>QLSR01000543.1:623258-649556 GCA_031780015.1 Citrullus colocynthis
AAAAAAAAAAAAAAAAAAAAAAAAAAAAAAGACGTTTTGAAAACAGAGAGATGATTTGGTTGTGATTTTTCTCACTTTACGGAGCTAGTTCTAGTGAATCCCACACTTGAGGAGGTGGCCTTCAGCTTATTCCTAGCACGAATAATATAATCTGAAAAGCGACGATCATCTTTGAGGTTCTCTTTTCCCTTGTTACTCGAATCATGTTTCTTGCTTGATATACTTCCCAGCCTGCGTTTAGCCCGATTTATGTAATCACTAAACACATCGTTTACATCTTGGTTTCCTGATTTATTCCGCAATTTGTTGTTGGAGTTTTCTTTTTTCTCCATTTCAGGTGCGACTTTAACTTCATGAATATGAATTTGGTGAGGATAGTTGGGTTGTTGTTCTTCTTGGCGGCTTGCAGGTGGAGGACTGAGTTTGATGATTTTAGGATAAACGCCGAAAGCCCTGAGAAGCTTCTCGCAAACAGGATTGTGCTTGGAGGATTTGGAGTTTCTTCCCATTTTGTGTAGTGTTGATAATTAGTAATTACGAAGACTATGATTGAGACTAGTGTTGTATCATTGGGGAAACGTGTGGAGTAGTGATATTTATAATGTGTGATCATGAATGATCTTCAAATGAGAAGGGAATCAGTGAGCAGTAGAAGAAGATGAGATTGATTATTGAAAGATACGACAAGGATGCTTCGTGGATCCTAGTTTGGAAACTTCATTGTGCACAACATAACTTATGGCATTTAAAATGTCGATGCAAATAATAAATATACACTATTAAATAAATATTTTATAATTTCTAAACCAATTAACATATCTATTATTTATAAGGCAAAATAAGTCTGTTTATTTACAAATGACATTAATAGTCAATGATATTTTGCTATATTTGAAAATATTTTCAAGAGTTTAACCATTTAAATAATTGTTCTTATTTATATTATATTTACTAGCAATTTGTTGCTTATTCTTTAGGTTAAAATATTGTTTTAGTCCATATACTTTGAAGTTTGTCTAATTTTAGTACATGAACTTTTAATTGTCCAATTTTAGTCCTCAAGGTTAATTTTTACGAAATTTTGTTAAATAATATCAATAATTTTTAAAATACAATATGAGAATATATTTTCAAAATTTATAGTAAAAATGCTAATAGATAACCGTAAGTTACTAAAAGAAAAATCAACAATAAACTAGTAGTGGTTACTGGAGATTACATTTAAGATTTATTATAAGTATAGAGACTAAAATTAAACAAACTTTAATATATAGAGACCAAAATAGTATTTTCACCTATTTTTTATGTTTTGAGAATGTTTCTTGAAAATATCGATTCACTCCTCGTATCAATTTTGAACCATGAAAACGTGTAAGGATTTACGTCCAAATCTAATAGTATTGCTTAGTAGTTCAATTAAAAAATGTAAAAGGGGGGTGCTTTTAGGAGTGTTTTTCCAAATGATATGACAATTAGAGACGAGAACCATATTCCCAAGTTATGGTTTCTGCCCAATTTTCTTCGGAGATAGTCCAATTATGACAACTTAATAGCTGTTCTCAAAACTTTTGAAAGCATCCAAATGAGTATTGATTCGGAAGAAATTTGAAAAAAGGGTTGAGGAAAGAATCTGCCATTCTGTAAGCGAAGAAACCGCTCGACGCTTTCCATTATATAATCACTGAAAAGGGACGAAAAAGGAATCGACTTTCTGTGTTGGATGGCCATTCATCAAGCCATGCAAAGAAAATTAAAAAGGACTAACCAAAGTTACGCAACCCTATGGTTTTTACAACACTCTACCAACTATTCACTGTTGGTTGTTTGAATATAAAAGAAATCCTCCAAATTTTTGAAGTTCTAGAATGATGAGAACAAGTGGGTTGCCTTGAGTCTATTTACACACTTTCAATGTTTATTACTTTGGAGTTGCTTTGAGTTTTAGTCCTTGAAGTTTGAAGTAGGTGTTTAATTGGTAGGTTTTAAAAGATGTACCTTTTGATTTAAATGGTTATCAAATTTTTTTGACCATTAGATGTCAGTTGACTAATGAAAAGATGATGTGACATAATTTGAAAATTTTATTAATTTTGGTTAATTTGTCTTTCCTTACCCTTGCTCTCTCTTTTTCTTCCCTTCATCTTCTTTCTCATCTCAATTTACCACCCCATTGAAACTCCAGAATAATAAATCCATAAACTATTTTCTTTTGTGTAGCAGTTTCGGGAGAAACATCTCAAAGAGTGATGTTAATACTAATTATTTGGTTGGTACCCATTTGAAGAAACCTAAATTTTTTTTTTTTTTTTGTTCAATTAGCAAAATTAATCTGAAATATTTCTGGGTTTAGTAGAGTTTCTTTGGCAAATAGAGAAAGGAGAAAGCAGTAGAAGTGAATAAGTCTTGTGGCGGCGGTGGAAATACTACTTAAGCCTCACCAACAGACCCAAACCCCAAAGGCTGGACTGGTCCAGCCAAAGTTCGATCCAAGCTTAGCCCAAAATCAAATCTTTTAGCTAGGTTGAACTGGGCTGGCCCAATAGTGAGGTGTTCTACTTCAATCAAGCAGCTAAGCAAAGGAGATTCCGAATAAGGAAGTTGAAGTGCCCATTAGTAACAGATTGAGAAGAAAAATGCAAAAAGAAATTCATTAGAAAAATGTAGATTTTCGATTTGCCAAAAGGGAAATGGGTTTTTAAGGGTATGTTTGATTGATAACGTTCATGTTTCTAATTTTCTAAAATCAGGAGAGAATAGAGAAATATTCGACAAATGAGTCCTTCCATAGAACAATTCACTTGAAGGAAATTTATTTCAAAAAAGGAAAGGATTTCAGAAAACAAACGCCATAGAAAAACGTTTTTCAGAACAAAATTGTATAACTTGCTCCAAATATTTGACAGTGTAACCCCCCAACCGAATCTTGTATGAACAGCTGATATGACAAGAGAACAAGGGTCAGCTCTTGAGTGGTGTTGAAAATGCTATTTTCTGAATTCAAGCGATATTTTCTTCACACTTCATGTTTAAACATATCTACACTTAGATCAGCACCAATTAGGATGATACTGCAAGATTACGTCCACTTATGGCTAACCAATTCTCAAGATTGCTAATGTCACTAAAGTTGCCGCTCTGAAGAAGATCTCATTGAGGCTCTCATCCACTCTTCTCATCATCTCATCTTCCTTCAAGCCAACCTTGCCTGCTTTCCTGCTGATGCAGATAATAGTATCCCTCAGTTTATTCACAGCACAAGATAGCCAAACCAGACCAAGGCCAAATCCAGTGTTCAAGAGGTTAGAAGAACAGACTGGCACTCTCCCACAGGCAACCTTACACATAACAGAGAAAAGGACAACAAGACCAGTCCCAGCAATACCAGCAGAGAACTGAGTAAGAAACAGAGGAACCTCTCTCCCAGAATTCTTTAATGACTGTATTGTCCTTCTCCCATTCCGCTGCTTGTTGAACATATAGGATAGCAGACTCTCACATGCGTGGAAATAATTTTTCTGGTACAGATCTCTCACGCAGCCTACTTTCTTACTGTTCCTCCTTTTTGGTGAGGGCTTGACCTTAATTATATCAGGGCTGTCAAGTACATAACAGGAGTTGTGTAAGTCTAAGAGCAAATCCCAGGAGCAAAATGAAGATTGAAAGGATGAACTTATAATGGCGCTATCCCATGTGGTCAACATTCGTTGGTTTCTGCTCTAGGATATTTAGACTTAGACTACTATTAAACATGTTGTGGCAAAGTTTTTTTATCTTTTTATTGGAGGCAAAGAAAGTTGTTCAAAAATCTGTTTGGCCAAAGAGAATAGGCTATCACCTTAAATAAAACTAGCACAACTATTCTTTATGTTCTATCCTCTAATAGAGCTAAATCACCAAGAAAATTATTCCAGTAGGAATAAACTCCTTGAACTATCTATAAAGTGGTCGGTTCACATTTATTTTTCACCCTTTTCAATTGCACTTTTGCCTAAACATCACCGGTAGAAAATTGAAAGAATATGCAGAAATTCAACTTTCATTGATGCAAGGTCAAGTGGTTGTTGCTGCACATACCTCTTTATAGGAGCAATGGTTGTTGCATGAAGCTTCAAGGAATAATCATAAATATGGCTTCCCACTGCACCATTCAACCTGGACAATAAATGCTTGTGGTCTCAGCTTAAATTATCTAGCTTATCTGAAGTCTAAAACATGTTAAGATAGAGGATTCCAAGGGTTACATAACCCAAAATATTTTATCTTGGTTAAGTAAAAACCTTTTTCTAGTAAAAATGACAATAATTAAAATTAAGAAAAAAGACCAAAGATAGTAGGGTGAGTTTGCAGTAATGTTCTTTAATTATTAACACAAATGGAAAATGAAAACTTTGAACCATTCAACCTTCTTCGATATCTTGATAGGTTGCACAAGAAAATAGGATGGCTCCAGTTAAATTACCTTGTACTTCATAGGCTGAAGAGTTGCACTAATAACTTCTTTCGATCAATGTATCACTTTTTTAACTAAAATTAAACAAATTTTGACTTTTTGGGCAGAAAAAATCGTTTACTGGTGAAGAATTCCCACTGGTTGGAAAGAAAATGGTATATGAATTTCATTGTTCCAACATACCTTACAACAAAGTAGTAGAAAAATGAAGAAGATCAAAGTGATAAAGAACAACTTAGGCACAAACTTAACCATACCAAAAAGTATAACATTAACGTAAATATTAAATAATTAACCATATACAAATTACCAACCATATATTGTAGAATTTTAGAACAGTCAGGCTGACTTATCTCTCTTGCCAGACAAAATAATAAATGGTGCAGTGGAGAAATGTGTGTGAGTGAGAGAGGATAATTCAAAATACCCACCCTCCAGGCTCCAACAACAAGCAAGTAAAACAAAAAATTCAGAAACCACACTAAATATACTTTATTTAACAAGAAACAAAATTTCCATGGATGATTAAAGGCAGAGAAATATGTACCTAGCATAGTTGGGGACAAGAATTGAATGCTTGCTCCAACTTAATGAGTTCTTCGACAAATAAAACTCAGCAACAACTGCAAGTAAATCCTTGATCTTTGTCCCAGTCTCAGTGAAAAAAATCTGTCCATCAGGATGAATTGTAATCTTTGAGCTTCTGATCAATTCGCCAACAAAGTCCATGACTGGCTCCTGTGCATCAAACTTGCAGCTAGGAAAGATATGAGAAGTAGCCAAGGGCCCTCTGCACCGCTGGGTCTTTAATTCTTGCAACCCCCTTAAGTCTGGTAAATTCAATGCACGTTTATTATCTTCACTTGGACAGGGCACAAGGAACTCCGAGACTTTCTCGTACTTTTTGATTTCTTCTTCAGATGTAGAACTGAATATTAAAGAGTCACCCTGATTATCTGCAACCAAATCAAAGAGGGAACTGAGTCATAGAAACGAGTATGCCGACTTCCACATATGAGATGCCACTTTCCAGTCAAGACTTAGGCATAGATGGCATAAATGTACCTTATTGTCTAGTCTAGCCTTCAAATTATAAAAACATTCACTTGTACATACAATACTAATACAACTTAGGTTATAAGAGTTTTGCTTATAATTACTTTTGCCATTATATCTTAAAGAAGCGCTGAAGACAAAATTTTAAGTTGATGATGATGATGATGTTGAGAATGCCAAACTTCTATTTCATTGAAAGTTGATGGGCATGATAGTCCTTGTTTTTATTCTTTTGTATAATGATAATCTTTATGTTGTTACATGAATAGAATATGTTTACACATTTTTCTGTTTTTATCAATATTTTTCCATTTAAAATAAGGCCTACTTCACAAACCACCTCCTCACTATGTCTCACCTCTTCATGAGAGGAGAAGAAAACCCTCCAAAACTATCTTAGTATTGTAAAAACGATATACATTCATACATACATGCATCCTTATAGTATATGTCCCTTAGTTTTTCCCCCACCAAAAGATGCATCCATATATTCATATTGTATATTACTCCAAAAAAAAAAACAAAACAAAAAACAAAAAAAAAAGAAAAAAAAAGTTATTATAAGTAGAAAAAATATCAAACTATTTACAAATATAAACAAATTTCACTGTCTATTAGCGATAGACGTCTTACGCAGTCTATCGTTGGTAGACAGTAAAACTTTTCTATATTTGTAAATAGTTTAACTCATTTTGCCATATTTGAAAATAGCCTAATATATATATATAAAATGACGTAAACAATAAAGTTTTCAGTGAATAATGATAGTCCATTCCATTTACTAAAACTACCCTTGTACATTTTTCTATATATATCTCTTAAGTAAAAGAAGGTAAACAGACAACAAAGGACAAGATTTTTACAGTGATACAACCATACTTGTTTTGGATAAAGAAATATTCCATTGATAAACCACAAAGCACCTATTATAGGTGATTACAAGAGAGATTGTCGAAGCACCTATAGGTGTTGTACAGTGATACAACTATACTAAAATAGGCACTATAACAATTCTTTTTAAAGTACTTTTGCTCCACTAGTGTTTTCTTCAAAAATCATAATTCACAAGAGAAGTGTAAATAAAATGGTCGGGATGAATAGCAATTTGTTTCCTGCTCTTATAGATGATAGGAAATGTGATAAGTAATAATAATATCAATAAGTTCCTAAAAACGATGCTGAACTTGCTAATCAACTAACCTTGAGCATCAACCATTTTCAGACTTCTAACTCTTGGGTCAAACTCAACTAATTGATTGGACTCTGGCATCCCGATAATAGATTTCCATGGTTCATCGATCTGTTGAGGCTGAATATTTCGCAATACTGACCCAATCGTAATTTCTGGCCGAGCTCCGCATATCGACAAGAAAGGTTGACAATCCTGGTTAATCACAGAAGTACACAAGAATCATTCTCAAACATTTGCGGCGATCGTTATGCCTTAAGTGCGGAACTAAATGGAGTGACCTTGATAGCTAAAAGGTGGAGAAGCTCCAACCCAATAATGATCAGAACACATGTAGAATGTCTAGCGTAAACAATATAGAGACAAGCCAATATTGGATATGATTATAGTCTATCAATCCATGGTTAGTTTGAGACCGGGCTTAAATCTGAAAACACAGTTCATAAGTTCCAATTTCGGAAATCAACAGTTTGTAGGGTACCTTGATTTCCCTGGAGGTGTTTTGCTGGTGGTGTAAAACAAGAGGCGAAGGGTAGCCATGCGAAGCCATAATACAGAGCTCAGACATATCGGAGAGAAACCCAGTCCAGGAAACAGTTCCCGAAATCCAAATCTCTCTCTGGTTTGTGGATTTGTCAAACCACCATAGACTCACCCATCCGCGGACCGCTGAATCTCACAGCAAGAGGGCAATTGAGTATCACTCAAAACTAATAGAAAAATCCAAAAAAAAGAAGAAGAGATGGAGAGGTGTTGAAAAACGTCCAGAACTTTCTGATTTTTAATATCAGCGACACGAACCAGGCTGGACATCTGAAAAGCGACAAGAAATATCAATTTTTGAAATCAATTTAACTTTTTTTTTTAACTATTATTTTAGACATTATAAATTATTTAGGTTTTTTTTTTTTTTTTCTTTCAAATCGGCCATTTTAGTCTTTTAAGAATAGGTTTAAATGGATCATTTTATTTAAAAACTCATTAAATTTAAAATTGATAAATAACTTGATGCTTACGTGGCAAGATGATTTGGAAAAAAGTTATATTTTTAATATTATAGCTTTTTTTTCTCTCCTCCACTCTTCACTCTCTTGTTTTATCTTCTCCCTCTTGATTCTCTCTCTATCTGTCTCATCTTTCAAGTAACTCAAAAGCTCCTCCCCCTCCATAAGTGAAATCCTTTGTCATTTTTTAAGAAATAAAAGTGTTTAGTAGGAGCTAATCGAAAGTAACTGGTAAAAATAAAAGTGATTTGCTGTGGTTAATTGTTATTTTTCTTAGGGACTATGTAACTGGATTTCACAAGAAGGAGAAAAAAAAAAAGGATAAAGGAAGCCGTGAAGCAATCGTAAATTTTCTAGCATAAGTGCAGAACATGACTTACGAATTTATTGTAAAGAAATTGTTTCTTGTAGGTTGTTGATTTCCCAGCATATTACCGAACCATTCAGAGTCTTAGGGGTATAAAACCCTTACCTTGACGAAGTGTTCAAATTTCTTCGAAATGTAACACACAAATGTCACTTAACGGAGGGAATTCGTGAGTTGCAGAATTGCATTTGATTGAAAAGTGAGGGAGAGAAGGGAGAGGGAGAATAGAAAACAAGAGAGAGAAGAGGGGAGGAGAGAGAAATATAATATTAAAAATATAATTTTTTTTCCCAATCATCATGCCACATCGTTATCTAGTCATTTATCTTATTCAATTTTATGAGTTTTTAAATAGAATTACCTTTTAAACTTATTTTTGATAACTTACATACTAAATGGACTAATTTGATACCTCATGGACCAAATGCACATATCCATAAAAACTAAGGGACCAAAAGAGTATTTCTCCCTCGTTTTTATTATTTATTAATTTTGGAGGATATTTTAATTAATGTTTACTTCATTTTATGAGATTTTGTTTTTAAAAATCGATCACTTCTCTATTGATAACAGATGTAAATATACATCATGTATATCATGATTTTATTTTTAGCGTGTTTACAAATATATTGTATAATGTAAATATACATCACATCTATTATTCGATATATAAGACAATATATCGTACCGTTTACTATATTCATGCACTTATTAAATATAACCTTCTTTGTTTATAGAAAATTTAAATATATATTGAATATATTGTGTTATGTATGTCAATTATACATTATTTTCTCATTCAGAGCTTCTAGTTGATTCTTTCTTACTTTCGTTTATGAGGGAAATAACTTTCGTGTTTTTAGAGAATCTTCTCTTGCATGCATCTTTTGGTATTAATATTATTATATCTTTTTTTAAGAGAAAACGAAATGGTAAAGAGCGCTAAAAAGTTAATTGAGCAAGATTTTGTGTAATTTAATACACATCAGCCTATACATTTTTTGAAAAAATAGGAAAGTTTAGATAATTGTGTAATCTGGCCTTTTTATTTAAGCTATGTGTATAGAAAGCTTATTATTTAATGAGGAAAGCATGAATGACTCAAATTTTGGGCTCAAAATGAAATATGTTTTACCTTTTAAAATATAAATTTTAAAAACATCTATAGAACGTTTGGCACGTAGATTTGGAATCTTATGCCTGAGGTTAGGATGAGAGCTTTAAGTAACCTCGATTTAAAGAAATTGTGTTTGGAGTGCAAGCCATGGAAGTTTGATTTGGTTTTAAAAACCTGTGTTTGAATTACAGGCTTAGGAAGCTTGGGAATAAAGTGTAGATTTATAAATCTTGAGTTTGTGAAATATTTTCTTGTATTTAATCCATTGTTAAATTTTAGATCAGTTTAAATTTGTTGTCTTGATTAATTTAGTATAGTTAAATTTAAAATAAACTAAAAATTACAATAATATATATAGTTTTTAATTTTGAAATAGAGATTTTGACTTTAATTTATTGTTTTAAGAATTTGATATTTTAATTTTAAAAGGTTTTGAAATAAAATTTCATAGACTTTTGTCGGTCTACCTAATTTGAAAAGGATCAATTTTTTTATCATGATATGCTAACTTAAAATTGAAATAAACTAGCATTTTTAATAATAAATTCAATTATTGAAAAACTATATTTTTTTTATGAAAATTCTTATAGATATAAAATAAATTTTCTACATATAGTAAAAATAAATTTAAAAAATTGAAAATACCCAAATTGCCCACATTTCATTTGAACTTGTGTGCATTTCTGATCGGTGATTTCTTCATTGATGTCTTCTTCCTTCCTATCAATATTCTTCTCCTCCATTGCACGTGATCTTTTTTTTCTCTAATTACCATTCTTCTCCAAAATCGATTGAATAGAAAGAACAATGGACGATTTGTAGCGGTTGCTTCTTCTTCTTCAACTAAACAATACTAACAATACTCTACTTCTTCTCAGTTTCTACATTTTTTTATTCTTCAATGGTGATAGTTTTGTCAGTGATAGAAATTTGTTTGTTTTATCACATCTTCATGTTTTTTAAAGCTTTTTCTTCCTTGTCTTCAATTGATTGAAATTTAGTTTCAAAAAATTATTTTAAATGGCAATTTGATTAACAATCTTCCTCTTCCTCATGACAACTTTATCTATGTCCATCAGCGATAGTTCTATTTAGCTATTACCGATCGAGGATGATATACTTTATATTTGTCTATTTGTAATAAATATTTTCATAATTAGTTTCTTATTCAATTTTTTTTCTTTTGTAGTAAACTAATAACATGGTTAATCTTCCTATATTTGTATTTTATGATAGACAGTGGTCTCATAATAATTGTTATGGGAATCATAAGGTTGCTGAAGTTTTGGTGGATGATATGATAGACTTCAATGATTTAGTTGGTTTGATATTTGAAGAAATTCAATTAGATGCTTCTATAGATTTATTAGTATTATTGAATATTGGTAAAACAAATATTCAAGATCCAGATAAAAATGTTAGTTGTTAGTTGGACTTTAACTTTGGCTAAAGATGCCAGTACTAGACATTTAATTCCTCACATTAGTCATCATTTTTTTGAAGTATCTTGTAGTGCTATTGGTAGTGGAGGTGGTGATAGTTTCTCGGTAAGAGTTTGAGTTTTAGTTATTTTTATTTTTATTTTAAATTTAAAGATATACACAATTGATAGAAAAAGACAATAAGGGGGTGTTTGGGGTAAAGGATTGGGTTGAATTGGATTGTATTGGGTTACAAAACCCATGTTTGGGGAATGGGCTTTGGGGTTGGTTTGGATTACAAAATCAACCCCAAGTATAATCCAACCCAATCCTTCTCAGTTTCTGCCGCTTCCCAATGCTCACTCTGCCTGATGTCTGCTCTCCCTCTCTCTCTTCTATTACCTTCTGTCGCATTCTGTCCGCATTCACTCTTCCCATGCGTTGGTCGAAGGAGGCCATGCGTTGGTCGAAGGAGGCCATGCGTTGGTCGAAGCAGGCCATGTGTTGGTCGAAGGTGGGCCTTGCGTTGGTCGAAGTAGGCCTTGCGTTGGTCGACGGTCGAAGGCCTTGCGTTTGTCGAAGTAGACCTTGCGTTGGTCGAAGCCTTGCGTTGGTCGAGGGTCGAATGCCATGCGTTTGTCGCAGCCATGCGTTGTTATTATTATATTGTTATAATTTGGTTGTTGGCTTATTTGTGTTCGGTCACATCCTGCGCTATCAGTCAAATTAATTGAGTGGTTGGGTTGTTTAACTTTGCATGCTTATATATGAATGCTCTTCTCCGCTATTCCTATATTCACATACCATTTTGCATTTTGGAGAAGAAATTTGCTCTCCAAGTTCTTCTTTTCCAATGAGTCCCCTTCAATCTTTTGCTATTTTTTATTTCTTTCTCCTTATGTTATGAATTATTTTTATTCAAATTTTCTTCTGTTTCATGTGATGGTGGACTTCTAGTTTGATATGTGCCATATCCATTTGCCTCTTTAACCCGATCGACAGTCGAGTTCTAACCGGTATGTATGTATCCATTCCTGGTCCGTCGGTACAGGATGGATTGACTGTTGCACGGTTATTGCTTGCAGATCCAATGTTGTTAAGCCACTTTGTGGACTTCCCATCACAGTGGAAGTATGACTATTGCATGCAAGTCCTCGGGCGACAACGGGATCCAGCACCATGACTATGTGTTTCCTCCCTTCAATTTGCGACCCTAGTTATTTTATGATTAAGGAACCTTATCTTTCCATGATGTTGTTTGTAATTTGAACTATGTGTACTTTTTTTCGATCGTTGTCCTTCTATTATATACTAACATTACTTTACCTTTAGTATTTAAAAAGAAAAAAAAAATCAAAATCAATCTTATAGTATGGTAGTTTAATTTTGTATAGTATGAACAAATAAAATTCAAAATACATGATGGTTAAAAAAGATGTAGAAAAAAACAGTGGAAATAATATTTTTTTAAAAAAAGATCGAAATACTATTTAAAAAGAAAAAAATCATAATTATAATATAGTATGATAGTTTCCTTTTCTATGGTATGAACAGATATAGTTCAAAATAAATGATGCTTAAAACAAATCTAGAAAAAAAACTACTGAAAATAATATTAAAAAATAAAAACAGTCAAAATAATATTTAAAAGCAAAAAAATCGAAATTATAATATACTATGATAGTTTAATTTTCTATAGTATGAACCGACAAATTTCTCCTTATATGATGTTTAAAACAGATGTAGAAAAAAAAAAACAGCCATAATAACATTAAAAGAAAAAAAAAACAGCCAAACCCAACCCAAACCCAAGCCTGCAATCCAAACACTGTAAACCCAGCCAATCCAACCCTGCACTCCAAACACCTTAATCAGATTCCAATGTATTCCAATTCCAGACAACAAAACCCATCGTAATCAGATTCCCCGTAATCCTGATTCTAATCCGACACCCCAAACACCCCCTAATAGTCGGTATGTTATCTTTGATAGACACTGATAATTAACTATCATTGTCTATCTTCAATATATTTGTTAATAGTGATTTCCTTTGAATAGGTTCCAAATCATCTTGTATTTCAAGCTTTTGTGTTTGGATCTCAACTCTATGCAATAAAATAATTCATAGATTGTTATTGTTTTTTATATAGGATAGACACTGATAGTATTCCATCTGTGTTTATTATTGATAAATAATGATAGACTTCTATCAGTGTCTATCAAATTAGTGTTTTGGGTATGACAATGTCATTTAAAAGTAATTTCTTAATTTTGATGGTATGACAATGTCGTTTAAAAGTGTACAACCAAATATTAACGTAATATTCGAAGTGATTTTGACTATTTTTAAACTACTTTTAAGATGCACTATATCAGATAGAGAAGTGAATCACGACCAAACAAACATTTCTTTACTAAGGTGCTTATAACTTATCAAGAATGTTTGAGCTTCAATTATATAACCTATATTAACTACAATACTACTCTCTCAAATTTCTCTTTATTACAATGTTTATTATTTTCTACTCATTAGCTCCTCCTCCCATTGTTATAGTGTTTATCATTCACTACTAAGACAAAAATAATATACACTCCAAACACATACTATTATAATTTACAAATTATAATAACCAACTAAATGCTCCAAACACCTACTGTGATGTTAAAAATATTTTTTGAAGAAGATATATTGTTGTATGCAAGTTGAATAATAAAATAATGAATAGATATTATTGAGTATCCAGTCAAGGTTATCTTCTCTTCTTTAGTTTAGTGGGGAGCCACTTCAACCCTTGTAGGTGGAATCTAATTCAAAATTGAGTCTGTTGTTGATTTGTATAAAACAGAGAACATAATATGTGCTTCTTTGGTAATTGCTTGTGTGCATATATAATCGTTCATGCAATCTCGCTACTCACCATGTTTAATTTTGTTTATGCCCAATTTTCTTCCTCGTCTACTTTGGAAGGGCAAGGGGTTTTGAGATTTCTTGATTTTTTGTACTGAGTTTGTTAGTGGGGACTTTTATTTTTTTTCGCACACGTTAGTGAGGATCTTGGTTGTGATTAGTTTGTAGTCAATGAAGTAAAATATTAGTATAAAATCGTGCAAATTTGGCAAATCCATTGATCTATCTTGACAAAACTTATAGCTATAGATGGCGAAAAAACTGGAAGTTAATTAGAAAACTTTAAATAATGTATTTAGAGAGCATGGTCATAAGTCTAATTTTAATTTCACTGATTCAATTGCTTGAAGGAGGGTTAAAATCCAATTTAATCGATCGATTGCTTGAACGAGGGTTTTTCTTCTTTGACTGTTTTACGCGCCGAGAACAATTTTATAAGCTTAACTGTGTCGACTTATGAATTGGTAGTGACTACGTGAGGAAGAGCCAAACCCCAAATTTCAATCCTGTCATTCTTCATTTCTTAATCCGTCGATTTGATAATCTCCTTGCGATCCAGCATTCTGTTTCTCTTGCCGAGGAAGAATTTCTGTGGCTTAGGATCTCTCATGGCGGTTTCCACTCAACCGCCTGGTCAACTGCAGGGGATTGCTGGTTTATGGGACAGTGTGTTGGAGCTTACGAAGTCGGCGCAGGAAAAGAACTGCGATCCGCTGCTTTGGGCGGTTCAGCTGAGCTCCACCCTCAGTTCGGCCGGCGTTTCCTTGCCGTCGGTCGAGCTCGCCCAGCTCTTGGTCTCTCATATTTGTTGGGATAATCACGTTCCTATCATGTGGAAATTCCTTGAGAAGGCAATGACCGCGAGAATCGTTCCTCCCCTGCTGGTTATTGCTCTTCTTTCTACCAGGTCTCATTTATTATTCTTTCAATTTGATTACTTTCACGCTTCCATGAATTGCTATTTGAGCCTTATTCAAGGGACATTTTTAATGCAGAAGGTATCATATTGAGTGCTTCATTACGTTTTTGCCAGAGTCGTTCAAGTAATACTTTGAATTTGCTAATGATTCTTTATGTACCCGTGTGGACCATAGTGAAACTAAGTTACGGAGCACAAAAAGAAAATGAAATTGAAGATATACGTATGTATTGCGGCATTCATACGTCTTAATTCATGCATAGATTTTGTGCGTTGTTGCGTAATTGTCTTTCTGCTTGCATATCATCCATAATTTGGTTGTGCTGTAGTTGTCTACTGTTGGTAGTAAGTTCAAGTCTGTATCTGCTGCCTCTTATACAACCATTTCATTTGCAGCAGACACTTGCGTGAGTTGGGAAGATGTTTGGAACTTATTAACATTTTATTTTTCTTTCCTATTTGTTTATATTTTTCTTTTGTTTTGTTTTTCTCATCTATTCACTGTCCAACGTTGACATATATGGCATTTTTTCTCTGATTTACTTCAGGGCAATTCCGTATAGAAAGCTTCGACCTGCAGGATACAGGCTTTACCTGGAACTTCTAAGCAGACATGTCTTTTCATTATCATCCCAAATCAGTGGACCCAATTACCAAAGGTAGATTTGATTGCATTTCACTCGTGTGCCTTATAGTGGTTAGCCTCATTCTCTCTTTCATTTTTCTTTCTTAATGGTAAACCTAGAGGCAAACTTTTTCCTCGAGAGGCATTTGGCTATATAACTCTAAGTGAAGCCAAGAAGTTGTCAACCACTTCCACATAATGCACTATCCTGGAGAGAGAGTAATCATGAGTATCGATACCCTCATGGAGGCAAGCTCCCAATAAAAGAAAGAGAACTTCACTTTTTTGAGATTTTTAGAGTGCTGGATCACCTTATAAAGGCTAGGGGTAGGGTTCAAGAAGTTTCCTTTGTTGACAATAATCTTAAACAAGGAAGGAATTGCTAGATAGAATTACTGTAACATCGGATGTCCCTGAAGGGACTAGAATTCCTGTGACATCAAGCTCATCTCTGCAATCTTTTTAATTATCTTCCTTTATGAAAGTTTTGAACTTTCAGTTATTTTTTATTTTTAAATTATGCACTAAAAATAATGGGGGAAATGCCTCAACCTTATTGCACCATGATTTGTTTCATCACCCTACCCACCAGAGTTTTATTTTATGCAACTGGAGGAAAAAGATTCATGAATGATGTTATGCCATTTCAGGATCATGCAAACCATCGATGATGTCCTTCATCTGACCCAGATATTTCGTCTCCAAACATGTGAACCTGGGTTACTTATGGTTGAATTATTCTTTTCAATTGTATGGCAGCTACTTGATGCATCATTGGATGATGAAGGATTGCTGGCACTTCCTGGAGAAGAAAGATCAGCGTGGCTAATCAGGCTACAACCACATGATATGGAACTAGATGTTCACAATTCTTTTGGTGAGAAAAGGACTGAGAACAATGAAAGTCTGCTTAAAGTAAACACTGCAAAGGCTATTGAGATAATTGGGCAGTTCCTGCAAAATAATAAAACTGGAAGGATTTTGTGCTTGGCCCATCGAAATATGTAAGAAGTATAGTTCTTACTAACCTTGTTTACTTTCTCTGTCTCCCTTGATATCTGAAGGAAAGAAAAGCCTATAGACTTTAAGAAAGGCCATATTTCATTGAGTCTACCACTATTCCACTAGTAGTTGGAATAATGTATACTGCTTTAATGTTAAATGTAGATTTGTCTATAGTATAGTGTGTCTTTTAAAAAATTAGTGAAAAATATTATTTCTCCAAAAATAACATTAAGTGAATAAAAATTTTGATGCTTCAATGAAAACAATGTAACATAATAATGCTTTCTGGTTTTTAGGCCATTGCACTGGGCAGGTTTTGCCCGGCGGTTACAACTGCTTGCAACAAACTCAGTAATTTTGAGGAACACAAAGCTAATAACTCCAGAGTTCCTTTTGCACTGGACATCTGATAAAAATAGACTTTTATCACGAGAAGGAAAAACGTCTCAGCTAGAATTTCGTGATGTAATGGCTTCTGGATCACTATTTTCTTCTGGTGGTCAATCTCATGGCGTTAATTGGTCTGCATTGTGGCTTCCCATCGATTTGTTCCTGGAGGATGCCATGGATGGATCACAAGTTCTGGCAACTAGTGCTGTTGAGCGTTTGATATGTATGAGCTAATAAATTTTGTATTTGCTTGTGTGATTCTTTAACAATTCTTATAGTGTTTGAGTGTTTCTTCAATTAAATTGAAAATTTAAGTTTCCCCAAGAGTTCTATTGATCTAGAGTTCTCTGCAGGTTTGATAAAATCTTTGCGGGCAGTTAATGATGCCTCCTGGCACAATACATTTTTGGGTTTGTGGGTTGCAGCATTGCGACTTATTCAAAGGGTAGGATTGTATAGCATCTTGATAAATGAACTACGTTTTGCTGTTCATATCCTCTTTATGTTCCGATATTAATTTGTCTGAAATCATTTTACACTCTCAATTTACTCAATTAGCAGGTCCACTTGCCTTGAATTGAGAGAACTTAAATGAGTTATGTTCTTTGATAATTGTATGTGATGTAAGAAGCGATTGAGGACTATAGATCTAGAAAGAAGTAGTGTTTTTTAAGATTGATTTTGAAAAAACTTACGATCATGTGGATTGAGATTTTTTTGGATAAGGTCTTAGAGAAGAAGGGTTTTGGGTATAAGTGGAGGATGTGGATGTGGGGTTGTCTGAGAATCTTTTCTCAATAATGGGAGTCCTAAAGGTAAAGTCAGTTAATTGGGTAGAATGATGTGATGGTGGATAAAGTGCAAACTTAGTTAGCCTCTTGGAAGAAAGGCTTCTTTTCCAAAGTAGGGCGTCTTACTTTAATTAGATCGACATTGAGTGGCATCCCTATCTACTTTTTCTCCCTTTTCAGAGCTCCGTGGAAGGTTTGTGAAACCTTGGAGAAGTTGATGCGTGATTTTCTTTGGGATGGGGTTGAAGAAGGAAAAGGGAAGGGGTTGCATTTGATTAGATGAGAGGCTATTGAGAGACCAGCTGGTGTGTGTGGCTAAACCGCTTTGGCGTTTCACCTTTGATCCCAGCTCCTTCTGGCGTGGGATTATTTTTAGTAGACATGACTCCCGCCCTTTTGAGTGGCTGTCTAAGGGGTAAAAGGATTTCACCGGAACTTGTGGAAGATCATTTTGAAAGAGCTCCTTTCTTTTAGTCATTTTGTTCGTTATGTGTGGGGGAGGGGAAAGATGCCTATTTTTGGGAAGATCATTGGGTGGGGAAGAGGCCTCTTTGTTCTTTGTTTCCTTGATTGTATCATTTGTTAGCTTTCAAAAATTATTTTGTTGTTGTTTTTTTGGTGTGGACTAGGAGCTCGTGTTCCTTTTCTTTTGGGTTTCCGTCATGCTTTTTCTAATAGGTAAATGATGGAGGTGGCTGCTCTACTCTCTTTGCTTGAGGGTCACTCTTTTAACGTGGGCGAAGAGAGGATCTGGAACCTTAATTCTTTGTAGGGGTTCTCGTGTATGTCTTCTTTCGTAATTTGATTGATCCTTCTCCCCTAGGTATGTTCGTTTTTTCGGTGTTTTCGAGGATTGAGATTCCTAAGAAAGTGAGGTTCTTTACTTGGCAAGTCTTATACGGTCGTGCTAACACGATGGATCAGCTTAAGAGGAAGCTGCCTTCGCTTGTGGGTCCTTTCTGTTGCATTCTTTGTCGGAAGGCTGAGGAAGACTTGGACATATTCTTTGGTGTTGTGAGTTTGCCAGCTTGGTTTGAGATTCTTTGTTTTAGACTTTTGGCATTATGGTTCTGCGACATAGAGATGTTAGAGCGTTGCTTGAGGAGTCCCTTCTTAACCCGCCTTGTTAGGGGAAGGGTTGCTTTCTCTAGCTTGGGGGGCGTGGGCTATCTTGTGGGTGGTGTGGGGGGGTCCCTAGTGATAGTCCCTTGTTCGATAACAACGGTTTGTCACCTCTTTAATTACCTTTTTACCCCTCCTTTCATACTTGTTCATTATCGGGGGTCTTACAAATTACTCCTTTGGTTGTGAAACACGACCAAGAAAGGTTGATTCTTATTCAAGAAAACCAAAGGATCAGTCCTATACCTATTATGAGATGGAAACATACACAAGAAACCTGTTTCCATTCGCCACTGAACTCTGCTACCGACTCGTTTCTATAATAGACATACTCAAGAAACCAACAAAATGACTACTTTGATCCTACAACATTGGAGAATATAAAGAAAATAGCAAAAGAAATCCAATGTTCATTGGGAAAAATGACCCAAAGTCTAGATCAAATATCAAACCATTTATAAGAGTTCAAGAACAAATTGATTTCGTATACTATAGAAAAAGCAAAGGAGCCACTGTTGGAAAATTTTCAAATGGAAAATCTTGTTGAGACCCATGTAGTTTATAGAGGCGATGGGGACAAAAATCATGCGAACAAAATAGAAGAAAAAGAAAAATTTGAGGATGATGATTTGGAAGTAGTTTGGAGTGAAGAAGAAAAATCCAATGAAGAAGATGGACAAGAGGTATCGAACATTGAAACTCTAAATGTCGAGGTGGAAGTAAAAAAATTGAGCATGAACAAGGACACATTGATTGCATTGTAAATTGATCATCAAAATGTTGAAGAACTTGAGATGAATGATAAAGAAGACGTGATTTTTGAGGGATTCTCTTCGACAAGTGATTTTTTGGTGATTCATCCTCTACTTGTGGCTTTGAATGAGCTTGATGGGAATTTTATGTCTTGGATTTACTTTTTTGATCATAATATTTTTGTTTAAAATATAGGAGGTTGGTTTGGTCACACTCTGTTGAACGAGTTTATTTTATTCCTTGATTGTTTCATTTTTTTCATTTTAAAATTTGAGACGAGTTTTCATTTTGGAGGGGTAGAATGATGTAAGAAGAATGAGTTAATTGGGTAATCGGGTAATATTCTAGGTTAATTTTTTTTTTACCCCCACCTGTAATAAAACTCTATAAATAGGAGTCTTCACCTCTCGTATGAGATAATTAATATCACTTCAATAAAAGATGTCCAAGATTGATTCTTGGAAGATTATTCCTTGAGAATACTTAGGCTACCTCATTATGGTAAATTTGTGTTGGCTTGTTAAAGTTATGCTATTTTCACCATTTTCCCTTCTTTTTTTTCCAAATGAAATCCGAGACTGGGGGAGATGTATAAAAAAGGACTATTCAAGTTCAATCTTGTAAGAAGTTTGATGTATGTGGCAGTTTTACTCTGTGTGCGATAATCTACTTAAAATATGGCTCTTTTTGTTGAATTTGGAGAAACATACCTTGCAAGAATATTAAACGTTCTTCCCTCTTAATCTCTTCTTTATTATTATTTGAGTATTTATTTATTTTAGGTAACAAAAGACCCATGTTTAATCTGCTGCCATTAGGAGGTATTTAACTCATTCCCACTTGTATATATTTGCTAATTGGAATTTTCCATTTCAGGAAAGGGATCCGAGTGAGGGTCCTGTACCTCGTTTGGATACATGCTTGTGCATGTTGTTGTCTATTACAACCCTTGCAGTCACCATTATTACTGAAGAAGAGGAAGGTGAACTGAAGGAGGAGGATGAATGCAGCCCAAGTAAAAGCAGAGATGAGAAGCAGTCTTCAGGAAAGTGCCGCAAAGGTTTGATTACGAGCTTGCAGATGTTGGGTGAATATGAGAGCTTGCTGACTCCTCCTCAATCCGTTATTGCAGTAGCCAATCAGGCTGCGGCAAAAGCTGTAATGTTCATATCAGGGGTTGCAGTTGGTAATGAGTACCATGACTGTGTTAGTATCAATGATACACCTATTAATTGTTGTAAGTATTTATTCTTGTTTGAGAATTTAACATTGGTTGTGTGGATCCTATTAAACAGTAGCCTCGGAAAGATTTAAATTGATGAAATATTTTGGTTCGTCTCAAACTGATAAAACATAGTCAAATGAGCTATTATATATAGAAGCAAAGTTCAATGTCCACTGCCGGAAAAAAATGGGCAATGTGGCAGAGGATTATCGTGAGGAAGGATGGACCTCAAAGTCAAAAGTGGTAGGTTTAAGGGTGTTTAAGATCCCTTGGTTTATTATTGCTTTCGGGTACTATTCTCTCTCTTTGTTAAATGTTCTATTGGGCATGGTTCAAATACCTATTTCTGGGAGGTTGTCAGTTCGGAACGAAACCTTTGTGTTCCTTGTTCCCTCATCTTTACCACCGGTAGGAGAAGAGGTTACACTCAGTGGCCTCGGTCTTGCCTACCTTTGAAAGTTTTTCTTCCCTGTCTCTATGTGTTAGTTGTGTGCTTTCCGATCGTGAGAATTGTGAGGTTGTTAGTCTCCTCTCTATCATCTTTACCCGAGTTATGCATTTAGGGAAAAGAATTCTAGGTCTTGGCTTCCATCCAAGGGCTTTGCTTGTAGGGTTATTTTTTCTTATTTTTTTTTGTTTTTTGTTTTTTTTTTTTCTTTTCCTGGATTTTCTGGCCCCTTCTTCCTCTCAGTGGCCCCTTTGGTTTCCTCTCTTTGGAAAGTTAAAATTCCTGAGAAAGTGAAATTTCTTGCTTGATAAGTTTTCATGGGAAAGTGAATGCTCATGATTGTATCCATGGTTCTTCCATGTTGTTGCGTACTCAATAGTGTGTCCTTTGTAGGAGAGAGGAAGAGGATCTTGACCATTTACTTTGGAACTGTGTGTTTATTACCTCCCTGTGAAAACAAGCTCCTTATGATCTTTGAGATTGTGCTTGCTCGAAATAGAGGTTCTGATGTTCGAGGAGGTGCTCTTGAATCCTCCTTTTTGCAACTAGAAGAAAGGTTCTTTGGCAGTCTTAGTCTTTTGCTGTGTTATGGGGCATTTGGCTTGAGTGGAATAGTAGAACTTTTCATGGGTCGAGCAGTCTGGGAAGAACTTTGGGATGTGATTAGGTTTAACTCATCCTTGTAGGTGTCTGTCAATGGCCTTTTTTGTAATTATCAACTTAGTTTTTTATTCTTTTGGATTGGAGCTCCTTTCTGTATTAGAACGCGAGGGTGCATTTGTTTTTGGGCCTTGTAGATCCTTTTTATCTTTCTCAACGAAAATTTAGTTTCTTTAAAAAAGAAGAAAAAGAAAATAGACGTTCAATGTTTCAAGAATTAAAAACTATTATTAATGGCATTCTGCTTGAACACCTTATCTTCAATGAGAAGAATATTATTAAGTATATACTGAAAACTTTTTTATTCCGTCGTTTGAAATTTTGGTCTACTATAAACAATTTATCTTTCATAAAGGACAAATTGATTGAATCCTCAAAAGTATTTTATCCAATGGAAAAATTAATTCTCGATATGACAAAGGATTTTGGCATGCAAATCTTCATATTATAGTGGTCTTTGTCATCCTTTACATGCACCTTAAATTTTAATTTTCACTTGTTCTTTTGATCCTAGAAGGATCCCTCTCTCTCACATATTGTTGCCTACATATGCATTCAAAATGTGTTCTCTGTGTGGCTAATTTGTTGTTTTTTCTTGTTGCAGCTGGAAATATGCGGCATCTGATTGTTGAGGCTTGTATTTCTAGGAACCTTCTAGATACATCGGCATATTTTTGGCCAGGCTATGTAAATGCACGCAGTAGTCAAGTGGCTCGTAGTGCACCTAGTCAGGTGGTTGGTTGGTCATCATTCATGAAAGGGTCGCCCCTAACTCCATCGATGGTGAAGGCTTTAGTGGCAACCCCAGCTTCTAGGTATGCTCTCCTAGGTATCTGTTTGTATCATGTGAGACCATATTGAGGGAAGATGATTGGTTAAGGGATCAAGTTCAGTTCCTAGATTCTGTATTTTCATTTTGTTTCCAAAAATGTGAGTACATGTGCCGCAACTATGTGGTGCAGATAAAGAAGCTGACAAATAAATTTGGAGAGGTTCTTGAAGTTATGAAAACTAGGAAGGTGATGCACACAGAGAGTCTAAAAATTCCTCAGAAATGTATTAGCCTCAAAATGGTTTGCTGCCTTCATATTTATAGTAATGAAGGCAGTAAACTAACTTACAGAACAGTTAACTTGGCTGTAAAAACTAAAACTGCCTTAAAACAGAGTTACAGAAATTAAAACAAAGAAGGGAAGGTGAACGGTTGGGAAATAGCAACATCCAACTGAATACTAACTAAAAGAAAGAAACAACTCAACCAAACCAAAGAAACTACAAGAACGGGCAAGAGAAAACTGCCATGCTTACTCTCAATGATCCTATGCCACAAGGATTCAGGCTCAAAGGCAAAATGCCAAAGCCACTAACAGAGCTTTGTTTCAAAACCTTAAATTACCAATCTCCAACCCTCCCCGGTTAACCGAGCGCCAACAACCTCCCAATGAATTCCCTTCATCCACCCCTTTCCAAAGAAAATCTCTCATAAACTTCTCAAGGCTCTTACAAACCGAACTAGGAGCCCGAAACAGGGAAGGATAATAAACGGGAATGTCGCTAAATACCGATTTGATCAGAGTTAGCCTACCAGGTTGGGAGAAAAAACCTTCTTCCAAGAAGCTAACCTCTTACGTCTCTTCTCAAAAAGGGTTGGTTGGATTGCACAAGGATGGGTCTAAACTATAGAAATTGGAGCCGCACCACATGATGGATTGGTGAAAGATATGAAATGGCCAAGGTTTCATCTGGGTCGGGTTGGTCAACCTTCAGGATAGGAAAAATTGCACAAGGGACTCCCATCTCTTCTTTGCTAGAGCAAAAGTAGCTGTAGGGCACACTTGGAAGTTGAATCCATATGTCACCAAGCTTGATTGAAAAACTTCTACGACGCCATCTGGCCCACCTATCATCTTCAACCATGGGTTTGACTTCATGGGTATCTATTCAAAGTCTGCGCCATCTTCCTTCTACAAAATCTCCATGACAAAAGCATAAGTTTTTTATCCTAATTGGCTTCCATGCAATCAACTGAAATCAAGACTTCAATTTGTTTTTGAATTGTTAGATGATATAATATGTAATTTACCTTCACCCATTAGTTCAAACTTTTGGTCAATCGACGATTTAACATGGTATTAGAGTAGATTGGTTTAGGAGGTTCTGTGTTCAAATCCTAGCATTATTGTTCCTCCTCAATTAAAATTAATTTCCACTTATTGGGTGTTCTTTATATTTTAAGCTCACAAGTGAAGGGGAGTGTTAGATGTTATAGTATTAAATTTGCCTTCACCCATTAGTTTAAACTTTTAGGTTAATCGGCGTTTTAGCATGAATCATTTCACCCATGGCTACTAACTTCTTCAATTTTGTTTTCTCTACTCGAATCATTTCTATCTTTTTCAATTTCATTGACTACATGGGTCTCAACAAGACTCTCTCCAAATTTATCTTCCAAATTTTGTATTTGAAAAATTTTCAACCGTGATTCCTTTGTTTTTTTCTTCAGAATACAAAGTCAATTCATTCTTAACGATTCTTTAATTTGCCTATTTCTTTTGAACTTGAATTCTAAAGGATGCCCCCTAAATATGTATGGGTCGTTTGGCAACGAGCACGACACTCAAAGCTCCCTGTAATCAATGTTGGTTGAGACGGTTGCTTTGGTACCAAAATTGATGTAGCCTAAGTAGCCTCAAGGAGTAATCGTCCAAGAATCAAGCTTGTGAATCTTTTATTAGAATGATAATGTGTTTCATACAAGATGGGGAAGATTTATAGAGTTTATTATAAGTGGGGTAAAAAGGGAATTGACCTAGAATATTACCCAGTTAACCCCATTCTTTCTATATCAATTTTACCGAGTTGTATCAGTATGACAATTAAATTTAACTTTAGCTCATGGATTTGATGGAAGCTTAGCAGAGATTGAGAAGATCTATGAGATTGCGATAAATGGTTCAGGTGACGAGACTATATCTGCAGCTTCCATTTTGTGTGGGGCATCACTTGTTCGAGGTTGGAATCTACAGGTGAGTGACAGTTGATGCCTATGATTTGTATGTTACTGTGTGAAGGTCCCCCCCCCACAAAAGGAAAAAAAAAAAAAATTGCATCCTAACACCTGGGATTATTGTAACCCATTTTCTATTTTCTTCCAGGAACACACTGCTCTATTTATATCCAGATTATTGTCGCCACCAATTCCTGCAGATTACTCTGGAAGTGATAACTATTTGATCGATTATGCTCCATTTCTGAATGTTCTACTGGTTGGAATATCATCAGTTGATTGTGTGCAGATTTTTTCCTTGCATGGGATGGTAAGAATGTTATCTTGTCTGCCTATATGAAGCTTCTGAATCTGAAGTCATGTACATTGTGGTCTCTTCGGTCAAATTTTGGGTTTTTTGGTCTAGTACTTTACGATGGATGCTCTCTTTGTGTTTGTAATTTGTCTCCCATAGTGTACTTTGAGATTATACTTATTTTATTATATTAATGAAAGAGATTGTTTCCTTTTAAAAAAAAAAAAAAAAAAAAGAAAAATATATAAGATAAGATTGTGTGCATGCTTGGGAGAGGAATTTATGCCCCATTAATTGGCATTGGAAGTCAAGTATGAGAGCTGAGTTGTTTCAGAGAAGTTTTGGCAGGATTTGATGCGTGGCTTTTGATAGATGGGATTGAGGCCCATTGACTGAGAAAAATGCCTCATAAGAGCATCCAAACAATCATTTGATTGAATTTTTGTTTAATAGTGTATATCCTTCTTCAATGATTCTGAAAAAATTTGATTTTTGACACGGAGAAGAATTCGATAGAAATGATTTAACAAACTAATTGAGAAACTCTGGTTTCCATTATTTTGTGAGCTTATTCCTTTTCTTCTTTTCTTTTCTTTTTGCTGTTTGATGCCAGGTTCCTCTACTTGCAGGTCAATTAATGCCAATCTGCGAAGCTTTTGGATCAAGTCCGCCCAAGTCATGGATCCTTGCATCTGGGGAAGAGCTTACTTGTCATGCAGTGTTCTCCTTGGCATTTACACTTCTATTGAGGTTGTGGCGGTTTCATCACCCACCCGTTGAAAATGTGAAGGGTGATGCACGACCTGTGGGATCTCAACTAACTCCTGAATATCTACTATTGGTTCGGAATTCTCAGTTAGCATCTTTTGGAAAGTCACCTAAGGATCGGCTTAAAGCAAGACGACTGTCAAAATTACTGAAATTTTCTTTAGAACCTATATTCATGGATTCCTTTCCAAAATTGAAAGGCTGGTACCGGCAACATCAAGAATGCATTGCTTCCATTCTCTCTGGTCTTGTACCTGGGGCCCCGGTTCATCAAATTGTTGATGCTCTTTTGACTATGATGTTCAGGAAGATAAATCGTGGTGGTCAATCTTTGACTTCAACAACTTCAGGAAGCAGCAACTCGTCTGGATCTGCAAATGAAGAGGCCTCCATTAAGCTTAAAGTGCCTGCATGGGACATCCTTGAAGCAACTCCCTTTGTTCTTGATGCTGCTCTGACTGCCTGTGCTCATGGACGATTGTCCCCCCGTGATTTGGCTACAGGCAAGTCCGAAACATTCTTTTAATGAGAAACAAAAGAGACTAATTTATTGCTTAGCATATAAAATTCTACATGTTGTGAAATTTGTTTTGTTTGTTTGTTTTTTAGAACTTGTGAAACTCTTTTTCAACTATAACATTCTTGATGTTTAAACATGAAACTACTTTCATTTATTGTGATTTGTAATTAAAATGGATGCTATTTCATTAATAATAACGTAGATTATTAATACCACCCTATCCAAAAAAAAAAAAAAAAAAAAAAAAAAAAAAAAAAA
>QLSR01000543.1:649736-681964 GCA_031780015.1 Citrullus colocynthis
AAAAAAAAAAAAAAAAAAAAAAAACGAAAAAAAGATTATGTAAAGACTCTAGGTCTTACTTGTGATAATTTTGATTCAAATAGCAACGATTACTAACTGACCGTTTCGAGAGCGTCAATCACCTCTCTTAAGAACTACTCTTCTATTCCAAAATGCAAAAACATGAACAAACACATTATCCTTATCATGGATACCTATATCATTTATCTCATATGGATAAATGCGGTGAAGGCCTTGCTTGCAGGAATTTGGTTCGAGAGAAACCAAAGGGTCTTTCATGAAAAGTCCTTATCATGGATAAGTCGTTTTGAAGTTGCTAAACTTGATTCATCCACTTGGTGTTCACTCTCCAAGACTTTCTCAAGCTTCTTGGTACAAGATATTTGCCTCAATTGGAATGCCTTTACTTCTTTAGCTTAGAAGCTTTTTATTTCTTTCGTGTATTAGAACACTACAAGTTGTATGCTTTACCTTCTTATGTTAATTTTTGACTTCTCTCTTTTGTAACTTTGGGATGTGATGAGGTTGCTAAGATAGTGTCAACCTAGTTGAGATGAGCATTTGCCTCTTTTTATTTGCTTGGACTACTATGTTTTCTTGTAATCTGAGCATTTGCCTCTTTTCATTAAATCAATGAAAAGTTTGTTTCCCTCTAAAGAAAAACAAACACATAATAAATGAACTAATAGACACCTGCCACACACAGACCAAACCCAAAATGTAATTCAAAGTAATCTCTAGCCTACTAACGGTTGGGCATTGTCACTTCTCTTTTACCCCTTCTTAGAACTCAAGGACACAGTTTTACAACCTTTATAATAGATCCTGTTCAAGTAAGGTCGTCCCCTTTTACCCCTTCTAACATAGGTATTCACAATTGGAGGCCTAACAATAGCCCTCATTAGAAGATACCTTGCCCACAAGGTGAAATTGGGGAAATTGCTCATCCATTTTTTTTTTTCGAAACAAAACTGGCTTGTTCATTAAAACAATGAAATGAGACTATTGCTTAAAGGACAATACTTAGATACAAAAGACGAAAGTCAAAAAATAGAAACCAAGGATCAGGAGGTGCACTCGGACATCTCAACTATGTTGACACCCCTTAGCCCTCATCATATCCTAATACAACAATCAAATCAAATTGAACAAAATCATAGGCAATGAAGGCCAAGAATACGAGCCACGAGAAATTTAATCTCAACAAATAAAGGGTTTGTAGCCAAAGTGAGCTTAGCTCGGTGGTATTAACATGCGTTATGTTTTAAGAGGTCGGAGATTCAATCCCCCAACTAACAAAGAAAGGCTCTATAATTCAAGCAAATGTCTTGGATGGAGAGACATGAAAATGTCTTAGAAAGACAGCACCAAGAAGAAGTATTAAGTTGAGCAATTTCGAATCGACCCTCCAAGCCATAGACATTTTTTTCCCCCCTGTTATTCGTGAGTGTCTGGGCCAGCTTACGTGCACCTCGACTATTCTCATAGGACAACCTGCCTGACCCTACAACATTGAAATTTGTAGGAGATTAAATCCTAGGTAGGTGACCACCATGGATTGAACCTCTAACCTCTTAGCCGTTTATTGAGACTATGTTTCATTTTTTACCACTAGTCCAACCGATGATGGTTCCCTCCAAGCCGTAGACTTATCATGAAAAATGCGCTGATTCTTCTCAAACCATAATTCAGCTAATAATGCTTTGACAACATTACACCAAATCAAACATGGCCTAGACTTCAATGATTGACCTACCAAAACTGGCAAAATATTTTCCTAGAAGACATTGCCGAAAACCCAACTAATGTTAAAAATGTGAAATAAGTGCTTCCAACAACTCTGGGAGAAATGACAATCAAAGAATGGATGCTGTGAATCTTCACTTTCTACCAAGCAAAGTGGGAAAATTGAGGGAGATAAGCAATGAGTTGGAAGCTTTTGTTGCATAATGGATGAGCAATTCAAATGACCAATAAGCATAACAAAAAGGGTATAAAATGCCTTTGAACTTTCAAAAGTTCCAAAATTACCCTTAAACTTTCAAAAAGAGTTCAAAGATACCCTTATCGTTAGTTTTTGATGAAAACTATCAATGTTTTGTTTAAAAAATACCTTTGAAATTTCAAAAGTTCAAAAAATACCCTTAAACTTAAAGAAAAGTTAAAGAACACTCTTACTGTTAATATATGAATAGACACCATTAATACCTTGTTGCATAAATACCTATAAACTTTTAGACCCTTAAAAAAAAAAGTTAAAATTTTTTGTCACAATTCTTTAACCTTTTGTTTATCACATTAAAAAGAATTCTCTCCTTTAATTAAGGTACATAGATTATAACAAAAAAAAATAAAAAAAAAATAATAATAATAAATAATGGAAGCACCAATGGAACCTCAGGACTTATGTGTTTTAACTAGATTATATGTTAGGGATTGAGTTTGTGTTAATAGCCAAATAAGTTCTTTTTGTATTTCACTATTTAT
The DNA here is from genome assembly GCA_031780015.1 of Citrullus colocynthis. Classification (NCBI taxonomy): domain Eukaryota; kingdom Viridiplantae; phylum Streptophyta; class Magnoliopsida; order Cucurbitales; family Cucurbitaceae; genus Citrullus; species Citrullus colocynthis. The sequence goes on from QLSR01000543.1 coordinate 652,224, forward strand.
AGTTTTGGTAAGTTCAAAGGGGATATTTTTGTTTTTGGAGTTGTTTGGGATTTTATGCTTTAACTTGAGGTTATGGTTTATATTTTGTTGTGACAAAACTGGAAAATGAGAGTATCTATATGAAAAAAGAGGATATCTATACAATTTGTTTTAAACTTGTTCTTTACAAACTCAAGAAAACTTCAAACAAATTGATCACTATACTAACGATAGGAGCATTTTTTTTTTTTTTTTTTTGCAAGGCTAAGAGTATTAATGCAACTTTTAAAAGTTTATGGATATTTGAAATGAGTATTAGCAGTTTGTGTTCATATACGTAATACGAGTAAGAGTATTTTTGAAACTTTTTGAAAGTTGAAAGGTATTTTTGAAGCATAACACTAATGGTTTCCATCCAAAACTAACAACAAGAATATTTTTTGAAATTTTTGAAAGTTCAAGGGTATGTTTAACACAGAGAACAAAGTTCAAGGGTATTTTGGATAATTTAGCCAAAAAGATATCCTTATCATTAATTAGTTCTGGATGGAAACCGTTAGTGTTTTGTTTCAAAAATACCCCCGAACTTTCAAAAGTATCAAAATACCTTAAAACTTATAAGAATTTAAAAAAATACCCTTACTGTTAGTTTTGAATGGAAATCGTTGGAGGAAGAGAGAAGGAGAAAAATGAAGAAAAAGAAAAAAAAACCATGGTTGTGGCGTGGGGTTGTGGCAACAGTATTCATCAGTGGGATTTCGACGAGAAAAAAAATTAGGGAGAAGTGTTTTCGGTGGATGTGAGAGAGAGGGAGAGAGGGAGAAAATGGAGGAGAGAAGAATAGAAACTAAAAGATTTTAAAAAAGTAAGGGCAAATTGCAAAAACCACCCTTGAATGATAGTAATTGCAATTATACACTTAAACTTTCAATTTTAAAAATGGATCCTCCAACTTATATATAAGTACTAAAATTGGGTCAAATTGGACCTTCAAACTTACATAATTGTATAAATTGTACATTTGTATAAGTTTGAAAGTTCAATTTTTATCCTTTAGGGGTCCAATTTCTACAATTATTGTAAACTTGAAGGTTTAATTTTAACAATTTCAAGGTTTAGGGGTCCAATTTTTACAATTGAAAGTTTGAGGGTGTAATTGCAACTACCACCATACTTCAAGGGTTGTTTTTACAATTTTTCCAAAAAATAATTATTAAAATAGGTAATGATTTTTCAGCTGGTATGTGGTTTTTGGCTGTCAGATTTTTTATTTTATTTTATTTTTATTATTTTTATTTTTTTTATTACTATTACTATTTTTATATATATATATATTATGGTCACTGGTCACTAGGTCAGTCATCGGACAACCGGCTGCTAAAGCCATAAAACCGACCAACCGAAGTTGGTTTGGTTGGTTTTTTGATCTGATTTGCTCACTAGGTATATTATTACTTTTATTTCCATTGGGTTTGGCTATCTTTGTAGATGGTGAATTTATGTACTGCGGGCTTCTTGATGAATCCATATTTGTACCCTTTTGACGGCTTATAAAAGAGGAAAAAAAGAATCTTCTCAGGTTCAATATAGGAAGAATCTGTTGTTGGTTTGCTTAGTAAGTTCTTTACCTCATGTTGCAGGACTCAAAGACCTTGCTGATTTTCTACCAGCATCCTTTGCTACTATTGTGAGCTACTTTTCAGCTGAAGTTACACGGGGTATATGGAAGCCAGCATTTATGAACGGAACTGATTGGCCTAGTCCTGCCGCAACTTTGTCAATTGTTGAGCAACAGATAAAAAAGATTCTTGCTGCAACTGGTGTTGATGTTCCCAGTCTTGCTGTAGGTAAATTCATGATACACATTAATGATGTTTTGTATTTTTCTTTTCGTTAGAACATGTGACAATTGCTTTCCTATATTTATCAATTTCATTGTGCGTTAGGTCTCTGCAACAAGTGCTTGGTTTCTTTAATTTTTTTCCCCTTTAAAAATTAGGCCTACTTTCATGAACTAGAAATTAAAACAAAGGCGAAGATAAGAAATCCCTCCCATCCATTAGAATGGAGATTGAAGAAATGCTCTCCAATTGGGCTTGTATGCTCTCTCCTTTCTCCTCTCTCCACCTCCTCCTCTTCCTTCCTTCCTTAACCCCTCTCCGGTGAACCTCGCAACACCCACACCTACCAGCCAAGCTACCAAAACTAGTCAGAAGCCCCTTTTCACGATTTAGCCATGGAAATTGTCAGCTGTAAGATTAATGAAACTTTCTTCTGTACTTGGTTCGAAGATGGGAATTTTTTAGAGAAGATTTGGAAGCAAGAAAAGTAATTTACTTATCGAAGTCGCATCTACTTTGGATGGTGGAGCAAATCTCAGATCTCCTCAATTGCTCAAGTGTTCGCTTCTTCTTGAGAAGTGTGTGCTGATTCGGGAGCAATGAGATTATCAAAATTCAAGAGCAAGATGGGTTGGAATCTTAGATGCGTAGTCTAGCCAGCTACCGGAGGGCGTTTCTTTATTCACGTACTAGAAGGAACAGCGCAACAAGGATGGATTGAATTCCTGGAAATGATTAATAGCTCCAAACAGCGACTATGGGAATGTATGATCAAACCAGTGAAGAAGGAGTTGCTTCAGCCAAGTTATGCAGAAATTTTGGCAAAAGGAGCGAGGCCTTTTAATCATTCAGTTCGGGATATCAACCTCGAGCAACCAAACAACTCTGTTTTTCACAATAAACAGAGCAAACATCATCGTTGGATCAGAAAAGAAAAAGAAGTGTTTAAGGAAGACTTTGAAAATTTGTGGGTTGTAACAAGATTGTTTGCGTTCGATGAATGGAAAGGTATTGTCAGGTATTTGGAAGATCTTTATAAATCAGAATCAGTATTAATCCTTTGTTCGCAGATAAGGCTCTCATTTAAGTATCCCAAGGAAGTCTAGACAAAATCATCGAAACGCCCGGAAAATGGTTTGATTATTGAAAATTCCATCTCCTATTTAAAAAATGGAATTCAATTCAGCACAGTAAGCCTACTTGTATCAAAGACAGTTGAAAAGTCAGATTTTATTAGGAGAGAGGAAGTTGGCGGCCGATATTGCAGATTTTTTTATAAAAACGTTCCAAATTCTCCATCATTTAAAAGTTCCAGGGTGGCGAAGTCCTCTGTAATCCCATCATTAGAAGTTGCGGCTGGGATTTGCTATGACATTAATGAGTCGGGAGAGAGATTCAACACAAAAGAGGAAGCCGAACCGTCCATTTCGTAGAACTCCAAGAAAAATTGCACTTATCCAATCGGGGACAACCTGTCAACCTATCATAGGAGATCGGGAAAGCAACTTTCTCTCAAGAAATTGCTGTGGTCGGTGGCCACAAAGAAAGCCATACTCTTCAAACCGTTTCCAAAACACTTTGTGACAGGGAGAACGTCTTTCCTTAACTCTTGGTCGGCCCTCTCTAATGCCGATTTACTCGAAGCTGGTTGTGTTAGGCTTCAGCTGCCAGATTACTCCCCTAGCAGGTTAGTAAAACAACCTTCCTCTTCTCATTCTTCTCAGCAATCGGTGGTAGTTCTCTCGGACTCAAATATTCAATTTGTGCGAGGTACTCCTTGTCCTTCTCCTTCCAACTCAACCCTCAAGGCTCAGGACTCGGATGTAGAATCATTGATTAGTGCAAGCAGCGATGATCTAGATTTCCTTGGTAAAGAGACTCAATTAAAAGAGGATGAAGCAGACAAATCACTCTATGAGGAGCTCAACAATCTATTCCAAACCAATGATGAGCCGGTTAGCAGAGCATCCGAAAAAGCAACAAATTTCCAACTTCTAGTTCGCAACATTTGAAAGAAATTATCGAGATATGCGAAGTTTCACTGGTCTGAGTAACAAAGTAACCAAGAAAGCAGAACGATGAAGATTATTTCTTGGAATACAAGAGGCTTAGGTGATCAATCTAAGCAATTGGCCCTTAAACGATTGATATTGAAAACTAATTCGAATCTAGTGCTCATCCAAGAAACCAAAAAGGAAGCAATTGAGCCGGATATTTATCAAAGCTATCTGAAGTTCTAAAGATATCGGATGGATCTTTGTTGAAGCATGCAGAAAATCTGGAGGACTACACACCATGTGGGATGAAAGTGAGGTGAAGCCCTAGAATCCCTCAAAGGAGGATATTCACTCTCGGTAAAATGCTAATAAGTTGTGTTGGGTGACTAATGTCTATGGTCCCACTGATTATAGAGAAAGAAGACACTTATGGCTGGAACTAGCTTCTCTTTCAGCGTATTGCACAAAGGCTTGGTGTTTGGGGGGAGACTTCAACATGACAAGAAAGATCCTAGTAAGATTTCCACTTGGAAGATGGACTAAAGGCATGGGGAGATTTAACAAATTCATTGAAGCTTCTCATCTCGTGGAAATCCCTCTTTCAAATGGGTGCTTTACTTGGTCAAGAGAAGGAAGGGGTATGTCTCGTTCATTATTGGATAGATTTCTGGTATCCAATAATTGGGAAGAGGACTTCGAGGACACAAGAGTGACGAGGCTAGTGCAATTATTCGCAGACCATTTCCCCATCCTACTAGAAGCAGGTGCTTTTGAATGTGGACCTTCTCCGTTTAGATTTTGTAATAGCTGGTTGCTAAATCACCAGTGCGTTAGAATCATCGAAAGAACTTTAGATATCGGAAATTAACACGATTGGGCATGATTCACCATTTTGTCTAACCTAAGAGCAGTTAAAGTTTCAGTGAAAAAGTGGCAAGTGGAGTTTCTTAGAAAGCAACAGAGGCAAGAGGAGCAAATTTTAGACTTGCTTGGCAAAGAAGAATCTCGAGCAGAATCTTTAGACATCCCCTCTTCAGAGCTTGATTTGAGATCCTCTCTAAAGGCTGAATTGATGAGCATCTACAGATCGGAGGAAAGGATCATTTCCAAAAAAGTAAACTCAATTGACTTAAATTAGGGAATGAAAATTCGAGATTTTTCCACCGTTTTCTTGCTGCAAAAAAAAGAAGGAACCTAATTTCTGAGTTACTGAACAACCAAGGCAACCCAATAAAATCCTTCAGAGAGATTGAGGACTTAATCATTGACTTCTACAAACCCTTGTATTCAAAGCTGTCATATGCGGGTTCCTTTCCACGTAATATGGAATGGCAGACACTGTCTGATGAGTAAAACAGTAGGCTGGTTGCTAGATTCACTGATGAAGAAATCAGAAAAGCCTTAAAAGATTTGGGAAGGAATAAAGCACTTGGTCCAGATGGTTTTACAGCAGAATTTCTCATTAAGTTTTCGGAGAAGCTAAAGGGGCATTTCATTAGCCTCTTCAATGAATTCTACGCAAATGGAATATTGAACTCTTGTGTTAAGGAAGGGCTGTTCATCAATGGAAGACCAAGAGGGAGAATTTTTACTTCAACAGGTATTAGGCAAGGTGTCCCCCTCTCTCCCTTCCTTTTCCTACTGGTTAGTGAAGTTCTAAGTGCTCTTGTCAATAGAATTCATGAGGAAGGGCTGTTCGAAGGCTTCCTCGTTGGAAAGGAAAGAGTTCATGTATCAATTCTCCTATTTGCCGATGATACTCTGATTTTCTGCAAGTATGAGGATGCCATGATGGTCAATTTAAGAAAAACACTAGAATTATTTGAGTGGTGTTCAGGCCAAAAGATTAACTGGGAGAAATCTGCAATTTGTGGGGTCAATATTGATGAGTTTCAGCTGCTGTCCATGGTTGGTCGCTTAAACTGCAAGGTGGAACATTTACCTTTCTTGTATTTGGGGCTGCCTCTAGGAGGTTACCCTAAGAAAGGAGCTTTTTGGCAGCCAATAATCGACAAAGTTCATAAAAAGCTTGATAAATGGAAGCGTTTCAACCTTTCTAGGGGCGGAAGAGCGATCCTTTGTAAGTCAATTCTCTCCAATCTTCCTACGTACTATATGTCACTATTCCTTATGCCAGAAAAAGTCATATCCATTCTTGAGCGAATCTTGAGGAACTTTTTCTGGGAAGGGAACAAGGGCAGCAAACTTAATCATTTGGTGAAATGGAATATGGTCATCCGTCCTCTTAGCAAGGGGGGTCTTGGTTTTGGCGGTTTAAAATCTAAAAACGTGGCACTTCTTGCTAAATGGGGCTGGAGATACTTTAATGAAGCTGATTCCTTGTGGTGTAAGGTCATTGGAAGTATACATGGCAAAGATGATTTCAATTGGCACACCTCCAATAGGGCAAATCTTAGCCTTCGTAGTCCATGGATAAGTATTTCCAGATTGTGGCGGAAAGTTAAGGCTTTGGCCTCCTTAAAAGTGGGAAATGGTAGCAGAATTGCATTCTGGACAGATCCTTGGGTCTTTCATCAACAGTTGTGCTCTACCTATCCTAGATTATTCAGAATTGCTGCTACTCCAAAAGGGTCTGTTGCTGAATTCTGGGATAGAGTCTCTTCCTCTTGGTCTTTGAACTTCCGCCGCAATCTCAAGGAGGAGGAAATCGTTGAGTTTCAGGACTTACTTCAACAATTATCGAGTTTTAAAGTAGGATTTGGTCCGGACAGAAAGTTATGGTCTTTGGAAGTTTCAGGAAAATTTTTTGTCATATCACTATCCAACTTTCTATCCTCTCATGTTTCATTGGATAAGCCATTTCTCAAAGCTTTGGGGAAATCTAAATGCCCCAGGAGAGTTAACATTCAGTTATGGTTATGATTTACGGGTCCTTAAACTGCTCAACCATCTTGCAAAGGAAGCTCCCCTCTCATTGTCTCTCCCCCTCGGTCTGCCTATTATGTTTAGCTGGAATTGAAGATTTGCAGCATCTATTCGTTGACTGCACTTTTGCTAAATGCTGCTGGTGGAGACTTCTATCCTTATTTAATCTTGCTTGGACTTTCCATGAAAACCTTAAAAGTATTGTTATTAGTCTCTTGGTCGGTCTAGAGCTCGAAAAGAGACCTCTTTTGATCAACGCGGTTAAAGCAGTGCTTGCTGAAATTTGGTTCAAGCGAAATCAAAGGGTCTTCCACAACAAATCTTTCTCTTGGCAGGAGCGTTTTGAGGTTGCCCGCTTGAGCGCCTCTTCTTGGTGTTCTCTATCCAAACTCTTTGAAGACTTCTCTACTCAAGACTTATGCTTAAACTGGCGCGCAGTCATCTTCCAATCCTAAGGACTTACTAAGGAAGCTATACGGGTGTTAACCTTGTTAAATTTCCTTGGTTTTTCTGCAGATCCTTTTTGTCTTTTGTTGTTTGTTTTTATGCTTGTGCTTTTTGAGCTCTTGCTCCTTTGTATCTCTTGATTTCTTATACTTTTTCTCTTCTCCCATTGTATTTTTGAGCGTTAGTCTCATTTCATTATCTTAATGAAGAGGCTTGTTTCCATTTCAAAAAAAAGAAAAAAGAACTCTTGTGTTAGGGAGAACTTCATATGCTTAATTAAAAAGAAAGAAGATGCCATTGTGACTAAAGACTTCCGCCCAATAAGTCTCACAATGATTGTGTACAAAGTAATTGCCAAAGTTCTTGCCGAAAGATTGAAGAAAGTCATGCCAAGCATCATTGCTCCAAGCCAAAGCGCCTTCATAGAGGGGAGACAAATTTTAGATCCGATTGTTATAGCAAACGAAATTGTGGAAGAATATAGATGTAATCGGAAGAGGGGTGACTTCTTAAACTAGATTTGGAAAAGGCTTTCGATTGAGTTGATTGGACTTTCTTGGAAAAGGTTCTAAGGGAGAAGAAATTCGATCCAAGATGGATAGATTGGATTTTGGGTTGCATTAAAAACCCTAAGTACTCAATCTTTATCAATAGGCGGCCAAGAGGAAGAATATTGGCATCTAGAGGCATACGACAAGGCGATCACCTTTCTCCATTCATTTTCCTGCTAATCAATGAGGTATTAAGCAGCCTCATCTGAAGAACAAATTTGAAGGATTCGCTGTTGGAGGAGATAAAGTTAATGTGCCCTTGCTCCAATTCGCGGATGACACCCTAATATTTTGCAAATATGATGAAGAAATGTTAGAGAACTTGTGCAAAATTATAGAGCTCTTTGAATGGTGCTCCGGTCAGAAGCTTAATTGGGAAAAATCTGCTTTGTGTGGAATCATTATTGAGGAAAATGAAGTGATTATGGCTGCTGCCAGGCTGAATTGAAAGGTTGAATCTTTACCAATCATGTACCTCGATCTTCCACTAGGGGGATATCCAAAAAAATTATCATTTTGGCAACCTATCCTTGATAAAATCCAAGGAAAATTGGATAAGTGGAAGAGATACAATCTGTCACTTTACGTAATTTAGTGCTTTCTAACCACCCTACATATTACATGTCAATATTTTTAAGGCCGAAAAAGATAGCCTCTTCGATAGAAAAATCAATGAGAAATTTCTTTTGGGAGGGTCACAAAGGAAGTAAGTTGATCCACTTGGCCAAATGGGAGCTTGTTACAAAAGACTTGAAAGATGGGGGTCTCGGTCTTGGAAACGTGAGACTGAAAAATGTTGCATTGCTTACAAAATGGGAATGGCGTTTCACAAGAGAACTAGAAGCTCTTTGGTGTTTAGTCATGAAGAGTATTCATGGAAGAGGTCGCTTTAATTGGCATACAAATGGCAAAGGAAATTGAAGCTTGAGAAGTCCTTGGACAAGCATCTCTAAACAGTGGCTAAAAGGGGAGGTTTTGGCTGAATTTAAAGTTGGAAATGGAAGCAAGACCGGTGGATTGAACAATTACCCCTAAGCTCTAAATTCCCAAATCTTTTCAAGATAGCAGCCAAACCTAATGGTTCAGTGGCAGATTTTTGGGATCCCATCACCTCCTCATGGGATATCTCTTTCAGAAGGTTGTTAAAAGATGAAGAAATTTCTGATTTCCAGCAACTCTCAGCAGCAATAGTTAATAAATCAGTGGTAGAAAGGCTGGATAGAAAATCTTGGTCACTGGAACCTAATGGGTTTTTTCAGTTAAGTCTAACTAAGCATATTTCGAAGGCTTCCCCAATCGAGAAAGAGCTGGAAAATTCCCTTTGGCACACCAAAAGCCCCCGAAGAATCAATATCACGGTATGGATATTGATTTTTGGATCATTAAATTGTGCTGCCATTCTTTGAAAAAGGCTCCCCTCCCATTCTTTATCACCCCACATGTGCCCCTTATGTTTAACTAATCAAGAAGACCGGCAGCATCTCTTTTTCTGCTGTAGTTACACCTTAAATTGTTGGTTTCGGCTATTTAATATCTTCCAAGTTTGTTGGGTTTTCGATGGTCACTTTAGCAACAATGTGCAATCATTATTGGCTGGTCCAGCTTTGAAAAAGGGGCCAAAACTTCTATTGTGCAATGCGGTCAAAGCCATTCTCTCATAAATTTGGTTTGAAAGAAATCAGAGGGTTTTCCATGACAAAGCCTCCCCTTGGATTGATCGTTTTGAGTCGGCTAGATTAAATGCATCATCTTGGTGTTCCTTATCAAAGGCTTTTCAAGACTACTCACTGTCAGATCTCCATCTCAACTGAAAAGCTTTCATTAACCCGCATTACTAGAATTTCCCCTTTAATTGTTGCTTATTGTAAACTGAATTTGTACTCTTAGTAATTATTACTTTCGATGGTCGGTTTTAGTCCTAAATGTTAAGGAAGTGATGTGGATGCTAAGGAGGTGTCAACCTAGTTGAGATGTCGGGGTGCTCCCTCTGATCCTTTTTTTTTTCCGTTCCTATTGTGATAAGCTTTAATATCATATTTGTATGGTCAATGGATCAATTGTAACATGAGCCTTGTCTCATTTCATTTCATCAATGAAAGAGACCGCTCGTAAACACAAAAGTACTGTACGTGTTTGGGATACTGAAACCCAACCTTTCAGGTGCACAAATTAGCTCTTCAAAAAGTCGTGTGAAACTCTCTTATCTTATTGAGATTGAAGGCTCTATTCTGGACCTAAGTCGAACGAAAAGGAGAAATTCGAAATTCTAACTAGTTCAGATCGAAGATCTTCGCGAGACGGCCCGCCACGCCTGGTAGAGCTATCGCGCGCGGGCGAAGGAGAGACCCTTTTTCTGTGAAGGGTCGTTTCCTTTTAGAAAAAAAAAAAAAAAAAAAATGCTCTCCAATTGATTTGAATAAAGGAGGACAGTGATCAAACCTTTACAAAAATAGATGCTCACGAAGAGCAATGTTATATTTGAAGCTATGTAATTACATGAGAGAATAAAATTTCTTATTTTTGAGTGGTGAGGAAACCACATTTTTACAAAAGACTGCTCAATCATAGAGCTAGACTTAAGCAATCAGTCTACATATATATGGAAATAAAATATACATAGAATATATTTATGGACCTACCGCTTGAAGAAGAAGTATTTATGGACCTACCGCTTGGGTTTGAAGCCGACCTTGGATTGAACAAAGTATGTAAATTAAAAAAATCACTGTACGGCCTTAAACAATCTCCTAGAGCTTGGTTTGAACGTTTTGGAAAGGCAGTCACTAGCTGTGGATTCAGCTAAAGTCAAATCGACCACACTATGTTCTACAAACATACGGGAAAAAACAAAGTTCTTGTTTTGATAGTGTATGTCGATGATATTATTCTTATAGGCAATGATGAAACAAAAATGTCTATTGTAAAGGAAAAATTGGCGAAAGATTTCAAGATCAAAGATCTAGGATCCCTAAAGTACTTTCTTGGTATGGAGTTTGCTAGGTCTAAAAGTGGCATTCTTGTCAATCAAAGAAAGTATATCCTCGATCTACTCAAAGAGACAGGATTACTCGGTTGTCGAATTGTAGAAACTCCTATTGAGCAGAACTTGAAATTAGAAGCTGCAACAGAAGAAGAGGTAAAAGAAAAGGGGAAGTACCAAAGACTTGTGGGAGGACTAATATACCTCTCTCACACACGTCCCGACATTGCCTTTGCAGTAAGCATGGCAAGTCAGTTCATGCATGCCCCTAGACCAGCTCACTTTGAAGCTGTCTTTAGAATCTTGAGATATCTGAAAGGTACTCCAGGAAAAGGGATACTCTTTAAAAAGCATGGGCATCTACAGGTGGAAGTCTATACTGATGCGGACTGGGCAGGTAGCACAACAGATAGGAGATCGACTTCTGGGTATTGCTCCTTTGTCGGAGGGAGCTTAGTCACTTGGCGCAGCAAAAAACAGAGTGTAGTTGCAAGAAGTAGTGCTGAAGTTGAATTTAGGGCATTAGCCCATGGTATATGTGAAGGCATATGGATAAAAAGACTACTGGAAGAACTGAAATTTGCTATACGCATTTACTGTGATAACAAGGCTGCAATCTCAATTGCCCATAATCCAGTCCTCCATGATAGGACAAAACACATTGAAGTCGATAAACATTTCATAAAAGAAAAAATTGATGCAGGAGTAATATGCATTCCATATCTCCCAACAACAGAGCAAATTGCAGATGTATTAACCAAAGGGTTTCCTAAGTTGCGGTTCAACTAGTTAACAGACAAGCTGGCCATGAGTGATATCTTCAAACCAGCTTGAGGGGGAGTGTTGATTATTTGGGGATTATTTTCCTTATTGTTAAATATTTTATCTTTGTATTTATTGTAAAGATATGTACTATATTTATCTCTTTCTTTATTTGTAATAGGTTTTCTTATAAGAAAACCCTTGTTTAACAAAGAAAGTAGAGAGATAAAATATTTCAGCAGGGAGACACATTGATGTAACTCTTTAGAGTCTTGGCTTCTTTTGTAATTCTTTCGCTTGACTATTCTTTAAAGTCTTTCGTATTAGTTTTGTTTTTATGCTTATTAATTTATTTCTTAAGGGATCTTGGATTTTTTTAAATAGTTAGTTGGCTGTTAGTTGTAAGCCTCCTGATGTAGTAGGGTCAGGGTAAATTACGGTGTTAAGGTCAAATTCTTAATTGATTAGAATTAGGATTAGTTTCCATGATTGATTAAGATTAGGATTAGTTTCCTTGGTATATTAGGATTATGATTAGTTTCTTTGATTAATTAGGATTAGGATTAATTTGCTCTCCAATTCTCTATAAATAGAAAAATTGTCTTCTTGTATTGTTAACTTTTGATTCGTAATAAAGACTTTTATTTTGTTGTTGGAGATTTCTCTCCTTTTAGACTTACATCAATTTGGTATTAGAGCAATCTTTTGGACCAACTACCACCGGTGGAAGACCGAAAAACTCTTGGTGACACTGATCACGAGAGGGAGCTTTGTGAGTTGTGCTTGTTGCCGAACAGCACACACTTAACTAGGGAAAACCCTTCAAATTCAAGAAGAGGGAGAAGAAATTTGAACAATCATCCAAGAAAGGAATTTTATAGCAGAACTAATACATTTAGGGGAAAAATCATTATCTTGGTTATGAAGAACGCCCAAGAAAAGTTGAAACATATTCAAGAAAACCCAAGAATCAGCCCTACAACAACAATGAGGCTGGAACTTGTTAAAAACACCCAATTTGTATTGAAGGAAATGAAGAAGGGAGTAACAGAGATCCAACATTTGTTAGGAACGATGACTCAGAACAGTGGCAAGAGTTCGAAAAAGAAATAGTTCAAGAAAATCAAAACCAGGAGCTTGTTAGATTAAAGGAAGATCAAGAATTCAACAGAGATTGTGAAATCTTGCAAGCACATAAGACAGAAAACCCAAAAGAAATTTGGAACCCACACATGGACCAATTGAGTAAAGAAGAAAAAACGAGCAAGGGAAGATCTAAAGAAAAAGCTAAGGAAGTCCTGTCGAAGAAAGAAGACGTAATAATAGATAGAGGTAATTCTGGAGAAGAAGACGACACCATGGGCAACCCAATTTTAGAGGTTCTCCTAGCTGTATTTCTTCAATTGATTCTTCTCTTCAGCATGTCTTGGATGATGCTTCTAGAGGTAGTGTAAGCAGTGAGAATTTGGAGACAGTTATTGAGGAGGTTGGTTCTGAGATATTTTTGGGCAAGATTTTGCAATCATGTTTTAGAAAGCAGTAGAGACAAAGACTGATAGTCCTACAAGATTTTCAAGTTGTTGTTGGGGTTGGTTTGTTCTCTATTTCTAATTTTCAGGGGTGGTTTGTGAGGATGTCAAAGAATTATTATTATATTTTGGATGGCCCGCCCTTAAAGCCATATTCCAAGTTGTTATGGTCAACACGATCAAAGCATTCCTTACTGAAATTTGTTTTGAGAGAATTCAGAGTCTTCCGAGACAAATCATTGGAACGTTTGACCATTTTCAAATTGCTTGGATTAATGTTTCTTCCTGTGTTCTCTTTCCAAATCTTTTACTGAATTTTCTATTCAAGATTTATGTTTATATTGGAATACTTTTGTCTTCTCAGCTTAGTGTTTTTATTTAGTAGGTTGAAGTTTCCTTGCATATGTATTTCTTTATGTACTTGTTATTGTTTCCTTGTACTTTGAGCAATAGTCTATTTTCATTTCTTTAATGAAACGTTTCGTTTCCGTTTAAAAAAAAACCATGGGCAACCCAATTTGAAGAAGTTTGAATCTCTGGTTGCAGTCGATTGCTTGGAAGAAACGCGAAAGAATACGTGGAAAGACATAAACCATTTGAACTGACCCACGCGATCCAACCAAACATGCGTGCTCAATTCCTAGCATGTGTTTCATGCGATCCGAACTGAGTTCGATCCTCCCTAGTTTCGATTTGCTGCCTCCCTTCTCGCTAGTTTGTTTCAACCTATTTCTTCACAAATTTCGAGTTATGCAACAAGAAATTTTTAAATAGTTTTATGGGTTAATTTGATACTCCAACTTTGGCTAAAATGGTTGAGCAAAATCTTGGTGGCAGGCGTGTCTACGGTTCTCAGCAACCAAATAAATTTTTTTATAAGGGTCATGGTCTACAATTTTCGGATCTTTTATGGGCTCCTTCAATCTTTTTAGTTGCAATGCAAGATTTCCACATGCCAACGATTTTATTTGGGATTTTTACAAATCATCAGAAAAAAGAAAATCTTTGTATTCTTAATTTTCCTTTTGAAACTCGAGGACGAGTTTTTTTTTTTTAGGGATAGAATGATGTGGTGGGATTAGGGTAAATTAGGGTGTTAAGATCAAATCCTTGATTGATTAGAATTAGGATTAGTTTGTTTTCCAATTCTCCATAAATAGAGAAATTTTCATATTGTATTAATAACTTTTGATTCATAATAAAGGCTTTGATTTCGCTATTGGAAACTTCTCTCCTTTTATCTTATAGGCTACATCACCCTTAGCCAGCCTTCCTCTATTTAAAGAGGTTATTGTATTCACCTGGGGATCAATAAAAGATCTTATTATTAAGTGTTATTGAGTTTGCATCACACATATCTCAAATCGATTCTATATGTCTCAATCTTTTCATTGATGAAGTGACGATCTATCTTAACATGTTTCATTCGGTCGTGATGTATTGGATTTCTTGCAATGGCTATGGCGATTGAATATCACATAGTACTTCGATGGTGCCTGCAATTTTGACCTTGAGTTCAGTGAGGAGGTGTTTTAGCCAAATTCCTTCATAAATTCCTTGGGCTAATGATCAAATCTTGGCTTTAGCATTGCTTCGGGCTATAGCTTGTTGTTTTCTTGTTGTGGTTGTACGGAGTTTCCCCATAGATAAGAACAATATCCTGATGTTGACTTGCAGGCAACAAAAGACCCAACCCAATTTGCGTTGGTGTAAACTTCCAGAGAACGGTTTGTAGTCTTCTTGAATGAGGCTCTTTCGAGGATCACGCTTGAGATATGTCAATATTCTATATACGACCTCCATATGTTCTTTTGAGGGTCAAAAATCAACTTACCATGCTTAAAATAAAGTTGATGTTTGGTCGAGTGTGAGTCAAGTATATTAGCTTTCCAACTAGTCGTTGATACTTGCCTTGATCAACTGGTTCATCTTTGGGATTAACTCTAAGTTTTGAGTTTGCGTCCATTGGTGTGTCAACTAGTTTTCAACCACTCATCCCAGTTTCTCTTAAGAGGTCTAGAGTGTATTTTCATTGAGTGGCAGAAATCCTTTTCCTAGAAACTCATGGTCAACTCTATCTAATCCAGACTTGCTTGAAGAAAGCTATGTCATAATCCAAATTCTAGGAAATTTCCCAGCAGGTCAGTAAAGCCTCCCTACTCATCTCAAATTTCTCAGCATTAAGTGATCATTCTCCCAGGCTCAAATATTCATTTTGTGTGAGGTACCTCTTGCCCTTCACCAATCAGATCAAGATCAAATCTTTAGGATTCAGATGAAGAGTCAACGGTCAGTGCAAGTGTGATGAATTAGATTTTGGTCAACTTTGAAGAAAACAGTTGCTCTTCATCTTAATCCTGAATCCTGAAGAGTCAATGGTCAGTGCAAGCGGTGATGAATTACAAATATTTATGGTCCCGATTACAAAGAAAGAAGGTATATTTGGCCGGAATGAGTTTCCCTATCAGCTTACTGTACAGATGCTTGGTGTTTGGGTGGAGACTTCAACATAACTAGAACAATTCAAGAAAGTTCCCCAATTGGAAGATTGACAAAAGGAATGAGGAAGTTCAACAAGTTCATAGCAGACGCTTAATTATTGGACATTCCACTTTCAATTGGATGCTATACTTGGTCAAGAGAAGGAAGGGGTATGTCTTGTTCACTATTGGACAAATTTATGTTTCTAATAATTGGTACGATTCGACTTTCGAGTTTGACTTTCGAGTTTCGATTCGACTTTCGAGTTTGAAGGGTTTATTGTTGGAAATGATAGAGTTCATGTCCCTTTACTCCAGTTTGCGGATGAAACGCTAATTTTTGTGCAAATATAATTTTGGGACGTTAGAGAATTTGTGCAAAACCATCGAGCTTTTTGAATGGTGCTTCGGTCAGAAAGTAAGTTGGGAGAAGTCAGCCTTGTGTGGGATCAATATTGACAACAACGAAGTTTGTTTGGTTGCTGCCATGCTGAATTATAAGGTTGAAAAATTGCCATTGTTGTATCTTGGTTTACCTTTAGGCGGATATCCAAAGAAGGGGTCATTCTGGCACCCAATTCTTGATAAAATCCAAGGAAAATTGATTAAACGAAAGAGGTTTAATTTGTCCAGAGAAGGTAGATTGACCTTATGCAAATCAGTGCTTTCTAATCTTCCCAGATACTACATGTCTATCTTTTTTATGCCGGAAAAGATAGTCTCATCCTTGGAGAGATCCATGAGAAATTTCTTTTGGGAAGGTCATAAAGGGGGCAAGTTGAACCATTTGGCCAAATGGAAGAAAGTCACAAAAGACCAAAAAGATGGGGGCCTCGGTTTGGGAGGCTTGAGATACAAAAATCTAGCTTTGCTATCCAAATGGGGGTGGCGGTATTTAAAAGAACCCGATGCTCTTTGGTGCAAGGTCATAAAAAGTATACATGGTAATGGTCGCTCCAATTGGCATACAAGTGGAAAGGTGAATGTTAGCTTGGGAGGCCTGTGGATCAGTATTTCAAGGTAGTGGTTAGAAGTTGAAGCTTTGGCTGAGTTTAAAGTTGGAAATGGGTGCAGAACCATGTTCTGGCTCGACCCTTGGATTGATAAATTGCCCCTAAATTCAATGTTCCCAAGGCTTTTTAAGCTAGCAATCAATTTAAGTAGATTAGTGGCTAATGGACTCAAACGCCTCTTCATGGGATATTGCTTTTCAAAGACTGCTAAAAGAGGAAGAAATTGTTGATTTTCATAATTTTATGATTGCTATTACAAACAAAAAAGTGGTAAATGAGCTGGTTAAAAGGGTTTGGTCATTGGAAACAAGTGGAGTTTTCTCAGTCAATTCTTTCGTCAAGCATCTATCTTTGGCCTCTCCTATTGATCATGATTTGGAAACTTTGGAAAACCAAAAGCCCTCGGAGAGTGAACATTACGGTTTGGTTAATAATCTTCGGATCCTTAAATTGCGTAGCTGTCCTTCAAAAAAAGCTCCCTTCTCACTATTTGTCACCCCACATTTCCCCTTTATGCCTAGAAAATCAGGAAGAGCTGCACTACCTATTCTTCGTTTATAGCTACGCATTAAATTGTTGGAATCAGCTGTTTAGCTTCTTCAATGTTTGTTGGGTCTTTGGCGGAAATTTCAGTAGTAATGTGTTGAGGTTAGTAGTCGGTCCAGCTTTGGAAAAGGAGCCCCAATTACTTTGGGGCAATGCGGTTAAAGAAATACTTTCTGAAATTTGGTTTGAAAGGAACCAGAGAGTTTTCCATGATAAAGCCTCCCTGTGGTTAGATCGTTTTGAGTTTGCTAGATTAAATGCCTCTTTGTGGTGCACTCCCTCAAGACTCTTTGAAGATTACCCTATTCCGGAGTTTAACTTGAATTCAAAGGCCTTCATTAATCCTATCGCAGTAATTTTCTTTTGATCAACTTTTGTACTCTCTAGTGATCAATAGGGCATAAAGTTTAGAGTTTAGAGATTTTGATTTTTCAGTTGTATTGGTTTTTGTATTGGCTCACTTTATCAAGGATGTGATGAGGGTGCTATGGAGGTGTCAACCTAGTTGAGATGCCCGAGTGTACCTCGTGATCCTTATCTTGTTATCTTGTTACATGGTGAAGATTGAATTACTGTACTATGAGTTTTATCTCAATTCATTATACCAATGAGAGAGACTATTTCCTTTTTAAAAAAAAGATCTTGGTACTTCCACTCCCATGAAGTATCTCAGATGTCCTAAGCCTCTGATCTCAAATCTCTTCGAGAGAAGTTGTTTCAGTCGAATTATTTAATTATAAACATTTCTTGTGAGAACAATATCATCCACATGTACTATTAACACGATAATCTTACTTGGTGAGAAATCTATGATGAATATGGTGTTATGGGATTGACATTGAGTATAACCATCTTGTTTAAGCGCATTCATAAATTTTTCAAACTAGGCTCGGGGTGACTATTTTAGACTATAGAGAGACTGCCATCTTGTTTAAGCACATTCGTAAATTTTCAATCTAGGCTTAGGGTGATTGTTTTAGGCTATAGAGAGACTGCATGAGTTTATATACGTTTCCTCTAGTGTATCTGTCCACAAATCCAGGTTTGTCCATGTATACTTCTAACACTAGATCACCATTTTGAAACACATTCTTTCCCATCAAGTTGAAATAATGGCCACTCAAAATTCGCTGCAAGAGGAGAAGTACTCGAATAGTATCGAACTTGGAAACTGGAGCAAGAGTTTCCTAAGTCAATCCCATAAGTTTGGGTGAATTTTTTGGCCCTAAGATGAGATATGAAGCTTTCTATACTGCCATTCTATTTGTGTTTTGTTGAGAGAATCTGTTTACATCCAACTGTGCGCTTGCCAAGGGGCAAGTTTGTAAGGATCTATATCTCATTTTTCTCAAGAGTCTGCCACTCGTCTAGTGTAGCTGCTTTCTATTCAGATTTTTGTAAAGCATCTTGAACTATGTTGAACATTTGTATCTAATCTAGTGAAATCATTAATGCCTTAAAACTTAGTGACAAATTAGTGTAGGATAAGTGATATTGTATGACATGAGCAAACACCTTTCCTTACGACAATGGGACTGTCTGAATCATCTTGTGTCGTATGGTGTACTATTTCAGAAGAATTGGAAGTTTGGTTCAGATTTTGGCTTTGCTGAAATGTGTAGGTTGTACTTTGTTTGTCTCAGGTTGCCTTACTCTTTGTGAATAAACTTGCAGTGCAGTCTCAAAGGTAATAGGAGGTGGTTTAGAAGAGAGTACAAAGGATGAGATTGAAGGAAAATCAGGAATGTAGTTCCAATTATGTGGTTCAAGATCATAATGCTCCCTCTGATTCACAGAATTGGAAAAATATGGTTATTTTCAAAGAAGGCGACATCCTGGGTATGAAAGAATTGGTGAGTTGGAGGATGATAACACTCTTACCCTTTCTTGTTTGGTGAGTATATGAGAAAATACATTTCTTGAAGAGTAAGACAACACTCTTACCCTTTCTTGTTTGGTGAGTATATGAGAAAATACATTTCTCGAAGAGTAAGACAATCTGAGGTGAATGGAAGTGTCTCGAACAATATCCCAAAACTCCTTGGTTGACAATAGAAGAAAATTTTGTCCAAGTTGATAACTTGATCATTTTCGACCCTCCAGTTGCAAAATTTTGGATCCTCAACTTTGGGTGAAGTTGTTTTACTCATGATATAGTCTTCTTTGTCCATGGCTGTACATGAAAATCATCACAGATTGTGACCACTTAAGGTAGTAGTGGCCTTTCAGTTTGTCACGTATTATCTGCGGATTGTTGCTCTTGGTGAAGGGTGAAATGATAGTTTGCAATGTTGATCAGGACATTATAAAAAGATTTGAAGAGAAAAAGAAGCTTTTTGGAAAAAATGAGCAGCGGCATACTGCAAACATGGCGGCAAACGCAATAGAGGTGACCGATGATGTCAATGATGTTGGTCACAAATGAAGACAACGACAGCTGTGACTAAAACCCGTAAATAATTTGTAATTTCTAGGGCTTTTGAGGTGAGTGGCGTGCGAGGATCAAGTAGATTCAACGGCGACAGTGACAAAGGGTGATGATGGTGGCGGTGAGCAAGATGACTTGCGACGACTTCGTCTGAGGGTGGCGATGGCGAGACGTGCAATATCAATGGTGGCGATGACTTATTCTGAGATATCGGCAGTGGAAGCTTGACTAACGTCGGGGAGCATGTGCTAGTTCTAGCGAGGCTGTCTTTGGAAGAAGGTAAGTCTGACAAAGGCGACTTGAGTTTTGACAACAAAGCTAGGATTTGGAAGTAAACTTCAAGTTTCTGACACCATGTAGCAATGTATGGGAGAATGAAGTTTCTTATTTTTTAGTGGGAAACACTCACATTTATACAATAGATTTCTCAATCTAAGAACTAAACTTAAGCAATCAATCTAAATCTGTATGGACATAAAGTATACATAAAATACCCAAGGAAACATTCTCAATAATTTCTAATTAAGCATAATCAATTAAGCTTGATTTTCTACAATATTCTCTCGATTGGTCAGGTATGTGCATTTTTTATCTTCCACCCTATTTGTTAATGAAATTTTTTTATTCTTATTGGAAAAAATAATAATTTTTTAAAAATCAATTTTCCACCACCTAAAAGCTAAAAGAAGAGATAAGGTTCCGTATCTCCCTTCTATCTTTTGATTTCTCCTTCAAGCTCTCTCCTATTTCTTTTGGCCCAAAGGAACGAAGCCGAAGCACAGCTTGGGCCTGCTGTTACCTGTTGGTCCACAAAATCTTCCTTTTACGCTTGAAGAATTGGCCAAATACCTCCATCTGCACTCTAGAAAACTCGAAGTCTCAGACAAAGAGGTTTTGATCGCTTGGAAACGACCACCTGTGAGAGAGCTAAATTGGGATGCTTTCTTTCAAATTTATCATGGTTCTTAATCTACACAAGCCAAAAGCGAGATAAGAACTTGAAATCTGTCTGCTGCAAGGATGAAATACAATCATGTCACGAGACTGTTGATGAAGCATAGCAACAGCAACTTCCAAAGCCTTCTAGAATGTAATGTTCATTTAAGTATATTAATCTAAATACCTCATCATGGAAGACGATGGTAATTGTAACACTGATGGTGACTTTATATCAAAAGGATTTTTCGAGACAAGTCCTCTACTCTAACGTAGATACTCTTTTGTACAAATGTTCTGTTTTATCTTCTTAGTGGTGCCATAGCAACAACAATCAGATTGTTGCTGGATTTTTCTTTTCTTTTTTTTTTTTTTTTTTGGTCTTTGCAACATAACTCACAAGTTTCATCAAAATAAATTAATAATGATGGTGACTTTACACCGACTCAAATGTGATGAAGCTGCAACACAATCACTTGATCTCTCATCAGAGTAACTCTTGGATAAAATTAAAGAAATAATAATAATAAATAAAACAAAATAAAAATTACTATTGCATTTCATACATTTCCTGTTCAATCTAAAATTGAACTTGCATTGTCTATTTGCAGGTGGAAGTTCTCCTGCTATGCTTCCTTTACCCTTGGCTGCCCTAATAAGCCTCACAATAACTTATAAACTGGATAAAGCCTCCGAGCGCCTTCTTGCCCTGGTCGGCCCAGCGCTAAATTCACTAGCTGCTAGTTGTTCATGGCCTTGCACACCTATTATAGCTTCATTATGGGCTCAGAAGGTGAAGCGATGGAATGATTTCCTTGTGTTCTCTGCTTCTCGCACTGTTTTTCACCATAATAGTGATGCTGTTGTCCAGCTGCTTAAGAGTTGTTTCACTTCAACTCTCGGTTTAGGCAACTACAACGTAAACAACAGTGGAGGCGTAGGCACACTCCTTGGTCATGGTTTTGGCTCTCACGTTTTAGGAGGGATGTCCCCAGTGGCTCCTGGGATTCTCTATCTGCGAGTGCATCGATCTGTGAGAGATGTTTTGTTCATGGTGGAGGAGATTGTCTCTCTCTTAATGCTCTCTGTCAGAGATATTGCAGTTAGTGGGCTACCAAAGGAGAAGGCTGAAAAACTAAAGAAGACCAAGTATGGAATGAGATATGAACAGGTTTCTTTTGCTTCTGCAATGGCACGTGTTAAACTTGCAGCTTCTCTAGGAGCTTCGTTAGTTTGGATATCCGGTGGATCAGGTTTGGTCCAATCTTTGTTTAAAGAAACCTTGCCGTCTTGGTTTTTATCAGTCCATTCAGTAGAGCGTGAGGGTGGAGAATATGGAGGTATGGTTGCTATGCTTGGGGGCTATGCACTTGCATTCTTTTCAATACTATGTGGAACGTTTTCGTGGGGCACAGACTCGTCATCGTCAGCATCGAAGAGGCGGGCAAAGATTCTCAACTCCTACCTTGACTTTCTTGCAAGCGCACTGGACGGAAAATTTTCAATTGGGTGTGATTGGGCTACTTGGCGAGCTTATGTTTCTGGGTTTGTGAGTTTGATGGTGCGTTGTGCACCGAGATGGTTGCTTGAGGTGGATTTGAACGTCTTGAAGAGGTTGAGCAAAGGCTTAAGGCAGTTGAACGAGGAAGAATTGGCTCTTGCATTGCTGGAAAGTGGTGGGGTAACTGCAATGGGTGTAGCAGCTGAGCTCATTATTGAAGGTGGATTTTAAAATGTTGCCTCTTGCCCTGGGTATTGAGGACAGATGCTGAGTGATTAACATGAAAATATGAGTAACCAATGAGTGAGCCATTTTTGTTTAGAAAAAGTCGAACCATCAACTGACGTAGGCTTCCATTAGCATCATCATGAGCCAATGTAATGTAACTTTCATATACGCATATGGTTCATACTTCTGTTGTGCATAAGCATATTAGCCGCCGTTTTTGCCTAACAATCGAAGGGTTTATTTGTAACCCGTTTTGTTTCATGTGATGTAGTTACGGTCAATCCAGCTAGTGCTAGGAGGAGGCTGAACTCAATAAGCAGATGCCAAAAAAAATATGGAGGAACCAGAGTTGAATTCATCAAAACATAATTAACATGTAACAATTTAGTTTCTAAATTTTAACATATTTAATTTAGTCTATGCGCACTGCAATTTGCAATTTAAGATGTTGAATAAATTAAGGATTTATTAGAAAGAAAAAATAATAATAGTTCAATGATATTATACCCTAAATTGAAAGTTTGAGACTGAGTAAGCACTGAAGAACTTGTTATCAGACTGACTGGACAAAAACTTAACCTAAAAGACTTTTAAAAAAGATTCGTTTATTTTTCTTTATGGAACTTTAACTTTGCTTGGAGCTTGTAGGTTAACAATTTGTTTTAATTTTTCATTTATAGAGCAAAAGTCTATCTATTCACTACAAAAAATGAATTTTGTAACATGCAAAAAAAAAAAAAAAAAAAAAGTTATTGATAGGTAAAAAACGATGCTAAAAGTAATAGTGGCACTTTGATGTCCGTTATTGTAGCCGCATAATTATAAGTTTAAGCGATACATTGACCACATGTTGCTAAACTTATTTTTTAGTGATGCATAAACATTGATGAAACTTTATACCAGAAATGCATTATATGTCGCTATTTGTGTTTTACTGTACGTTAGCTTGTCACTAAAAGTATACATTTAACATGTGTGTTTAACAATTGCAAGTAACTATTGTCAAAAAAAGAACAAAAAAGGTTGCAAGTAACTTTTACGTTGGTAAAATGTAAAATGTATATTTGGTGCCACTTTAAAGTTCAAACTACCTTTTTTTATATATATAATAATAGTTTTTCAACGTTGTTAAATAAACAAATTGCAAAGTCCGGTTTAATATGTAAATATATTATAATTTTTTAATCTACAATCATGAATAGAACAAATTGAAGAGTCTTTTTCATATTTAAGCAAAAGTTAAAAGCAAAGATTGACATTTTCTTATAGACATTTAAAATACGTAATTTGATTTGTTTGACAGGCTGCCTGCAGAAAAAGGCCTTTTGAAGACCGAATTGTCATCTTTCCTTAAGTTAGAAAGTGAAGAAAATCGCCTTATTCCTTGTAAGGTTCCCTTCTTTTGGTATTGGGTCAATCAGTCCCGCCATTCCTCAACATTAGTATAATTGTTTTAAAAAAATCTCATATTCAGCAATTGTTTTCCTTAATTATAGAACTGATGAGTTCAATTTAGTTTTTGGTTAGCCCCAAAAATGAGAAAATGAATCAGCTTTCACTCTAGTACCTTCTACTCTTATTCCTATTCCTAACTTGATACGTCATTAAATGATATATTATTATTATTTTTTTTTTGAGACTTTTTGAGACCTCATATTTATATTTGGTAGGAGATTTAGAAATTAGATTTTAATTTAAAATGTGCTTCATACTATCATAGAACTGATTTTAGTTATCCACTAAATATCCGTTGACAATAAACTATTATTAATTTATTTATGAACATATTTTATTTAATTTATAATACATTACATTATACATATTTGAATTTCAGATAAATGAATTGAGTTTATAATGTGACGATATTTCTAAATGTTTTTATCTTTATTTAATATATAAAAATTGTATTATATGGAAAAAGCAGTTAACTCATTTACAAATATAGCAAATAAGTTAAAAATAATGTGAATGTAACAATCTAATTATTTACAAATATTAATAATGAACTCCCATACTCCCATATTACCCCTGTAAGAGGGCCTTCACAAGAGGATGAGAGGACAACCTAGCAAAAACAAATGATGTAGTGGAGAGCATAGAGATAGAGCATTGTGCATCGAATATCGAGTATCGAACGAACTTCTGAATCAAGCATAGAGCATAAAGCATCAAGCATCGGATCGAGCATCATTGGGTAAAGTTTTGAATTGCAAGAGCGTTGATGGTTTTCAGGGTTGAATGAGTAAATTTACAATGTGCTAACATAAGCAAAAGGTCATTTTCCTTTCAATTCTCAATGGGTGCTTATTTTTCATCTTCTCTCCCATTTTTTGGTCATCCATCTACCGAATACTTTGATATCTCCATTTTAAGGGCAATTTGATTACTATTGCTAATAGACTCTGATAATAGTCTATTACTATCTATCACTAATAAATAATGATAGTCTTCTATCATTGTTTATCGATGATAAAATATGCTTGAAAATTGTATTTCTTATCAAACTTATTTCAATTAATTTACTATTGATAGTTAGCAATAATCTTCTATCATTAATATCATATTTTATCAATATAATGTAAAAAACACAACTATCAAACTATTAGGATAAAGTTAATTTCTTTTCACTTGTTTGTTTTGTTTTAGTTTCTCTTCTTTGATTGTCTTTATCATCATCATCAACTTCCTAACAAAAATGTTTTTAAGTTAGAAAATACATTGTCACTAAAATAGTGACAAGTGTTTACCACTAGTAGATAGAGGTAAAAAGACTATCATTATATAAATTAGTGGTAGAAGACTATCACTATCTATCAGAGATAGACAAGGCTATGTGCACGATAAGCTCGGTGGATTCTATAGGGATCTCCCTCCGCCCTCTTCGACAGAGGAAGATACCAACTAATTTTACTATCTGGTGAAGCAGCACAAAAATGGTGCCATTGACTCTACCCAAGCTATCATTTGTTTTTGCTCTATAGACTATTTTAGCTCTCAAAGCAGAATCAAAGTCGCCACTGTTGAGTGGTAGTCTTTTATCACTGTCTATCAGTAACAGAAAGTGGCATACTTCCATCACCAATAAATAATGATAGAAGACTATCACTGATATCATTTTCTATCAATCATGTAAAATACACAACTATCAAACTATTAGGCTAAAGTCAATTTCTTTTCACTTGCTTGTTTTGTTTTAGTTTCTCTTCATCATTAAAAAAAAAAATATATTTTAAGTTAGAAGATACATCATTATTAAGATAGTGATATTGGTTTAGCACTGATAGTTCTATTACTATGTATTAGTGATAGACAACAATCATGGATGGAAGAGAAAGAAGCTGTCATTGTGGGTTTTCTTATAGTGTGAGCTCTTTGGACCTTTTACATAGGTTGGAGTAAAATTTTGTTATATTTATAAATTGTTTTGAGTTTTGTTATATTTATAATTATTTGGGTCATTTTGCTATACATGAAACTACCCCAATAATATAATTCTACTTTTTTCTATATTATCTTGGCCCATTTTTCCGGAAACATTTTTCAAAACAAAATAAGAATATGAATCGTCTGCCGGGAAAATTGATTAAAACACCTATTTTTTAAGCCTAAAATGAGTTTTACCTCACTTTTTAAAACTTAATTTTTTGACCTCTTGCTTAATCATTTTCAAGCAAGTTTACAAAAGTACCCTCACTTTCTTTTCTCTCTTCTTTCCATCTTTTGTGTTTTTCTTTTATTTTTTTATCCTCCTTCTTCTTCGGACTGGCTCCAATGAAGTTCTTTTTTCTTTTTTTCCTTTTTTTCTCCTTCTTCTTCTCCAATGAGTTCACGCGAGTAATTTCGGTTGACTTTTTCTTCTCCTCGTTTCAGTTTGTGATGCAGAATGATACTGAGAATTAGACAACGAGAGTGCAAGAGTATGAGAAAGAGGGAAAATTAACCGAAAGAAAAAACGAAAAAACGAAGAGCAAAGACTAATCCACGTGTATAAGGTTCTATTTAGTAATTTTACCTGAATATGACATTGAGAAAGAGCGAATAAACCTTATATCTAAAAGGTGGGATAACTTTCATCTTCTCCCCCGTGTTTGGGTCATCCATCTGCGGTGCCCTTGTCTGCCACAATCCGGATTGTCAAGCAAACATACCATAAATTTTGTTCCATAGCCAATATGGTTCATATTTGACACCACAAACGCGAACTACTTTTGATGGGCGTTCAAGAATCTAAATCCTTATTTTCCAGCTCGCTCGTTGTTTCGGAACTAAAATGGAGGCACAAGTGCTTTGCCTGAGATTCTCACCAGTTCCAACATTGCCTTCTACTTCCTCAATCTTACCAAAGCTTCGGACCTCTCGTTTCTCAAAGCACTATTCATCTGGTCCTGGTTAGCCCTCTTATAGCTTGCTTAATCACTCTTCAGGTACAGATGTTCATCGTAACTTCTCATTTGGTGACGGTTTGATGGCCAGTTTTACGGAGGAGCTTGAACAAGGAAGAGCCGCTTATTGATGGGCTTCCTAAAGAGTATTACGATGATGTACGCGGATAATTGAATTTAACTACTCCCTAATTTGCTTTTTTGCTTCATTGAGCTTGTAATTCTTTTCCTTTTTTCCTTCTTGTTTGCTATAAGTTCGTTACTTCGTATTTTCTATTTTCTGGTACTGGGGGAAACGCATGAACACTTACAGAGATGACAATGATGGATTTTCCTTTTGACGTACCTGTTGTCCAGACCCTGCTGAAGTTGAACCACTTTCGAACATAAATAAAAGACAATCGCTGTACTTGGCGATTTTAGGGGAAATTTCATGTTCTACCATTTTCTTTTGTTAAAATGCCCTTAAGTTTGTGACCATGATTAAACTTCGTAAAAACAACTTGTGCTTCCTATTTTACTAATTATTCTGATCTGGTCAAAATTTTGGTGAACATGAGAACGAGGAAGAACAATGGAGCAGGGGAGAATGAGAGGGAGAGACAGCGATGGAAGTATAGGAAAATGAGTTGAAGGTTATTTTACATAGCTGACAGATGCAGATTATGTTTGATCTCATTAATTTTGAGGGTGTATAGATTTCATCGAGGTAGTCAAAACAGTGTGATAGCCATTGGGGGGAATCAATACGTTTTTCTTATTAACTGACCATCAGAAAGGAAATATGTGGGTCAAAGAAATGTAATGAGCATTTTGGTTAAAAGGAAGTGATAAATATGTATCTTTTCTAATCTTGTCACAATCTTCTCTGACATAAATTTGTTAGTTAAACACTAAAAGCAAAGTATAATGTGCTGCCCTGGACCTTGAAGAAAAGATACCTCTTTGATGAGAAATGGATGAATTGGACATCCTTACTTTGTTACTGGAAAATGTTAGGCTGGGTCAGAATAGTGATGTTTTATTTTGGAAGCTCTAAAACTCTGGCAGTTTTTCAGCAAATCAGCATCTTTAGCCCTCCACGAAGGGAGAATAAGTTTGGCCCTGGACTTTTGCAAGTTGATCTGGGAAGAATTATGTCCTAAAAAGGTTAAAATATTCCTTTGGACAGCAGCTCTTAGTATCATCAATAACTTTGATAAAGTTCAAAGCGGGCATGCTTATTTAATTGACCCCCTCTTATTTGTGTCATGTGTAAAAGTAACGAAGAATCTCTCTCCCACCTTTTCATTCACTGCAGTTTTATCTCATGTTTTCCTGTGGGAAATTACAATAAGCTAAAACCTTGGGCCATACAAAGTGCTTAATAGATAGGATGACAATGCCTACAAGATTGAGCTTCCAGACAACCTCAAGATCAATCCTAATTTTCAATGTCGCAGACATTTCTCTATATCATGCTCCAGACTCTTTCACTTTGGCAAATTCCTATAGTCAACTCTTTGGATAATCTCATTCAATCCATGGAATATTCTCTTATCGATAAAACTAGAAAGAAAAAAAAAACCTTTGTTTTTTATTTCAAGGGGGAAAAACTAATTTAGGCCATTTTGGCATTATGCATTCTTCTATTCAGATTAGTTGGCTAGCCTTTTGATGAGGAGAATTATAGAATAGTTAGTATATTTTAGTTAATATTTAGTTTAGTTGTCAATATAGATTGATTAATGTTTAATTACTATTTTAGAATTAATTAGTTAATTATGTTATTTCTTTGCAAGGGTATAAATAGCCAATTTAGGGTCGTAATAGGAAGCTTTTGAATATCAATTTGAATATAGAACTTTGTGTTCTTTAAGAGAGTTCTCTCTTTAGGGATGAATTTCCCTTGTTTGGCCATGGGATTTGGCCTAATGCCTTTATTCTGCTGCATCACCTTTATTCTGTTTTCGCTGGTTTGAAGAATCTTTAGTTATTTGTTACTCAGTCTTTAAAGTTTGTTAATAAGTTGTTAGACAGCTTCGTGAAAGTAGCCTTTAAGCTGTATAAATACGAGCCCTTTCTATTTGACAAAGGATTTAGATCATTTTAAATAAAACTACAACTCTTTGGTTTACACCATAATGTAATATGTTCTTGGATGTTGGCTTTCAAAGCCTCTGGATGCTTCAGTTGTAAATCTCTTTTCCAAGATCTTGAACTCCTGCAAAAAGATCTTACACAAGGAAAAAATTCTTTGGCTCCATGTTCTTGGAAATTTCCTCTGGTGTACATGGATAGAAATAAATCACACATTTTTTTAGTAAAATATAAGAGATTTTTTTAAAAAAATCTTTTGAGGACATCAGCCTTTTTGTTACATTTTCTCAGAGTAGGCTTAGCAAAGCTTTCTGTAGTTATTTTACATACTCTGGCTAATTAGAAGGCTTTCTTGTAGACACATTTAGCTTTGGGGTTGAATTTCCTCCCTTTTGTATTTTTCGTTAGTGGAATAAGAATATCTTGTTTATGTTTATGTTTATAGTTTTTATTTTTTTATTTATAAATTAAAATATAAAGGAAAAAGGTTAAAAATCAGATATTTACCTGTTCTATGTTAGGAATGGCAAGCCCGACAAAGAGAGAAGACGAAGGAGTTACATCGACGGCGTCAAGAGGAAGATGAAGAAGAGGACAGAAAGGTAGAAGAATATCGCGAAATTGGAATGCGTTTGAAAGGATTTCCAGAAGAAGATGTCAGAAATGCTCGAAAACTGGTTTCAAGCTTTATTAGAGCTGCTGAAGAAGTTGAAGAGGTAATCAACGATTGGCAGTAGACTTTATGCTTCTTTTAACCGTTAATTTGATCTTTCATTCAAAAAACAAGTTGTTATCGTCAATTCAGCATGAAGTTTTCTTGTTCTTTCTTATGGACAAGCTTTTATGGCAAACCTAAAAGGTAGTCTTTAGCAAACAGAAACCATGATTTTCTCTATTATATTATTATATATTTTTTTTATATGAAACAAGAATATACATTCAGCCAGAGCAACAAAGCAAAAGATGACAGCCTAAGGGCTGGGGGGATGAGATAGCCCCCACTCAAGAAAAGCTACTTAGAAACAGCCTTTCCAGTCCAAAGAAGTCATAGGTAAAGGGAATTACAAAAGAATTTTCTATAGCAATGGCACCACCAAGAAGCATTAAGTTGTGCAAAATCCCAAAAAAAAAAAAAAAAAAAAAAAAAAAAAAAAAAAAAAAAAAAAAAAAAAAAAA
>QLSR01000543.1:685685-698442 GCA_031780015.1 Citrullus colocynthis
TTTTTTTTTTTTTTTTTTTTTTTTTTTTGAAATGGATACGATCTCTTTCATTATTATAATGAAATGAGATAAAATCTCAAGGTACAATATGGGAGACTAAGAGGGAAAAGAAACACTTAACATATCCGAAAGAGAACGAAAGTGTACAGACCGAAGGAACCAAAACATCCAATAAGGACAATTGCGAAACAAAGACCAAAAACTCTGCAACAATTTCTAAGAATCATCAACTCTAAAATCTGCCAGACCAATATAAAGCTAATATGTCTGCAGCTGGAGAAGAAACTTGCTTCGAATATGTGGAACTAGAAAAATAATAATCCAACCACAATGCTGTACTTTGAACTTATTAAGGCCGAGAGAAACACCCAACTTATTGAAGAGTTTCATCCTACAACTCTATACCTTGAACATAGACTTTCTAACTTCAACATATTAATTCTGGACTTCATAACTGAACTCAGTGCCCCAAACACTCTCTCAATTTTAATGTACTTGTTTATTATGGAGGCAGCCTAGTCCTATGTACTTACTTATAACTGGCTCTTTCTTCAGGATGAAAAGGATGCAATTAGAAGTCTTGATCTGCTCTATCGAAGGGTTGAGGTATGAACATTTTTTAAACTGTTTTAAACATGCCATGTTTGTTACCATCTTAAAGAACACTCACTCAAATCCTCCTTAGTCACACTCAGTACATGGAAGTTATGCAATCATAGGTAAAGGAAAATATTCAAAACTTATTCCCAAGGATCAATCTTAAATTTATGGTTAAATAATTAAAAATGCCCTTGAACTTTGAGCTTTGTTTCAAAAATACCTCTGAACTTTAAAAAATTTTAAAAATACCCCAACCTTTCAAAAAGGTTCAAAATGCCCCCACCATTAGTAGATCACACACAAAATTGATGTGGACTGATCATCAGTGTATGACATGGAAGAAAATGAATACATGTATGGTTTGAGCCTTGAAGGTGTAAAAAATTATGGAAAGCTGTGTTTATCGATTTACAGTTTGCTAACTTCTTCCTCTTCATTTTCTTCTTTCCGCAGCACACACAGTCACACATTCAAACCTTCAATTAAGGACCATATCCATTAATTTCAAGAGATGAAGGTCCCTTTTTCCTTTCCGTATGCTTTTCTGTTAATTTTTCTTTCATAGCTTCAACAGTGACTGCTCTAATCTCCATCAAAATGTAAACATGCACTTTTCTGATATTTTAAACACCAAAACCTTCATTTTGACCCTCTAATTTCCGAGGGATCAATTGAACAATAAACTTTCATCTACTCCTATATGATTTCTCATGCCCTCCATCTCTTCAAGATTCAAGATGAAAACTCCATAAAAGCTCATAAAGTTTCAAGATTATGAGTCAAAAGCACATCATAAATCTACTTTGAGTCACTTGTTGAGAGCATAAGGATATGCAATTGAAAATTAGAGCAGTCACTGTTGATTTTGATTTTGATGGAGATTGCTCCTTGAGGGATCCTTTATCTCCTTTCCTTTTCTTGATGGTTGTGGATGTCTTAAGCAATATCATTTACAAGGGGGTGGAAGGAGTCATTCTCGAGCCCCTCAAGGCTGGATTTCTGGAGGTGGCTCTTTCTCACCTTCAGTTTGCTGATGATACAATGTTCTTGTGCTTTGGCAGACAGGACTCTTTCTTTATCCTCAATCACATTCTAGGGTTCTTTGAGGAGATGTCGGAGCTTAAAATTAATAGAAGTGTCAGATCTTAGGCATTAATTGTGAGCTGGAAAAGCTTATTAGATGGGCTAGTTTGGTTGGTTGTGATGTTGGTTCCTTTCCTCCATCCTACCTCGGTCTCTTCCTTGGAGGTAATTCGAGAGCTATCTTGTTTTGGGATCCCTCCTTGGAGAAGATTAGGAAGAGATTGGCTTCGTGGAAGATAAGTTTCTTCTCCGAAGCTGGGAGATTGACACTTATTAGATTGGTGCTGAATGGTATCCCCATCTATTAATTCTCTCTTTCCAATTCTCCTTTTTCGGTTTGCAAGAGCATTGAGACACTTATGAGAGACATCTCTGGGTCTGGGAGGTGGTTGATGAAGGGAGAAGGTCTCTAATACAATCTCCAAGAACTTAATGAACAAATCTCTTATTAATGAATAAGATTGGAGGCTAATAGCCTATTTATACAAGAACGTGGCTGACTGGAAACTTAGGTAGCCGGTCAAAACCATTTAGCAGCTAGTTTACATAGTAAATAAAATACAACTTAAGCTTCTAAGCTTTTAACTAATATTAAAAGATTTTACCAAAGGGAAGTTAATTACAAATCCAACATCAGTCTCACTTGGTTAGCTTGGATGCTGTGGGGGAACTTGTGAATCAGGGAGGGTTAGAGAGCAAGTACAGTCCCCATCCCTACGAGTGCGTGGTGAAAGGGGTTAAAGGCACGCCCTGAAATCTGCGGAAAGATATTTCTTTTCATCTCTCTTCCTTTTCCCATCTTGTTTTTTGTGTGGTGGGAGATGCTAAGGAAATGTATTTTTGGGAAGATCATTGAGTAGGGATAAACCCCTCTTTTGCGTTTCCTTGGTTATATCATTTGTCCTCTTTGAAAAATTGTCGTGTTTCTAAACTTTTTGACCTGGTTGGGGAATTCAACTTCTTTCTCCTTTGGTTTCCGTCTGTCTTTGTCGAATAGGGAAACAATGGAGGTGACCTTTCTTCTTTCCTTGATTGAAGGTTTCAACTTTAGACTTGGTAGAAGGATATTCGTGTTTGGAGTCCTTCCCCAATGGAGGGGTTCTCTTGTAAGTCGTTCTTTAGGATTTTATAGGATCTCTCTCCCATTGTTAAGTCAGTTTTTGATGTTTTATGGAGGATTAAGATTCCAAAGAAAGTCAAGTTTTTTTCTTGGCAAGTTTTACTTGTCGTGTGAACACAATGGATAGGCTTTTGAGAAAGATGCCTTCGTTGATGGGTCTTTTTAATTGCATCCTTTGTCGAAAGGTAGAGGAAATTTTGGATCACCTTCTCTAGGAGTGTCAGTTTGCAAGATCGATGACTTCTTTCAGGAGTTCGATTTTGCTCTTGCTTGTCAGAGGGATGTTTGTTTGATGATCAGGGAGTTCCTCCTTCAGTTTCCTTTCAAAGAGAAAGGTTGTTTTCTTTGGTTTGCTGGGGTGTGCACTTTATTGTGGGATCTTTGGGGGGGAGAGGAACAATAGAGAGTTTTGTGGTGTGGAGAGAGGCTCTAGTGAGGTTTTATGTTTCTGTTTGGGCTTTGGTTTCGAAGTCTTTTGTAATTATGCCATACGCAATATATTATTTATTTGGAAACCCTTTCTCTAGGGCGTTTTTGTTGCCTTGGTTTTTTTGTATGCATTGTATTCTTTTATTTTTTCTCAATGATAAGATGAGAGAAGGAGAGCAAAAATGCAAACATCCTGATTGGCAATATGTCATATTAGAAAATAAAAAGGATATGAACACTTGCAAATGCATGTTTTGTGGAAAAATCACCGAGGGTGGCATTTGTCGGGCGACAACACTTTATGGGAATCGTAATGTTAAAGCATGCTTAAAGTGTCCAACTACTAACATAAGAGATAAAATGAAAGAGTATCAAATAAGAACAAAAGCAAGGAGGGAGGAGCGTAATGCCTTCCTAAACTATGATGCTTATGATTTGAACATTATTGATGGAGAAGAGATGGAGGATGAGATGGAAGTTGGTGGATCAAGTATCAGAACATCTAGAAAACGAGCAAACATGACTAGCAGTATGAGTTGTGGAGAAAGAGAAGGAAGTAGTTCCAGCTTCCAAAGAAGTCCATTTGAATCACAAGCAAAGCTTGAAGTAAGGGAGCAGTGGATAAATTTGTATATCCCAATCGAGCCAAGGTTGTTGATGATTGGGATAGATTAAAGAACTTGAAGCAATTAAGCATCACCGAAAAATACAACCAAGAAGGAAGATATGTTGTAGTTCAATTTATAATTCGTTGGATTTATCAAGCAGATAATCCATTAAATTAAACTCCAAGTTTTCATGTAATGCTAGAAGTTGTGGACAATTGGGACATGGTCTAATACCTCCTTATCATGAGGCTAGAGTTACAATCTAATGAGTAGCCATGAGATTGACTGGAAAAGAAATGGTTGCTCTTTGATGTCCAATGGGTGAAGCGATAAAAGAGATAGGACCCGATAAATCACTTTTTAATGCATGTTGTTGGGACATTGTTTTTGGAATGTGATTGATGCATCTTCATGCATTAAAATTGGAGATAAGGTATATTTGAACTCTTGGATGGAATGGTTGAAAACATTACTCTAAACTTAAAGTGCTAAACGGGTGTTACCTCTAACTGTGTGTGGCTCGAAATGGCCATTTCTCTGGATGTCTCTATCACCTCTTTCATACTTTATAGAAAACGGAGGGCCTAACTCTAGGATTGAAGAACTATTTGGACCTCTGTTCCTAGGCTCTTTTGTAAATTTTCACTAGGTCTTATTTCTCTTGATTGGAGCCCTTTTCTTGTAGTTCAACTCCTTTTGTGAGTTTTTCCTTTTTGTATGCTATGTACTCATTTGTTTTTTTCACAAAGAAAGTTGAAATTTTTCTTCTAAAAAAAGAAGAAAAAAAAATTTGGATTCGAAGAAAAGCCCACCTTATTCCATCTAATTTCTTCAAAACAGGTCATTCTCAGGCAAATACATTCCTTTACATCAATGATCAGTCTTTGGCCCAAAACCCTAAGACCAACCAATTTGGAAGTATTTATATTCTCTTGTTTCCTTTAGACTTTATACCTCAAGAGGACATTATTCAGGCTTTGATAATCGCTAACAAACTCCATTGATGCCACCAAATCTGGTTCCAATTGTTTCCCGAGCTTGGCCCTTTCAGCCATCGCAATCTTCGCCATGGTAAGATTAATCTTTGGTCCCACCCTCCTGGGTTTAGGCAGAGAGTTGTCCAATAATAACCAAAAACCTCTTCCATCCATCACGTTCTGTGCCGGAAGGCACTGGTAGGTTTTGTTGTGTTCAATTGCCGCCCAGTCTCTCTGTTTAAGTTTTAATATAATTAAATTTACGATGTCCATAAACTTAAGCTTTTGAGTTTAGCAAATATTGAAAACGAAATTTCAAGTCCACAAATGAGGGAGAGAGTTAAAGTATTAATTGAATTAAATTTACTGCACCCATGAGCTAAAGCTTTGGGTTCAGTGATGATTTAACCCAAAATTTCAGGTCCCAAAGTGTAAGAGTGTTAAAAATAATCAAATTGATTGTCATTTATAAGCTTAAGCTTTTGAGCTCAGGGGTGATTTAACACCCTATTTCTGCAAAAGAAACTCATTTAATTCGCTCTTATCCAAAAGAAAAAATATTTTAGTAAGAACTCCAAGTATGTAGGGGTAGAAGAGCAAGAACAGGCATTAAATGTCTCCTCTTCGCTATATATATATACTGAAATTCAAGTAGTTCTCTTTTTAAACCAACAATATTCTAATTAATAGTCTCCTCTAATTTTGTTAGTTTCTTCATTTTTGTTTATTCGGTCGCTCAACAAACAAACAATTCCAAATTGTACCTGAAGTGACGGGAGGGCCAACTAAGGTAAGGGCTCTCTTCTCACTCCTCTATCCTCCCTCGCTCCTCCCTTCTTCTTCCCCCTCCCCCTCCTGTCTTCCTCCTCTCCGGTAATTTTCCCATATAATCTGGCAATCTATTTCCCTGCCACCCAAGCTCTATCTTCGGCTTTGATAGTCCCCTTTCATTCCTCTTTTGAGTTTGAACATGGAAGTAGTTAGCTGTAAAATCAATAATTCTTTCTTCTGCACTTGGTTCGAAAATGGTAAATTCATAATAGAAGATATGGACGCTCGAAAAGCAATTTATTTATCGGAATCACTAATGAAATGGATGATGAATCAAGTCTCAGATCTCCTTAATGGGTCAAGTGTTCGTTTCTTCTTAAGGGAAATGCGTGATGATTCAGGTGCAATGAGAATATTAAAATTCAAAAGAAATGGGAGTCGGTTTTTAAGATGTGTTGTTTGGCCAACTGCAGGTGGACAGTACTTCATTCACATTCCTGAAGGGATAGTGAATCAAGGATGGAATGAATTTTTTGAAATGACTAATAGCTTCCTCCATAGAAGGGGGAACCATAGAGACAAGGAAGAAGATCTAGGGATCAATCAGGCATTTATCCCTCCTCCTAACACATTTCAGCCAAGTTATGCTAAGATGGTATCAGAAGGACCAAGACATCACAACCACACAGATTGGAAGCCCCCCCCAATTAAATCTGAAATCCTCCGATTATGCACCCATTAAACAGAGCAAGTACCCTGAACGGTTTGAAGGAAAACAAAGTCCTCAAGAAGACCCTGATTTGCCATGTGGGATGCAGAGCTCGGGCAAAGGAAAACAGAGTAGAACATTGAAATCAGTTTGGCGGCATGAAAACCAGAATTCGGATGCGTTTTGGATTTAGAAAATCAGGAGGTCTTCCAAGAAGATTTTAGCAACTTATGGGTGATATCAAGATTATTTGTTTTTGACGATTGGAATGCAATTAGAAATCAATTAGAAGAATCATTCAAGGTTATATCTATCATGAATCCCCTGTTCTTAGATAAAGCGTTGATCAAGTGTGAGGAAGGAAGAATGAAAGATTGGTTCGACACTCCTGGAAAATGGCAGGATTTTGGACAATTTCACTTATTAATTGAAAAATGGAACACTATTAAACATAGTCGGCCAGAATTCATCAGATGTTTCGGAGGTTGGCTCTCTATCAACAATCTTCCACTAGAATATTGGAGAAGGAGTACATTTGAAGCCATTGGAGCTCACTTTGGGGGATTAGAAAGCATTGCACTTGAAATGCTTAACATGTTAAATTGCTCTAAAGCAAGAATTAAAGTTAAAAGGAACATATGTGATTTGATGCCGGCAACAATTGAAATTGAAGATGAAAAGAGGGGAAATTTCTTTTTAAATTTCGGCGATATTGAGAGTTTAGGAGACTCCAAGCCTCATAAGAGTGCATTATTTCTTTCACACTTCTCAAATCCGATTGACTTACTCAGAATAAAGCAAGTCGCTCAAGATGAAGACATTAAATTGAATTTCCGGTTCAAAATTGGGTGTTCCTTCAACAAAAAATGCCAAATACCTCGAGAAATCCGTTCGCAGCCATGGAAAAACACTATGACAAAAGTCCAAAAAGCTTGCTAGAGAAGATGAGGTCTGTGCCGGCGATTCTTCATTCAAGGGGACCCATCACCCCAAACCAGATCAATGTGAAACCGAAAAAGATGTTAGCAGTCGAGCATTTAATGAAGAAAATAAGTGCTAACGTCGATTCGGATCCTAAGGAACGGTTCAACTCCTTGCATACTAATTATGAAGAAAATGAAAAGTCGAAGTCTGCGCCGAACTCTTGTCGTCCAAGTGGGTCCATCACCCCAAACCTAGTTAATGAAAAACCAAGGGAGGAGTCAGCAGACGCGCATTTATTGATGGAACAAAGTGCAGACGACCGGTCGGCACCCAAGGACCTTTTCGAATTCCAGCCGCAAAATTCAAATCCAAGGTCGACTCCCAAGAACCTATTTGAATTCCCGCTGCAAAATTCAAATCCAATCTATGAAGAAAAAGCCTCTATCTCTGAAGGAGGAAGACAAACAGCCACCAATACCAGCCAGTGCAAATTTATTACGGAGTTGAATCACATTCCACGAGACATGGAAAATCCCCCTTCCAATGTTGATTCTCCAGCAGTCGGTCTCTTTCCCTCCAAAGTCCATAGAGTTGAGGAAATTGGAGCAGTTATTAGTCGAAAAGCCAGCATATTTTCTGAAGATAAAACGTCGAATCCCAAAGGAAAGAGGAAGTTGTTCGGGCCTTATCCTAAACACTACATTCGAAAGAAAACTACTTTCATCAACTCATGGACAACCATTGCAAACTCAGACCTATTCGAAGAATGCTGTGTTAGAATTCAACTCCCGAGCAACAACCACATCAGGTCAGAAAATCCTCATCTTAATAGTCGCTCCTTCTCTCAATCAAATTTCATAATTCCCGGCTCTAATGTGTCTTTTATTCGAGGAACCCCTTGCCATGATCCTGATTCCGATCAACACATCATTCAAGATGAAGATGGAGACTCGTTAATCAGTGTAAGCAGTGAAGAGTTGGAAGTATCTAACATAGAGGACACTTCAAAAGGGGATGATCTGTGGCCAATTAGTGAAAGATGATCTGAAGAAACTCT
Organism: Citrullus colocynthis; assembly: GCA_031780015.1. Taxonomy (NCBI): domain Eukaryota; kingdom Viridiplantae; phylum Streptophyta; class Magnoliopsida; order Cucurbitales; family Cucurbitaceae; genus Citrullus; species Citrullus colocynthis. Next base: position 693,964 of record QLSR01000543.1, read on the forward strand.
TTTCAGCCAGAGGAAGGGACTATTCTCAACAAAGCTGAAGAGACCTCCTTCAAACAAATTGATCAGCAGTCCATCCCTAAGCACCTACATTAATACAAGATTGCGACCTGATCTTCGGATCATAAGCCCTCCTTGCTTCAGTGAAGATACTATTGTAGAATACCAGAGGATTGGGAGATAAAACTAAAAGATCGGCAGTAAAGCGAACGATAAAAAGACTAAATCTAGATATAGTCTTATTACAAGAGTCGAAAAAGGACAGTATTGACTTGGTCCTTGTAAAAGAGCTTTGGAGCTCTAAAGATATTTGGATGGACCTTTGTTGAAGCTTTTGGTAGATCAGGTGGAATTTTAACAATGTGGGATGAAAGCAAGATATCGATCATTGAAGTTTTAAAGGGTGGTTACTCTCTTTCGGTCAATTGCTTGACTATTAATAAAAAAAATGGCTGGGTAAGAAACGTCTATGGGCCTAACGAATATAGAGAACGGAAACATCTATGGGCAGAATTACACTCCTTGGTGGCCTATTGCAGTGATGCTTGGTGCATTGGAGGAGATTTCAATGTTACAAGGAGGATTCAAGAAAGATTCCCTCAAGGAAGAATCACAAGAGGAATGAGGAAGTTCAACAATTTCATCTCTTCAGCACAACTTATGGAAATTCCTCTACACAATGGTAGGTTTACTTGGGCCCGAGAAAGTAATATCTCTTCAAGATCCCTCCTAAACCGACTGCGCTTAGCCCCCCCGCTCATGAAACGGCTCCGCTGCAATGGATGATAGAGGGTCCGTAGTACCCAAAGCACTGGAGTGATCCTATAGCCGGGATTTCTAATTTCAAGCCAATGGGATGAACTCTTTGGTAACTCAAGAGTCACAAGACAATTGCGCATCCTCTCAGATCACTTCCCTATCTTATTGGAAGTTGGATCCTTTGAATGGGGTCCCCCTCCGTTCAGATTTTGTAACAGCTGGTTAGAGATAAAAGATTGCTGTCAAGTCATCAAGAATGCACTAGAACCAGACAATCAACATGGCTGGGCAGGATTTGTTTTGTCTACTAAACTCAGGAAGGTTAAATCAGCAATAAAGGCATGGAATTTAATCTTTGAAAAAGAAAGAAAGAAATCTGAAGAGGCCCTAATATATGAAATTGAGAAAAGAGATCTATTACTCGAAACTCGGAGGGAGGAGGATAGAGAGCGACTCTTGCCTAAACCTGAAAGCTAATCTCTTGGCACTTTACCGAATAGAGGAGAGAAATCTAATGCAGAAAAGTAAGTTGAATTGGCTAAGTTTGGGGGATGAGAATTCAAAATTCTTCCACCGCTTCTTATCAGTTAAAAAAAGAAGAAACCTGATTTCAGAGCTGAAAAATGATCAAGGGGAAGTTACCACCTCTCATAAAGACATTGAAGATTTAATCTTGAGATTGTATAGCTCACTTTACATGAAAAATCAAGGTGAAAGAGCTTTCCCTTTACACTTACATTGGCTGGAAATTAATGATTCTCAAAATAGGATGCTGGTTGCTCGTTTTACTATGAAAGAAGTGAAAAACGCGATGAATCTGATGGGAAAAAATAGAGCTACAGGCTCGGATGGCTTCACAGTAGAATTTCTCCTAAAATTTTGGGAGAAACTGAAGGATATTATCATGAAATTATTCGAGGAATTCTATGAAAATGGAAAATTAAATTCTTGTATTAAGGAAAACTTCATTTGCTTGATCCAGAAAAAGGAGGATGTTGTTTTAGTAAAAGATTTCAGACCAATCAGTCTAACAACGCTAATGTATAAGGTGCTAGCGGAAGGAATAAGAAAGGTCATGCCAAGCATAATTGCTCCTACTCAAAGTGCATTCATTGGGGAGCGCCAAATCCTTGATCCCGTTCTTATTGCTAATGAAGTGGTAGAATATTACAAATCCAAAAAGAAAAAGGGATGGCTGCTGAAACTTGATCTTGAAAAAACCTTTGATTGGGTAGATTGGTCATTTCTTGAGAAAGTCCTAATTGGAAAGAAGTTTCATACTAAATGGATATCATGGATTATGGGTTGGGTATCCAACCCAAAATTCTCAATATTCATCAACGGAAGACCAAGAGGAAGAATCCAATCTTCTAGAGGAATTAGACAAGGAGACCCTTTCTCTCCATTTCTCTTCCTTTTAATCAGTGAAGTGCTTATTGGCTTGATGTCAAGATTGTATGAAAAAGGAAAATTTGAAGGCTTCGTGGTGGGAAAAGATGTTGTCCATGTATCATTGCTCCAGTTTGCGGATGATACTCTAATATTTTGTAAGTATGATGATGACATGCTACAAAACCTGCGGAAAACGATTGAGATCTTTGAGTGGTGCTCGGGACAGAAAATCAATTGGGAGAAATCTGCACTTTGCAGAATCAATATTGATGAAATTAAACTGTCTCAAACAGCAACCAGCCTAAATTGCAAGGTTGACTACCTTCCCATTTCATATCTTGGATTACCTCTCGGAGGATATCCCAAAAAAGAAAACTTTTTGGCAGCCGGTAATTGGGAAAATAAAAGATAAATTGGAGAGATGGAAGAGATTCAACTTGTCACGAGGATATTGACTCTCCCCACATGTTTGCCCCCTCTGTTTGGCGGACCATGAAGAATTACAGCATTTATTCTTCAACTGTATGTATGCAAAACGCTGCTGGTTTAAGTTGTTTGAAGACTTCATTGGGTTTTCGATAAGGCGTTTAAAGAAAATGTGCTACAACTATTGATTGATCCTAAGTTGAAATCTAGACCAAATTTGATTTGGTCCAATGCGGTTAAGGCTTTACTTTCTGAAATTTGGTTTGAAAGAAATCAGAGGGTGTTCCATGACAAAACTTCCCTGTGGTTGGTGAGGTTCGAGACAGCTAAGTTAAATGCTTCATCGTGGTACCTTCTATCCAAGAAATTTGAAGATTTCTCCATTCAAGATATTAGATCAATTGGAAAGCCTTTATTTTCCCAATGTCTAGAGACTTGTTATTAGAATCAAAATGTTCTGTTGCTATAATTGTTAGATTTAATTGTTCTTGTTTTAGATTGTGCTACTCACTTGTATAGGACATGATGAGAGTGCTAAGGGGGTGTCAACCTAGTTGAGATGTCCGGATGCACTCACTGATCCTTTGGCCTATGTTTCTATTTTCATTACCATATTGTATTGTCTCATTTCATAATCTTAATGAAGAGGCTTGTTTCTTTTTCAAAAAAAAAAAAAAAATCCAAATTGCCTTTTTACTTTTTTTTTTTTTTTGTTAGTTGCCGTACCCTAAAAGAAACCTTAATGAAATGAGAGAATCATAAATTTTAAAAATTCATCATTCATAAAATGGAAATGTATGTCATAACTTCAACTTCACTTGTGTTGTTAACTTGCAAGATTTAAAATCTGTAAAAGCATAACAAACCCCGCTCAAGGTCAAATGATTTTAGCATTGGACCATGGCACATACTGTTTAGTACTGAAAGTTCAATGTAACTCTTTCTAGTCATAACGTTTGCATTTGCACAAACTTTTTCCCTTCAATTTAACTTCGGAAAACGCAAGAATCTGGATTCTCAAGTTCTAAGTTTCCTCCATATTTTAGACTGAAATTCTCAAACGAGAGGCCACTCCTGCCATGAGACTCCTCAACGAACTTCTGAATATGTATGACGGCTTTGATGATGACGGATGGCTAAAGAACTGCAGAAAACGCATGGTCGATACCTTTCCACGGGAGGATCCATTTAGCATTCTCGTTCCAGCTGGATTAGACATCGATAAGGTATAATTGTGCAAATACGATAGTTCAGTTGGTTTGCAATGAAGATGTGGATGATAAAGGTAAAGGAATGTCTAAACCAAGTCCACAATGTGGCTAATTTGGCTTTTGTCCTATTTTCTTTTCACGATTAGCATCAAGGGCCATTACGGCCGTCTCTTGACGTTGAAGCTGATAATACGCTGTTGAGAGTAGACTTCGTCAGAGAGGTTGATGAATTGCTACAAGAAGTTGGAGCGGATCAAAGTGAAGTGCATAATGGAAATGCAGATGGTTTTGATGCGGAATCAGTGGCAAGTAGGTTGAAACAACAGGAGAAACAACGGACGATAAGGTTGGTAGAAGCGCTGCTAGATTTGGCTATGAATCTGAAGTGGTAGGTAGCAATAGGAATAAATGGGCTGGCGTAGGATTTCAGTGGAAAAGGGAGAAATTGTAGGATTTTTTTTTTCTTTAATACAATGATAGTGGGTTGGGATGAGACATGTTAATTACTAACATATTGAATTAAGTTCAAATTGAGAATTTTTCAGTGGTTAGTATTCTAGTTTTTAAGAATGTTTGCAACCGTTGTCTTATTTTAAATTGGTTGTCCAAATAAGAAAGCAAAGGTTACAAATTGCTAGAAGTGTAGATATTAACAAGCAGAGTAAACCCTGGTCCCTCCCCCCCCCCCCCCCCC
>QLSR01000543.1:698533-763459 GCA_031780015.1 Citrullus colocynthis
CCCCCCCCCCCCCCGTTTTTTTTTTTTATTTATTTATTTATTTAGTGTATTTCAGCCACTCGCAGATGGAAAATTGAATTATAGACTTGATTTTAAAATAATAATGAGTGTTATATTCTTGCATGGGCGAGTAACCCTAAAGTAACCGTAATTTGTAGTGTTTATTTACGTAACGGCCCGCCAGTATTAGACAGAAAAGGAAATTTTTGGTACATCTAGGTGAGATAAATGTGAGAAATGTTTGTTATGAGATAAATTTTTGCTTTTTCAGAAAAGAAAATTCTCAATTATCTTTTAGTATATAATTGAGAAGGATTAATGAGGTTAGGTACTGCAATTCCATCCAAATATAACTTGAAGAAAAATAATATAGGACGGATGGTCGTAGAATTTTAAACTATTCAAATATTTCTATGTAGCTCAAGTTATATCTATAATTATGCAATTGATTAAAGAAAAAAATATTCTTATAAAAAAGTTGTCAAGTGATAACTTTTGATTGAACATTTGAATGTTTTGTACAAAAATGTGCTTGGTGCACCTAAATATTTTTCTCTTTTAACTATTGTCAAATAAATCCTCCATTTTTGTTGTAACTAAAAATGTTGGAATGGTATTCTAAATAAGAAAAGTGGATAAAATGGGGAATGCCCATTGTAAGGGTGACCAGTGACCCGGTACCAAAATAGGTAGTTCTTTGGGTCTCATTATGTTTAATTTGTTGGAAACCTATTATTCCTCTAAAATAAGTAGTTCTTTAGGTCTCATTATGTCCAATTTGTTGGAAACCCTATTATTCCTCTTCTTTTTGCGGACGACCCAAATTTAGTTGGGTCAAATATCAAATGACCCAAATTTCAAAAAACAACTAACATTTTACTTACGGAAGGAATGAAGCACCGGCTAACATTAAATTGCTTATTCGAGATTGCGAATCTCACCTATCACAAATTGGTGATACTGAACGTGATTTCATATTCAAGAAAAAATCATAAAATCGCAAAAATTGAGTCATTTACAACCAAATTAGAGTCATTCGTCAGCTTCTAAATTTGTTTTATTTGGTTATCCACTGTCAAGTGCCATCTCTTCGGTCTTCAATTTCAACAACTATTCTATTCCCAAATGAAGATCCATTCTACTCCATCTCCATCCTTGGTCTTCAATTTCAACAACTATTCAGTTCCCAGATGTAGATCCATTCTACTCCCTCCCAACCTTCAGCTTCATTTTAATCTGTTGTGTGGACGCCGCCTCTCCCCTCGAGCTCGCGCTTTCATCCGTCACCGTCCCACCATTAAACCCAATCTCACGAACTTCTCTATAACACTCCACCTCCTCTTCCTCTTCCTCTTCCTCTTCCTCTTCTTCGCTGTTTGCTCTGTCTTCCTCCGATGATAAGGGAACGAGCCAACAAGAGCCGTGCAAATGGCCGTTTACACACACAAAATATTCGAGACCTCCCTCGTGTGTCCCAAGCCGCCTAGCCACGCTCTTCGGCACGAGTCGAGCAGATGTCATACTCCACACCCGAGCCCCACAGTATGGGCATCTGGTTCTTTCTTCCAACCTCACTTGACGTTTTATCAAGAATGCCCTAGTCTTTGATCTCATAAATCCCCGAAATACCCCTCTGTAGATCCCCAAATCATCCTCATCCCTCCCGTTGGAATGCTCGCAGGGATCGCTCACGTACAGCAAATCTCCTCGGCATTTCTTGGTGAGAAAGCTTCGGCCTGAGGTTTTGGAGAAGCGCGACTCGTGGACGAAGTGTCCCGGCAGAGGCTGAGCCACCCTGAAATGGCGGCTGGATTGACAGCCACAGCAAAAGAACAACAACTTCGCGAGCGCGTTCCATCCACCGCCGACTCGAGCATTGGGGGCTCCGTTGGTCAATGCAGCCAACATTCGAGGAGCTCGATTGAAACAGAGTTGTCGCCAGAGCAATCTTTCGGCTATGGCTCGAAGCTTCCGATTAAGGGAAGCGGTAGTGCAAAGCGTCCGCAAGTCCCACTTGATTGTCTGGAAGACGAGGAGAAGTATGCGCTCGTTGAGGATTCCGGAGTCGTCGGACTCGGAACCCTGAGGCGAGGGGGAGGGTTTGAATCTCTTCTTGTTGTTGGCCTCGGCGTTCATTTTTTTTACTCCTTTTTTAAAATAAATTTTAGGTTTTGGGTCTTTTGGGGAATTGCCGAAGTTGAGCACAGCCAAGCCACTCATATATGTCTTAGGGTCACTCAAAATAGACACGTGTCCCTCTATTGGTTGGTCGCCATCTGAAGAAACGTATCTGGAAGTAGTGGACACGCGTCCTAGTCGCATTGCTTAATTTCAGAACAGAATCCAGAGGAAGCGTCAGCAGTTGAGGAGAGAGGAACACGTGTCCAATTTTAGTCTTATATATATTATTTGAAAATATCTAATCCATCTGGTCGCAAAAATATCTGCAGTTTTCATCAAAGCGTTTGACACGAGTCCCTCCACTACCGCTACCACAACACTATCTCCCCTTTTCCTTCCTCTCCTTTTGGTCAGGTCTAATTTTATTTCGTCCTTAAATCTCAAGATATTATACCTTTAGTTTTCAATTTGATTTATTAGTGTTAAAGTGTCAAAGATTTCTTTGAATTTGATTACTAGATTTCAAAAAGTTCACACTTTTATCTTAATTTTTCATCAAATACACATTTTCAAGATTGAGTGTTATAATGTTATTAACAAAATATTTGTTAATTAAGTTTTATTAATTTTTTTGTCACTATTAAACTTAATACTAAACTGAGAATCAATATTAAATAAAAAATCAAAATAAAAAATATAAATTTTGAAATTTTAAAAACCAAATTGAAAGGTGTATCATGGTGGTAGAAAGTGATGGGTTCCGTTTGGATATATTGTTGGGAAGTTTCAATTTTCAATTGATTTTGTGGATTCATACGTTCTTGTTGTCCCCGGTGCACGCTGCACAAGGTAAGAGTCCATTTAATCTAATGCCCTATAAGTAGACACGTGTCTATATTGACCATTTCGAATTGACACGTGGCAGAACCTAGAAACTTTGATGAGTGGGGTGGGGAGGCATGTGGAAGTGGAAGATAACAAAGAAGGAGTGGATGCGACACATGGCGTGGACCACGTTTGAGTATGGTGGGGAATATTATTTGAAAATGAAGATGTATAGTTATTGAAAATAATTAAGAAGGAATTTATTTTTAAATATAGTCAAATAAGTGAAATTATTTATAAATATAAAAAAAAAATCACAATAAACTTCTATTCCTTAAACAATGTATTTCTAATAATAAACAATATATTTCTAGTTAATTTTTTATATTTATAAATAATTGAATTTTTTTTATTGATAATAATTTTTCTAAATAAAGGTGTGTATATATTTTAAAGAAACATAAAATTTGTTCCTTAAGTTAGTATTACTGATTTCATTCGTATGGCGGGAAAAGACCTATCTGGGTACCAATAAAACAAATCTCAAGTATTAATTAAGAAGTAATAAGGTCAAAACAGAAGACACTAATCAACGAGTGATGCTCGAAATACTATTACTACAGATCTGAGGAAAATTTATAGTACTATTTAGAGTACCATAGCTTTTGTTTACATTTGAAAATTTGCTTCATAAATTTTGATATGACACACGATAAATAGAGAGAATAGTGAAAACGTTTTCTACTCCCATAGTATTAGAAATATTTTTTGTTGTTCACACGTTACCACAAATGATATGATGTTATTCATTTTGAATATAAACTTTTATGGTTTTGTTTTTGGAACCACTCTTCGTGCAAATTTTCTGGGGGAACCACTCAAAAGACCACATGTCAATTCCCTGTTCCCATCCCCGCTCCCATTCTATTCCCTGTTCTCGCGAATTTCCCTTTGAGAAAATTCCCCCTTGATCTTTTTAAAATTTTTATTTTGAAGAAATTTAACAATTTTGTTTAATTCAATAATATATATTTTTTAACAATTCTTTAACTAAAGCATTTCTTTTACAATTTCATTCAAATAAAAGATTATCAATTTTCCTAATAAAAATAATAATACATATGCAATTTCAAAAAGATATAATTAAAATGCTAAATTCTCATAATTTATATAGATTAGAATTCAACAATTAGAACTCAACAATTAGAACATCCTATCTTAAATATTACAACATCTAAGCAATTAAAGTAAATAAAGTCTTAAACTTACATAGTTATATAACCCCATCCCCATCCCCGATTTGTAAATGGGGAAAAAATCCTCACTCCTTCCCTTATTCCCTCGTGTATTCGGGGATTCTCCGCCTCATTCGAGGCGAGTCCCCACGAGTGAAATGGACATCTCTACCTGGAGTCAGTACTTAAGGGAGCAACCTATCTCTTATCCCTAAAATAGGTAAGAGTGAATTTCATCTTGCATCCTATGTCCCTAGTTATCTACTCGATCTGACACTTGAAATGGGAGGCTTATTAAGCAACGAAGTTAGGCTACTTTCACATATGCAGATGTAAGGATAATCTCGAATAAATAGGAGTTCATAGTTAGCTCAAGATTAAGATCGAGTTACCTAGGTCATCAAATTTGAAATAGTCCGGTCATATGCAAATTCATTGCACAAGATGCCCCTACTTGAATATCTCTACATAAATGATTCAGGATCACATCATTTGTGCACGGTAGAATGTGTTGTGAACTCTTGAGATCCAATTCCTTAGACCAAACAAGAGATAAAGTTCACAACTCCTCCTTTCAAATTCCTTGAGTGAAACACACCCTTATAGCTGATAAAAAATTTATTTGGAGTTGAAAGACGAAGAAAATAAGTACAAAGATCAACATTTTTTTTTTTCAATGGAACAAATATGTGGATGTTGGGGATTTGGAGGAAGTTCAATTGTTTTATTATTTTGTGAAATTCAAAGGACATCCTCCAAAGGAAAGAAAGTATAGGTTTTATACTTTTTTCATCTTATAATAGCCATAGCACGGTGGAGTCGGCTTCTTTATTCGTGGTCGTGGTGGGGCGTACTCTCAATCTAAGCGGGATACCTTCATAGACCTACATGAAGCTAGAAGTAACTACTTTCTATTTTGCTTATAGAATAGATAGAAGGATCTTATCTCTTTCAATCACTTCAATTTCTAGCAGTAAACTCTTTCGGGGGGGGGGGGGGGCCATAAAAAANGAAACGTACTTTTCTTTATTCATCTCTATTGGTATTGGAAAGTGTTCAGTCTACGGCATCCCCGTAAGCAAAGGCGGACCTAATCTTATCTTTCCTCTATTCCCGATATAGCTATAGCACGGTGGAGTCGGCTTCTTTATCCGTGGTCGTGGTGGGGCGTACTCTCAATCTAAGCGGGATACCTTCATAGACCTACGTGAAGCTAGAAGTAACTACTTTCTATTTTGCTTATAGAATAGATAGAAGGATCTCATCTCTTTCAATCACTTCGATTTCTAGCAGTAAACTCTTCCGGGGGGGACGTAAAAAGAGTCCGAGTTCGCTTCATTTCTCATTTTCTTCACTTCCCAAGATATTTAGGGAAAAGCCCCTTCTTTCAGTACAATAAGGGAGTGCTTTTCTTCCTTTCGTTTAGTATTCGTAGGGATACCCACAATCGAGACCAGAGACTGAGGTCATATATGACCTTTTGAGGCTACATCTCATGATGTCTTTACTTCCCGGAGACATAGTTAGACCAACTTTTGCTTCCCCCTTTCACAGATGTTATTGTCGTTGTTGACAGTTAGTTTGATTCAGCAGTTCAAAATTTTGAAATTCATAATGTTTGAAAATTTATTGATATCTTTGTCATCTGCATATTTCTACCAGGGAAAAGTTCTTTCTGGCCAAGTTTGTTCCCAAGATTTTAGTTTTTAATTACACAGTAGACTCAATGTAGGGAAGATTTAAGATGTTACAAGGTATTTACATGGTTCATACCAATAAAGATTTAAGTATTTAATATTTAATCTAAAATTTTTTAATGTAATTTTTATTTATCAAAATTGGGTTTGATTGTTAAAAAACATGTTATAGAGGGATTTTGAAAAGAGTAATTGCGTTGGGTAGCATATTTAAGGACAATAATTAACAATATACCAATATTAGAAAAAAAAAATACAAATACAACAAAATTTATCAATGATAGACTTTATCACTAATAGACTCTTATCAACGATATAGTCTATCATTGATAGATCCCTACTATTGATATGGTCTATCACTAACAAACTTCAAAAGCATAATCTAAATTTTGTTATATTTGCAAGTTTTTTCATATTATGCATATCTGCAAATATTTTTTACCTGATTGTTATATTTGTATCTACCCTTTTTGAAAATGATACAAGCGATTTCAATTATGTAAAATTACTCCCAAACATGCTTTAAAAGCATGGAAGAAATTTGATATTTAATTTATATTTTGAAAATTATTATAAATGAAAATAATATCAAACTATTTATAAATATAAAAAAAATTCATTGTCTATCAGTGATAAGACTTCTATCACTCGCAAATATTTTGTTTCATTTTATTATAGAGAACAATCTTTTATCTTTTTCTATTTTTATTTTATTATTAATATTTATGTTAATGAAATCGACACGTAGGTTATTCAATATAAAGTCCAACTACTTCTTTTAGTTTGTTTTGGTCCAATCCAGTTAACTACAACCACCAAATATCAATTTCAATGCTACTTAACCAAAAATTAGGTTATTCAACTATAAATGTTTTTATAGAAAGAAGATCAGCTTTGAAAGGACAAGAGACAAAACACTAAATCTTATCATTAATAATTGAGTAATAACTAATTTCTTTTACAACAAATTTTATCATTCTCGAAATACTCTTTTTTATTCAAATGAGTAATGTATTGAGAAAACAGATTTCTCTCCCCATATATTTTGAAAATGGTTAATATAATTCTTCTATTAACAATACATAATTTCTCTTCTGAACATATCAATACAACTACCTCCTTATTTATTTGTTATGGATTAAAAAAACAAACAGACGACTATAGTCTATCTACAAGTACCTCTAACTAAGCAAAACTAATATTATAACACTGCACAACATACAATACTCTCTTATTTATTGTTCACAAACCTACAATATTGAATTAAAAAAAGAGTTATTTTCTAAAGTAAAATACCATATATACCCTTATAGAAACATTAATAAACATGTTATCCTGCCCGGGAAGAACAAGAACAGAAGAGAAAGAAGAAAATGGGTGCTTCTCAATCAGTCCCTGAGAAGTCCATTCATGAATTCGTGGTGAAGGTAAATTCTCATCCTCCATTCTTCTTCTTCTTCTTCTTCTTCCAAAGACGCTTCAAAACGGAATCTAACGAAGTAAGTCCTTTGGCCTGTTGAAGGATGCCAGAGGACAAGACGTTGACCTTAGTATCTACCGGGGAAAGGTTCTTCTTGTGGTAAATGTTGCTTCCAAATGGTGCGTCTTCTTTTTCTCTGTACTTTATTCCTATTGGGTACTCGAATTCATGGGGTTCTAATTCCTGGAGAGTTTTGAATGGTTTGGGCAGTGGTTACACAGATTCGAATTATACCCAGCTGACGGAACTTTACAGCAAATACAAAGAAAAAGGTCCGTGCGTTTCGTACTTCTACTTCTATTGATTTTCCTAATTCTCATGTTAGCCAGATTTTTATTTCTTACAGGTATTGATTCCTCCTCTTCTTTTGTGCAATGGTGGACTATTAGAGTTTCCTCGAAGGCTATACTATAATCTTCTCTTTGGTTTAGTTTGGTCCATTTGCTTTTTTACTTCGTTAACTGTATCTATACACTGATTTCCAGGATTGGAGATCTTGGCTTTTCCATGCAATCAGTTTTTGAATCAGGAACCTGGATCCAGCGAGGAGGCACAGGAATTTGCCTGTACAAGATTCAAAGCCGAGTATCCAATATTCCAAAAGGTATTTTAGCGTTTTTTACCTATATTTTTTATTTTGTAACTAGAGCTAGTTAGATTTGTTCTTAATTAAATTAACTCTTATAATGTACAGATAACCAGAGGCTTTTTCTGATAATTCAATGAGAATCGGTTTTTCCTCTCCATATATTTTTCATTGTTCAGTTATTAACTATTTTTAACCCACGCATAGCGCTCTTCCTCGGTGACTCTACAGCTTTTCATATCTGTCTGAAATGATCTTGTCTCATAATGTTTAAGCCTTGATGTGGACAAATTTGGTTCTTTTTTCTAAATTTTTTTTATTTTATTGTTATTCAATCATCTTCTGCTTATAGTTTTAGATAGAAATTAGATCTATGATTCTCATAGTTCTACTAATTTGAAAGATTTATTGTTCCTTCTAAATCTATTGACAAGCTTAACCAGTTAATTGCTACCCTTACTCTAGCTGGGTAGCATCTCTAAAGTCTACTATTGGTGATGTAACCAACTCACATGCAGAATGGTTAATTTCAGATCTTCGGTTTTCTTTTATCCATTTCTTTTCGTTTTGTAGCTCTTAAAAGGTGAACTGCTAAGACTGATCTATTTGGTTTGCTCTCGTGGCACCTTCCTTTAGAAAACCTTGTCCTAGCAATGTGATTGTTCTTTATCCCAAGAATAGCAAAATGGAAAAGATTCACCTATTAGAGTCTAACTTGAGGTCATCAGGCGGGTCAACTTCTATTGTCTCATGGTTTATTCGAACAATTGAGATCTCAAATTTGATTATGAAATGTTCATCGGGTCATGAAGTTCTTTGTGGATTCTGAATTGGGGAAGTAAAGCCACGTTAAGATATGTAGATTCCCTCTACAGTGTTTCTAGAAACAAAATCTATAATAACTTCATTAAGCCAAAATCTACGGTGTTTCTGGAAACAAAATCTATAATAATTTCAGCTTTGGCTTAATGATATGAAAAAGATATACCATGACCTGAATCACTTTTAAATCATTAAAGAAAAAATTGATAAACTGTAGTGTATAGCTGCTCATTTACAACTTCTTTTCTATAGGGGATGCCATATACTGTTTCAACGGTGGTTTTTTCTCCTCCCATTCTATCACGTGCTGGATTAGATGCAATGAGATGCAATGGGAAGTGCAACTTGATTGTCACATCACAATTTAGCTTGCATTGTAATACTAAAGCCAATCTATGTTAAAAGTTGATGTTTCTGCCCTATTTTAGATACAAAATGTGCCATAGCTCTGTATTCTAACTCAACACTTGAACGTGAAACCACATTTTGCTTCTTACTTTTTCATGACACCAATTTACCTCCTACAATGATACAATACTCAAAAGTAGATCTTCTCTCTTCTCTAGATCCAGTCCAATCAACATTTGAAGAACTTTCATCTTTTTTATGACTATGATCTTTATAAAAGATTCAGGTGCAGCTTAGGTAACATAGGATTTGTTCAATTCCACCCAGTGATCCGCTATAGGAGATGATATATACTAACTTACAATACTTATTGGATAGATAATTCAACTTTCCAACCAATCTTCTAATATCTGTTAAGATCTTTAAATAATTCTCCTTTGATGAGTTGTAGATTTGATAACCACATAGTACTACATGGTTTTTTGACTCCTAGTTTTCTGGTCTCAAATAACCAACCAAGTACACATTTTCATTTGGACAAAAAATTTATTTCTTTCTTCTCATCACCTCAGTACTTACAAAGTATTTCGGTGTTCCAATATCCTTAGTGTGAAATTAACCTTAAAGGAAGGTTTTGCGAGAAGATATACTTAACTTATTGTTTCTCGTGATAACAATATCATCAACATATACAGGAAGTAAAGTAATACCTCTCAGATTGTTGGTAGAAAATATAGTGATCAAACATATTCTTCTTCGTACCAAATTGTTTAAGTGGTTCACTAAATTTATCAAACCATGCTCGCAGACTCTGTTTTAAACCATACAAAGATTTTCTAAGACTACAAACTTTATCACTCTCCTCCTAAGCATCAAATCTAAGTGGGTGCTCCATATAAACTTCCTTTTGGAGATCACCATGTATGGTGGAGTCTTGGTTCTCGCTAATGTTGGGTTAGTTAGTATTCTATTGTGTGAAAGGCTATTAATCTTTATATTAAATGTCGGCATGTCAATCTTCATTTTGTAGCCTTGTGGCTGGCTGTCATGTTCTTTTAACAAGAGAAACATGGATAAATTGAGAAAAACATTTCATATCTTCTCCAGAAAGCCAAAAATTCCAGGCCAATGTTCACAATCCGAAATGCGATACTAGAAAAACTACATTATTTACACATCATATCGTTTCACTAAGATGAATGTGAAGCAGAAAGCTCAAGACATTCACTTGGCATCTCCTAAGACAAACGTCATTTCAGTTTGGTGCTTGATGCTGGTTCACACGAACAGTGTGAGCGCATGCATCTGTGCAGGCATCAAGTTCAGATAGTCCACAGACAGTCACGCAAGTATCATGAATTCGGTCTTTCGAGAAAGACCCTACCTTTCTCAACATTCTCTTTGATTTGCAGACCCTCACAGGCAAAAATGTCATCCGAATTTTTCTCCCTTCCCCTGGCAGTCTTTATTCTTTATTCCTCAGAATGCCTCCTCATTCTGTATGCTTTCCCTGCAACTACTGCTGGAATAGCTGCCCCGAATAGCAACCACCATACTTCCACCATCTCTTCTCCCTTGATGCAGATATAAAGAGAGCAGAAAATCAGTGCAAACCCTCTAAGAGGGAGGCTGTGGAGGCACGAGCGGAAGAAATACAGCAGCGGTGGCACTGAACCTAAGAGAGGCAGAGGTGGCGACTCTGAGCTGCTGAAAGAGAGGAGAGGACGACGGAAGATGATGGTGGCTGGCTGTTATGTTTTTGGTCATCATTAATTCTTATTAGTTGCCTATTCTCGGAAAATCTTCAAAGAAGTTCATCACTGCTGGAAGACTCTGTTTCTTGATTTCTTCAGAAGTTTTTTCTTTTTTCTTTTTCTTTTTCTTTTTCTTTTTCTTTTTTAATTCTTTTTTTTTTTTAATTCTTTTTTTTTTTTAATTCTTTTTTTTTTTTAATTCTTTTTTTTTTTTAATTCTTTTTTTTTTTTAATTCTTTTTTTTTTTTAATTCTTTTTTTTTTTTAATTCTTTTTTTTTTTTAATTCTTTTTTTTTTTTAATTCTTTTTTTTTTTTAATTCTTTTTTTTTTTTAATTCTTTTTTTTTTTTAATTCTTTTTTTTTTTTAATTCTTTTTTTTTTTTAATTCTTTTTTTTTTTTAATTCTTTTTTTTTTTTAATTCTTTTTTTTTTTTAATTCTTTTTTTTTTTTAATTCTTTTTTTTTTTTTTTAAAGAAACAACTACTTTCATTGAGAAAAAATCCGAAAGAATACAAGGGCATAAAAAAACCAAGCCTACAACACCCCTCATACAAAAAAGAAAAACTACTTTCGTTGTGGGAAAAAAAAAGATCCGTACAAAAAAATATTGCCTAGGGAATAACTACAAAAAGTCTTCAAAATCAAAATCCATAGAGAAACATGAAACCTCACAAGGGACCAAACCTTGCTAGGATCTCTCTCCACTTCAGGAAAAACTCCGTTGTTTCTCTCTCCCCAAATACCCCACAAAGTCACACACACTCCCGCAAATCAAAGAAAACAACCTTTCTCTCTAAAAGGCGGATGGAGGCGGAACTCCCCGATCATCAAGCGCAAAATCAAACTCTTGAAAGAAGTCATTCCACACCGATCTTGCATACTGGCACTCCCGGAGAAGGTGATCTAGGTTTTCCTCTGCCTTTGGATAAAGGATACAACACCAAGGGCCCACAAGCAAAGGCATCTTTCTCACAAACCTATTTGTCGTGTTCACGCGCCCAAGCAAAACTTGCCAAGAAAAGAATTTAACTTTCCTTGGAATCGTAATCCTCCATAAAACATCAAAGACTGACTCAACAGCGGGAGAGGGATTAAGTAAAAACTTAGAGAAAGACTTACAAGAGAAGCCCTTCGTAGGGGTAGGACTCCACACCTGAAAATCTAGGTTTACTAAAGGCTTGATTCTTGCTGGAGATGGTGATCGTGCCCTGATATTGAATCTTGCGCAATTATGTTGTCCTTGTTCTTGATTCCTATTTCTTGCATTTCCTCTATTATCCAAAGCTTGAAGAGGTGGAGGAACAACAATTAGTTGCCCAGGTCATCTGTTCATGTTTCTCAAAAGAGTGTGAATGTCTTCAAGACTTGAGCGTATCTTGCCAATATCACCTTCAACTGACAGAAAGTTTGCAGTTGTTGTTTTGGGAGAGAATTTTTGGAGGGGGATTTTGGGTATCTGCATTGCATACTCAACCAAAAGTTGCATTGGATTTCGATTTCCCAGCCACGAGGTCCAAAATCCTTTCGAGTTGTGATACCAAAATTTGATGTATACAAGTTTGGAAGACAAGGCTTTATCGAATAATGCTTTGGAATTAATTCATTAAAGCCCTACCGGTTAGTTTAAATACTAAATTGAGGGTGCATAATAATAAGGTAGCATCCATGGAAATAAACAACTAGACAGAAGTTAATTTAGCAACTAGTGAAAAAGTGTCAGAATAATCAATTCCATATACTTGAGGATAACCTTTAGCAACAATGTGTGCTTTCAACCAAGCAATTGATTCATCAGGGACCAGGGTTAACCTTGATTTCAAACACTTATTTGCATCCAATTTCCTTCTTTCCTGGATCAGATATCGAAGAATGAGCTGGTATGTGACATGTGCCTGCAGTGGTCGCCAGGAGTATACTTGAGTAACAAGGGAATGAGGAGGGATAGATGCTAAAGGATCTTAAATAAAAGTCTTGACAAGGGAAAAGGAAAAAGAAACAAATCCCAACAATTCCACGGGTTTTCGTGTTTCACACCAGCTCCATTGGGCACTGATCCCCAAAATAGCTTCAGTCGTATTCCCTTCAGTTTCCTATAAGTTTTCCCTTGGAAGCCGCGCCTAAAAAGAAAAGAGTGAATTTATATGTAGAGTTCCCCCGACACTCGACCCAACTCCATCATTCAGCCCAACTTTGTTCTTTTTAGCTCAAGTCTTCTGAACGGGGGTCTAATAATAGTAGTAGAAGGTCGGTGTTCTGTGTTTTATGAGCCGAATTTGGTTTTTTGGTCTAAAGGAAAATGTCCTATTGTATCTTGTTCAAGTGTTGAATTGGTTTCTGCCTCTTAGACGCTACTGTCCGATTTAACCTAGATTCAATCTGTTCTAAGAGAACTTCACATCCATCTGAGCCACCTATTCTACCACGTGAAAAACATATGTAGGGCCCATTTAGCAGCAACCTATACATGTCCAATTTAGTCGATCAGAAAAACATCTTGCTGATGCACTAATGAAACTCTACAACTTAGCTAGTTAGCTTACACACCAAACTTCCCGTGGTTACAGCCCCTGTTAGTCTGCTGGGTGTGGTAAGTTAATATTGAATAGTGTCTCATTTTTATAATTGACTTTGATCCTTGCATGACACTGTCACATGTGATCATCCATGCTGTCACGTGCTAGTTAGAATATTTCCTCCTTTATTTTCTTACGCTCTACCACTACTTTTCTTTTAAGCTCTACCACTATGTATATTGAATAATTATATACGGATTGAAGAAACTCAGCCTGCGCTTGTTCCTACCACTTCCATTTATCAAAGACAGTTTTATGTTTCATTAAGAAAACCCAGCCTTGTGCCTTTTGGTGCAACGAGCTGAACTCTGTGTACATGCGGCATTTTTGAACTTATCAGTGCATGGAGAATATCGTTTGGTCACCTTCATCTAAATGAGAATTATTAAATCTATAGTTTACTCTTTGAACTATTAATTGTGGTTTTAGAACAGCCCATCTTTTGTTTTCAGGTAAATGTGAACGGCCCTGATACGGCACCCGTCTATAAGTTCCTTAAAGCTAGTAAAACTGGATTTCTGGGGTCTAGAATAAAGTGGAATTTTACCAAGTTCTTAGTTGACAAAGAAGGTCTTGCCATCAAACGCTATGGCACGACCACTACTCCCTTGGCAATTGAGGTAATTTCAATAGCTAGCTGTTTAACATCTATAATTCTATACCAACTTTTTTATCCGTGAAAATGAGTTGCATGTCATGTTTCTTTGTGATGCAGGCCGATATCAAGGAAGCACTGGGAGAAGTGTAAATGGGTGAGCTTATAGTGCGCTTGGACGAAGCTTAGGCCCTTCACCTAGAGACATTATTAAGCAAGTATTGGCTGTATTTGTACATTGAAACTGATCATGTATGGATTATTTGACTTGCTTCAGCTGGATCAAATTAAGTATGTCGATAACCCTAAAATGTATTATTTAAGGGTGGCAATGGAAGAATTACAGAATTATAAGGCTTTCCATCTCTCAAACTCTCTCGCAAGAACAGACTCAAAAATATGCTCAAAGCCTTCTCTCACTCCATATATGCCTAGAATTATAAGGCTTTCTTTTCTCTTCTCTCTCTCTCATTCTTAAAAGTGCTATCTAGTGTAATTATCATATTTTCAAAAGCAAGTAACTATCGAAAACAAAAAAAAAAAAAATTTAATTATTTTTGTTTTTAAAATTCGACTAAAAGTTTAACATTTTTACTTAAGAAGATGAAAAGAGAATAAATAGAGAAAATGATTTTAATTTTCAAAAACAAAAAACTAATGAGATGTTTGGGGAGTTGGAATATAATAGGATTACTTGAAATCAGAGGAGTATTGGGATGTGTGAATACTTAAGGAATAAACAAAAATGAGATCATGAGAACCATGGAAACGGTGGGAAATAGGATTGGGTTGAAAACTGTCAAAATAGAATGAATTTTGTAGGAACAAATTTTGTATTACCAATCGGGCCTAAAACGCTCAATTCAAATATTCATTTTGGATTACATTACAATACAAACCTATCCTATTATGGTTCTCCAAACACCCCTAAATGATTATCATATGGTGTTTTAATATTTTAATTTGTATACATTTTAACTCAGTAATCTCTTTAAAAAAAATTATTTTCTTATATTAATAATGTGTTTTACATTTATTTGTTGTTTTTCATTTCAGTCCAAACCTATACACACATATAATGTGCCACTTAACCAAAATGAAAATTATTTGAAAACGTGTGATAAAAAGGAGTGGATTCTAACAATGGGGCATATGCACTTTGCAAAGAGTTGAAGAGACTCGATGACATCGAAAAAGCCTTAAAAACACTTGAGAACATGCAAGGACGTGGGGTAAAGTTGGAATTGGATCACAGTTCACAACCATCAAAATATCCAATTGGATTAGCCTCAAATACATTATACGTCAAAAAAAGAAAAAAAAAAGGGAAAAATAGATTACATGACTTTTGGGTGGGATGGATGCACTCCCGATTGATGATTCACGAAGGGCAACTCCACGAGATGCTCACGTGGGCCGGGCCCATCAAAAGGATAAGGTGGGCCGACATGTCGAACATGAGGAAAGGTTGAAGCAGGAAAGAAGAGCAGAAAACGAAGAAGAGGAAAGTGAGAGTTTTGAGAAGTGGTTTTCTCTTCTGTCAGGGATGGCAATGATAGGTGGACGGCATGTCTGACAACATTAATTGTACATTGTAATCGGATTTGGAACAACTGGGAGTGGGTTTATATTTACCCGTGAGTTATTCTCTCCTACTTGCTCCAAATCTACAATAATTGAATGAAGTTGGCCTGCGGGTTTGAAAAGAAATAAAACTACGTTTTATTTTTAGAATTTGATTCAGAACTTAATTGCTTTTTTTTTTTTTTTTAACAAATGTGAAAAACTCAGAAGAAAACAAAACTTAAGTTCCAAAAATTGAAAACTAAAAACAAGACCAAATTAGTTCTCTTTCACTCATCATGATATTAAATCTCCATCGACATCTCAATATTTCAGTTGACATTTCAAAATTGATATGAGTGATGAATAGATAGACATTTCCATTTTACGGTAGAAAAATGCAATAAAATATCACTAATATAAATATGACAATAAACAATAAACATGTTAATTTATTTAAAAATATAAAATATTTAAAGGTATTTTTAAAAACAGCAAAATGTCACTATCTATTAGTGGTAGACGCTGATAGACAATTACAGATGAATATGAAGACAATTACAGATGAATATGATAAGACATCCGTATCTATCAGTATCAGCAACATTATGCTATATTTGAAAATATTTCCAGAATATTTTTCATTTAAAACAACTACTTGATATTGCTATAAAATTAAAGGTGTATTTGGAATACATTTGCAAGTGTTCAATTTAAAAAAATAAATCATTTTGGAAAAAATTGGAGTGTTTGGCAACCACTCAACATAGTTTTTCAAATATATTTTAATCAGTTTTTATAAAAACAAATGTTTAAATAAAAATGAATTTTTTAAAACATTTTTTTTCCCTTAAATCAAGCCCTGAGATTTTGATATTTATATGAATATCGATTATTTTAAACCTTGATCGTAACCAGTTTGTGCTTGCTAACTTCCTTCAATGGCGTTCTGTTTGGCCAGTTCTAGGAGTCTAGTTTGATACAATGGCATTCCATTTTGAGGTTTTACTTTTGAGCTTAATGAATGTTTTTATTATTTTGTTGTTTAATTATATAATGTAATCACAATAACATAACCACAAATTATTATTAGAGTTCAATTTTAAAAACTTTTAAGTATTGACCCGAACTATCGTTACTCGTTGAAGATTCGATTCCATGTACAAAGACTTGACATCTCTTGAGAGTTTGTAGTTAATTATCTGATTAGGAAACATTTAGAAAAGATTGAGTTATCCAACATAATCCGAACTTATCAAATATAATAAAATGCACCAGTTCATTCAAGCATCAAACTGCCTAACAAAATATTCCTTCTAAGTATGATGTGTATTTGTTTCACATATTTTCTCCTCAGATTTAAGACAAATATTTAATATTCTTATTTATTTCACAAGATTTCACATTTTAAAATTTAAAATATTATTATTTCGACAATTTTAAAACACATCTCGTATCTCATATGAATTTTTTAATACCCTCCATACAGGTGAAATGTTTATATCTAAGAGATAAACAGTAAAAATATAGCCTAGATAATGATTACTATTAAATT
Source organism: Citrullus colocynthis (assembly GCA_031780015.1). Taxonomy (NCBI): domain Eukaryota; kingdom Viridiplantae; phylum Streptophyta; class Magnoliopsida; order Cucurbitales; family Cucurbitaceae; genus Citrullus; species Citrullus colocynthis. The sequence continues at coordinate 715,690 of QLSR01000543.1, forward strand.
TAATTAATTATTAAATATAAATATATATTTAGACTTAATAAATTTCATCTAATACATATACAATTTATAATTAATTATTGATAATTAATATTATGATTAATGGAGTAATTACTGAAAATATTATCTCAATTTTTTTTAATATTAATAGATAATTGACATTTTTTCTATATTTGTAAATAAGTTGGCTCATTTTGCTATATTTGAAAACAATCCTAATTAATTTTATTTATTTACTTTATTTTTAGTAATTAATTTAAATCACTAATTAATGTTTATATTTATTTATTTATTTTAAGTAATTAAATAATTAATCCACATGAAAATATATTTAATTTATGACTACATTAATTATTTTCTTATATTTAGTTAAATGATTATTTGATATCTTTACATATAAAATTAGTAAATCAAAAATATCTATTTAACTTTCAGACATTCAATTCTCCTTCATGTTCAAACACATACATTAATTATCTCATACATTTAAAACTTAAATATTTAAATCTTAGATATTTAGTATCCATCCCATGAAACAATGAATAATTACTCAGAGGGAATCTTGATTGGGCCCAAGTGAAAATCAACCCCAAATTTGAAAACAATCAAATTTTGTCCTTTTACTTATGTCAGCATCACGAGAAATTATTACTTTAACGCAAAATGCATTTCTTTCTTTTTCTTCATTTTGTAGCTACCCGATCCAAAAAAAATTTGCACTTTTTTCTATGTTCGTTTTCTTCTCTTTCGCATTCTTCTTCTTTTCTTCTTGTTGGTCTTGCATTGTCGTCTTTTTTATCTTCGTCTTTTATTTTTCTGCGTTTTTCTTCCTTTTTTCTTTTGTGTTTTTCTTATTCTTCGTTTGGTAGTTTTTTCCTCTTTTCCCTTCTTCATTATGTAGTCTTTTTACGAAGATAAAATTTGCAGTTGTGTCTGATGAGGAACTACAGTGAGAATCGAGAAACTAGAGCAAGAATCAAGAAACTAGAGTGAGAATCCAAACAAGGAAAAATTCAAAGAGAAGATTGAAGTTGTGTTTGATAAGGAATTAGAGGAAGGAGTGAGAAACTAAAGCGAGAATCGAGAAACTAAAGTGAGAATCCAAACAAAGAAAAAATCAAAAAAATGATTGAAGTTGTGTTTGATGAGAAAATAAAGGAAGGAGCGAGAAATTAGGGCAAGAATCGAGGAACTAGAGCGAGAATCCAAACAAGGAAAAAATCGAAGGAAAGATTGAAGTTGTGTATGATGAGGAATTAGAGGATAAAGCGAAAAACTAGAGAGAGAATCGAGAAGCTAGAGCGAGAATCCAAACAAGAGTCAGGCCCTTGCACACGTTTTGAGGTTAAATGGATACTTTCACAATGGTTGACGTAAGCGAAAAGCCATTTTTCATTCGTTTTTTAACCTAGGACCATTTTTCGGGAGCCATCTGTACAAAAATTCCATGAAACAGTATATACAATCCAAACAACTAATAACATAATAATGTAATAAATGATCATTGCAAGGTCTTCTTATTTTCAAAATTTGCTATTTCTACAAACTCAACTGTTTGAAATATAGGTAATCCCACTCATCTTACTCTCTTGGGATTTCATAATTTGAATAGCGTATTAATGCCATACTAACCAAAGAAAAGTTAATTGCTTCCTCCTGATCTCAGATTAACCAATTGATATTTTCTCCAATCTTTAGGCTTAAATTGTATGCTCAATTATATGCTGGATTCTGAAACTCAGGGAACAGTACACGTGAATAAGTTAGACGAGTGTTGGCCTACAATAGAAGAAACAGATGAGGAGTCCATATCAGGTGGGCTTAGCAAGGAGACAAGGGGAATAAGTCTGTTTATCTTCTCTCTTAGACAGTAGACCAATCATGGGCCAACATCTGTCTCCCACCACATGTTGTTTCTCGTCACAGGGCTTCACAATCCTCTTTCTATATAATCACCACCCTCTTAAACCCATCTTCAGGCCACAAAAACTAAACTTCTTCTTCTTCTTCTTCTTCTTCTTCTTCTTCTTCTTCCTTTTTCTTTCAAAATGAGGAGTTCAAAGATTTGGTTATGGCAGCAATGTTCAAAGCAAATCAGAGAGCAGAGGGCAAGACTTTATATCATCTGGAGATGTGCTGTGATGCTTCTATGCTGGCATGATTAACTACTTATCCAAATCTAAATTGTAGAGTGAGAGATCAAGGAGAAGTCAAAATTGTCTCTGGAACTCCACACCCTTACACTAACTATACCATACAGATTGGAAGCATGGAATGTGTTCAAGAAGTATACATTATGTACAGTGAAGGATAGAATCGTGTCATTTTGGTAATTAGGTAGGAGAAAGTAGGATTGCAAAATGCAGAGAATTGTTCTTTTACTTCACCGTATGAAAGACTATGCTATATACTCCTTCCATACAAACAGAGATCAATTCCAAGACGTCCTTTCTTTGATTCTGATGTTAATCCTTATGTCCTCTCATTCCCATTCTTGTGGGGATCCATAACCACAAACAAATTATTCATGATTTGGCCATTAAAAGGGTGGCTGTATTGATGTTCCATATATTTAATCATGGGATGCCCCTGTAGTTAAAGTTAATCTAATCCAATCATAGGTTGTCGCATCAAGAAGTTTGAGAGCCAAGTATTGGATTACTTCATAACCTTTAATTCTAAGTTGCGACTTGGCTACAAAATCACCACACACTAACTTCTATCCGTACTAAATTGAATAGCTTTCGAGATACCTCCATCTAAAATTAAAACGAGCAAACAGGATTTATCCTATCAACCACAACAGGCGTGAGAAAGAGAAAAGACCATCCAATTAAATCGAGCAAACATGATTTATTAGCAATAGCATGACTGTAACTATTACAATATCTTAGATTAAAAGAAAAAAAAAATCATATTGACGATTTTCAACCATGATATAACACTGGTTTCTTTCGACTGATAAAAATTAATAATTTTGGTATATCGTTCCTCCATGCATTCATGATATTTTGTGGTTGTTTATGTGATACAAGAGTAGACAGCAAGAAGAATCAATATAATTAGAATTGAATTGACGTAAAGAACACAACAAAAGATGTATTTAATAATTTATTCAAGCAAAATAGATAACCAATCTCCCAAACTGATGGGAGATAAGTCTAATCTACTACTATACAACTAAGCCTGCGGATGCATTCTATAAAGCTCACTCCATTTGGGCCCATCTCTTTAAAGTTATCCCTCACGGACCCAAATGGATGTCTCAAAAGTTCTACCCCATGTTCAAGCAATTTCCCATCTCATTTGTAAACAAACAAATTCAATGGATTAGTCTATGAAACTAAATGATAAAAGAAAAAGCGAAGTGCTTTATTCTTTATAACGCTCACTCTCCAGGAACCAGCTGATAGGCCACCAGTTCGTGGGTTACTACGAATAGTCGCTTTAGTGGGGTAGTCTACAGGTTAGCATATGTCTGGTTTTGGAATGCCATGGAGAGTCCAAACCTCTCAAAAGTCCGATTGAGGGCAGACCCTTCTTCATTGGTTTAGTAAAGATTTATTCCGTAGTCCAAACCTCTCGAAAGCCGAATTTTTTCACAACTCCATCCCAAGCCTCATCTAAGACTGTTGCATGATCATATCCCTGTTTATTTCACTCGATGATTTAGCACTTCATGAACATGCCACAAACTTCTTTCTTTCCCCCACGGCAGCTATCCCGCATTCCGGTTCAATAGACAACCACAGGTTCTAATGGACTGGGGAAGTCATTCACTTTCTCTTAATAAAGATCATCATAAATGTACTAATATGTAAATATAAGTAATAAATCTAACTCCCCAGGTTAAGGAACTTTAGGTGCAGTGTTCCTTTTCCAGCTTGTCAGCTCTCTATAATACGTGAATCAAGACACTGAAGCAACAGCTATCAAAAGAACAAAAACAAGAAAATACAAAGTGGAGAATTGGAATGACAAAATTGGGTCGTATAAAAAATAACTATTTTCTTCATCCGGTAGAGTAAAATTTGGGAGGATGCAGGGTAGCTCACCAGTCAGGTTTTGATTATGTGCATACAAGGGCCGGCGGCAATCCCCGGAATGCTATGTGCATATGCATCGTGTCCTTGGGATGGACAACAAGCTTAAGCAAACTCAGAAGTACGATCAACGCCAGATAAAGATCGTACCTATTTGTCACCTCTCATTAAGGGTTAGAAGAAAATCAATTTCCTCAAATCCGACTTATAGACATAAATTTTTTTTAATATAATATAATAAAAGTTGTTTTCAGAAAAATAAAAAAAAAAAGAAAAATATAGCAAATTTTCATTGTCGAGATAAACACAAATTGTAGTTTATTTCAAATAGTAGTTTATCTATCTCAAATAGTAGTTTATTATATAATTTTTTTAAACAATTTTGCTATTTAAAATAATTTTTTATTATATAATAATGTGCGCATGAAAGAACTCATCTTGAGTCCATTACTTACACAATTCTTTACTACTTGAGATTCACAGTAACTTCTACCATATATTGCTCTCGTTATTTACATCAGCAGCTACTATTATCCTCTACAGACTACACCGTGTACAAGAATGAGAAAATTCCATGCTATCTCGTAATTATTTTGCTTGAAGTAATGGTGAGCTTTGAACATTTAACTGGAGTTTTCATGGGATGCTTCTTTATTCTAAAGCTAAAAAGAAAGTCTTCTGATCGATACTACAGAAGCTGGGTAGTTTAAGCTTGGTGAAGTACGTAACAGAATTCCCATTGAAACTTTGTTGATTCGTCTTTTATTACTCGGTTGAAGTACCGGTGCGACTCCTTAAAATATCATAGAATCTGTCATCTCCGCAGCTTTCCTGGATCTAGACCTCCCTACTTTGAACTCCCTGTGAGTTGCAAATTATTAGACTTACATATTCACAATACTAGAGACATATTTATTAGACAACAAGTAGTGCAAATAAAGTTCCGTTGGGTAACATTTTTGCTATCTTCTCACCTATTTCTTATTATTTCGGAAGGAGAAACAAAAGTGTGATCTTGCATGGAAATGAGAAAAAATAAACATGGAGTTACTAAACATACCTGAATGCAAACAACAACAACAAAAATAATAAAAAATAAAATAAAAAATAAAAAGAGCAAATCCTGATAGAGCAATAGCACCTTGGGAGTTCATTTTTTCAAAAACTTATACAATTTAACTCAGTCGAAATGGATTGGCCAAAAGGACTTATAAAATAGAGTAGAACAAACCAAGAAAAAAGAATACTTTGATGTAGGATCAATTTTAGCGTTTAAAAATGCTGCTAATCGCTAGAAGAAAACAATTACTCAACAACTTGAGAGTTGAGAATTGAACAATTTCTAACTTACGGTGGACTTTTGACCTGTCAAGTGGTAACCTTCGAGTTGATGGAGCTCGTGCAACAGATGAAGCAGCCACAGCCGCAGCTGCAGCCACACGTATCCTACAAATGTGAGAAAGATTCTACATTCAACCACACGATCAGCTAAATAAGCCTGATGCTAAAAGAAAAGAAAATTACCTTTTATGGACATCCACATATACGTCTGTCTCATCTACAATTTCCTCCTGCATTAGTGCATTATGAGGCAACTGGCAAGTCAGTGGAAAGTGGAAACCAAATATGTAGTTTTACAATATATGTTAAAACATGGGTACATGCAGTTTTTAAGAAGCAAAACAGAAAAGATACCATAGACGAATTTTATTTGCGTAACAAGATTCGTTGACTCATAAATATTTTCTAATATAAATTGTGCAGTTGTGCTCACTTGCAGAAGTTCCTCAAAAACATCCTCTAAAGTGATAATCCCAATAATTTCCCCATCTTCAATATCTTCAAACAAATTGCATACTCCATTTGGTGCAGTCACATTCTGCTGAATGGTTTGCCCGTGTCCAGTATTCCTTGGAGCTTTTCCAATATCAACATCAATACTTTTTAAATCATTGTCATGTTTTATGAGCAAGGGAGTGGCAAGTGGAGATATCCCAGAGGTAAGAAACGTTTCCCCATATTTCTCTCCATCACTGGCAAGGAAAGCGTTCTTATTCTTCTCCTTGACCTTGACTACAGCGGCCATATGACTGCTTCCCTTTTGGAACTCATTTAGGATATCATATAATGGCATATCTGAAGGAACCCTGCATAACATATTAAGAGGTGAAATCATTTATAATTAGATACAAGGGAAGAACATTCCTTACCTAGGAATTCTCCGTATGGAAACAACACTGACTGGAGTTTCCATTTCTGCTCTTACTGTCAGTAAACTTTTCACCTGAATCCAGGGGAAAAAAAGGGGAAAAAAAAAAAAAAAACTCAAACTAATTGAAAAGAATAGTGAAGAGTTCAAAAATCAGAGGAAAACACCTACCACAAGAAAACTGTAATTTCTTTTTAAGAAAATGAACGATGTTATTTCCTATTCTTGAGAGCTTGCCATTTCTTTTCGAAAGAAACATACAAATCAAATGAAGGTTGAAAATTAGAAGGCATAATAAAATTGCAAAGAATTCTACTGATACCAATAGGAGACCAATTATATTCTTTGGGTTCTCAGAATAGACTGGGACACGACTATGACCTCGTGCAAGGATTTTTCCAATTGCTTCCCTGTACAAGAAAAATGGTAAAAATCAGTTGGCAATTACTCAGGCAGTTTAGTTTGACCTTTCTGTTTTCTGTTTTTGGTCTTTTTGTCTGTAGGAACAAAAACCATGCAACTATTTTTTTTGTTCTGCTTTCCAAAGAGGAAAGAAGCATATGCGGAGGCGGGGAAATAAACAGTTAAAAGAAGAAGAGATAAAGTTTCTTAGAAAAATCTTAGAGAGTAATAGAAGAGAGATTGAGAAGAGGATTCAGGAGAAGAATGAGACACATATTAGACAAAATATTAGTTAGAGAAATAGAAAGAAAAGGTATAATGAAAGAAAAATGTTAGAAAGAGAAATTTTAGAGAAAGAAACAATAGAGAAAAAATAGGATTTTAGAGAGTAATGAGAGAGATCAAAAGACGAGCTGGAGAAAAGAAAGATAATTTTTTTTTTTTTTTGAAAAAGAAACAGTCTCTTTCATTGAAATAATGAATTGAGACAAAGCTCGTAGTACAATGAAGACACTCAAGCAAAAGCTTAGACTTAGACTTAGAATTTGAAGGGATCAGGAGGCGCACCAGGGCATCTCAACTAGGTTGAGAAAAGAAAGATAAATAGAACGAGAGAAAAGAAAGATAAATAGAACGAGAGAAAAGTTATCCTTTTAGAAAATTTAGAGTATATTTTAGAGAGAAATAAATCAAAGAGAGAAAAAGAAATATAAGAAAATAATAAATTTTTGGGGGGAGGGGGGGGGGCGGCTGGGAGTTTGTAAAAATTATATATTTTTTATAAGAAACAATTTCATTAATAAATGAAACATCCAAAGAGAAACAGCAGAAAAACCCCCTAAAGGGACACGATATGAATCAAATGGATAGCCCTTGAAAAAGATATAGATATAATAACAAATTTTAGAGATATATGCGGGAGGGAAAAGTTTGGATTTTTTTAGATGTAATCTGGATTTGATGATGCAAGAAGCCCAAGCGAGAGGGCAAACCCAAACAAAACAACAATCCAGAGGACATCAATCAAATTACACTAGGGTGACAATTTGAGGTAATAAATAATCATGATTTTGAGGATAACTGACCAGTCCAAGTTGGAATTCACATCCAAAGAAAATGTTGATTCTATTGGTGTCATAGCCGCCACTGCAGTCTGCAATTCCAGAAAGTTCAGTCATTTGATCCGTCTAAATCATAAAGTTGCCTCAAAATCTTGAAGGGGTCAAGCCTATGAGCAGGATTAACAGCCTAAGGTCTTATTAAAAAAATCCACCCTTAATTTCCACGTCTTCATCCTTTTTGTGTTTACAGATAAAGGACTTGATTGAAAAAAATTAATATGTGAGGGATAAATATGAAACTTTGAAAATGAAAAAACAGAATTGCAAATGATAATATATTAAGGAGAAGTGGAGAACCCTATATATTTAGCTGTAAATTTATATTGAACAGTATGAGGGAAAATTTTGGTCATGTGAATAAAAACATAATGCTAGGGACATAACCAGAGGATGATATCATCGTATCCATTAGATTTTGCAGGCAAAGATCCTTTACATTCCCAAATTACCAGAGAAAAAGCAATGTATCAGAAAAATTATTATCTTTGTAACAAATTAAAAGGCAGGAGTTTCCCTAATTCAAAGTGCATGATAAAACAAAGATGATGGATAAATCAAGGTATGTACAAAGATTGAAAGGCTCATCTTATTAGATTAGATACCTTTTCTGTCAAGTCCAATGCCCCACTGATGATGGTCGTCTCATCATGTGTGAGCTCACCTCCCTTCCCAGCCTAAATGAAAAAGTAATTTAAGGACCATTTCGTAACAAATCCTTGACACTTTCTTCTTAATCAATTTAGCACCCTTCCACGATGTTATAGCATGGCTTCCATTCTTTGTTCAAACCAGAATATATGTCATTAAATATTCAAATGCTAATATATTATACTTTTTGTTACCTCTTGTCCATGGATAGAAACAAGGGCTTTCAACTGAGCTCTCCTAAACAGAGCATCATGGTGACCAAGTACTGCATCCAAGACCTAGAACCAGAATATAGGTAAGCAAGAACAGGTATCACAGGAATAAAGTGAAATAGCCCAGTGTACTTCACTTCAATCTCAAATAGCAATTGTCACCTTTGCAAAACAGTTAAGATAGAAAAAGCAACACAAAATACCATTACAGTAAAACGATTGTAGGAAGTCGTATAAAAAATTAAGGTTAGAAAACACTTTTAGTGTCTCTACTTCCATGAAAGTAACAATTTAGTACTTGAACATTGGTTTGTAACAATTTAGTCTCTGGCCTTTCAATTTTATAACCGTTTAGTTCTTGAATGGTGCACAACAATTTAATCCCGTCATAAACTTTTTTATCAAAATTAAATCAGAATTTTTATTATTTGATGATTTAGATTTCATAACTTATGAACACTAATTAGTTTATTGATCTACCTATGCAAGAAATCATTAAATCTCAACACTAATTTTCACAAGGGGACTAAATCGTTACAAATTTTAAAATTAAGTACAAAGATTAAAATTTTACATATGAAAGTCAGGACTATACAAATCAAAAGTAAGTATAAAGATTAAATCGTTACAAAACAAAATTGGGGGACTAAATTGTTACTTCTATGGAAGTTGTTAATTTTAACCAAAAATTAATATAGCAGGAGAAAGTTGAGGATATGGAAGAAGGTCCAGGTTAACCTTTCCACACAGCAAAAGTGTAGTCCACATTAGGATCCAAAGAAGAAATATCAATGCACTTAAAGTTGATGCTTTATATTTTAATTCAATCATAAGTCGCTACTATGTACGGCCCCAGCTAAATAATGCAGCACAATAAGAGACAAACTAGCAGATTCAAGGCTTGCTCAAATTCTGGATTTCATGATTACTCTTATACAATCACCAATCATGCATTTTAAAGAAAAATAAAAAATGACTTTTCAATTAAAGGGAAAACAATGAACTAAAGAAAAAATAACAAGAGGTAAAGGCAAATCTACACTTTCTTGTTTCCATTTCTTGTTTCCATAATGACCTTTCCGGAATCAATGTAAGATCAGATCAGAGTATAATAAAGAAGTTGAGTATCATCCACTAGCAACCATCCACGAGGGTAAATTCAAATACAAGAGAAATAAAGGAATGTTAGCAGCAACTCGCTGCCTACTTCAGATGTTACCTTTCCAACCGGATACGAAATTGGATAACAGATGATCATCAAAATACGCACTAGCCAAATAAAATTTGCACCAACAGCAAGTCCGTATCTCGAGCATATTGCTTGTGGAATAATCTACTACATCATAAAAATTAGACGCAATATTGTTTGTTGTAGAACGAAACGTATTGTAAATTGGAAAATCTTTTACCTCGCCAAAGACAAGAACGAACGTCACAGATAGCAAAACCGCGACAAATGGATGGAAGATTTTATCAAGGTATATAGGAAGAGCCTTGAAGAAAATTAAAAAAGAGAAAAGAATGAAAAATGGACATTCATGCTTAATTATTTTCTTCTAGACACATTAAATCTAACTTCATCAACAATTATCTTCTTCTGAATCTGAACAATCCCAGGATTAGCTTTCAACAAATAAGAGCGAAAGCAAGTATTAGTAATCGGCATTTTATCCATGGATTGAATTGAAGAAAAAGGAAAGTTGGAATTAGAAAAGACTTTGAGTTAAGAGGGCAGAAAAGAATAGAATACCTCCATGGCACAAGCATTAAAAAGCAGGAGGGTAACTAGCAATTGGTGCTGCTTCTGCAGCACGGGAATAATAGCAGCTGCGCATAGGGGAAAAAGGGAAAGATAGTGAAGAAATTGAGGAAGCAAAGCAGTGAAAAGCGAGTATGAACATAATTATGGGAAGAGGAGGAGGAAGACGGCGGACCAGCTTGCTTTTTCTCAGTGGAAGAACCGGTACGTTGCAAGATTTCGAGCTCAACGAGGTTGAGGGACATGAGGCCGAGGGTGAGGCCAGACATAATACCGGCGAACAAAACGAGGAGACAGGAAAGGCCAGCGTAAAGGAACCACCATGCAGTGGGAAAAGGAATATCATCGGCCTCCACCAGAGGAACCTGATAATGGCTGTTGGAGAAGAAGATAGTGGTGGACAATGTTAAGGAATGAAGGAGCAGCATTGCCGGGAAAAAGAGCGACAGATAGATAGGAAAGGGAAAGTGGAGTATGTAATTATGTATGAGCAATTAAGGTAATGAAGCCGTGGCGTGGTAGACGGTTGAACTCGCGCCACTGCACCGCACGCTTCTAATTTTGTGCACTTGCATATGGCGTGACTATTTTGTTTTTTCATACACCTCCCAACCTGAACCGCGTTTCTTAAACTTTGTCTTTCTTTTCCTCTTCCGTTCTAGAATCTCTACTTGGAACTTCCCTTTTTTCAAACAACTTCCTCGGCCATTTATTTATCTTAATTATCTCAAAGTTACAATTTTGTGAGAGATTCTCATGGTATCAGATTCTCAGCTTCTTCTCCTACCTGTTTTTGTCTTCTTCTGAAAGTTTTCCTCCCTGCATACTTTCCTCTCCAAAATCACGAGCTACTCCGAGATCAGTTTTACTACTTCTAATGAGACTCATTTGAAATATATGCAATCTGATTTGTATCTGTCATCCATTTGTATTTAGTGTTGGCTATATTTGTTTAAGACTACTGCTGTCTTGTGTGTAGCCATATATTTCTGTGTCGGCCAAAGCTGAATTCAACAATGACAAAAAATGGTCAATATTAACCTTTCAAGACCACACAAAATGACTAAATTTTAGCCAACTTTAAAAACCAATGAAATTTCATTTTTTAACTAACACGTGAGTTCATTTTAAGGAAAATTGAAGTTTAAGATGACCCAGATTAAATTGTTTTTTCGAGGTAACGGTTTCTTCCATTTTTTTTGAAAATTGGGTTCATATTTATGACGTCTCAAATTGTAATAATTAATTTGAATTTTAAGGTTTAATTTCAATTAATTGAAAATTGATTTATTTGTGAGAGATTTAAAGTCGGATGTAATTTGAATATTTAGAATTTAGTGAGATTTATGAATTTGGTTAATTTAAAGAAAAATGTGGATAATTTACTGTGGAATTGAATTCATTTGATTTGATGCGATGAAAAATATATTAGATAAGTTGTGTATTTGTTTTAGGAAGAAAAAAGAAAAAGAAATAGGAAGGAAAAATAATATATATAATGGAATTAAGGTTTGTTAAAAAGAAAAATGATGGAAATTATATATATATTATTAACTTCTCAAACTTTTGAAAAATAAAATCTCTCCGTTTCTTCTCCAGCCCCACCGCCGTTCGCCGGTGCATCTTCAGTTCGTTGGCTGCCCAATCCTTCGTGCTGTCGAACACCGCTACCAACCACCGCCGTTCAAGCCGTCGTCCGGCCATTGTGAGTCGTTTAACTTTTCAGCCGCTGGATTCCATCGGGATTCAATTATTTGGGTAAGTTTTGTGGGTTATGTCAAAGATCTTTGTTGCTCATTGAATTTTGGAATCGTTTGGTTGATACCCATCACGTTTTGTTTTAGATTGAAGCTTTGGAGTCGTAGTCCAGCCACACTAAGGTTCAATTTTGGCAATTTTGGTTCAATTTTGGTAGTAAGTAGTATTTTGGAAAGCTTATTAGTTGTTGAAAATTGGGTTTTTTAACCCTTAATTTTTTAACTTTACTAGGTTAAACCCATTGTTTAAAGTACGGAAGAAGATTGTGGTTTAATTGTTGAATTATATTTGGAACCGGGCCTAAAGATTTAATTTAAGTTTGGATTTATGTTATAGGATTTTAATTCGAAAGTTTTGTGAGATTTGATTGCTTGGAAAGCTATTTGAACTTAATCCGAAGGTAAGTGGTTTATTATGGTTCGTCTACAAACCGACGCCCTAACTGCGCTATTTATACTAAGATTTATGCATGCAACGATTATCTAAATTATCATATTAAGCCTCATGAACATATGGAATATTATGGGTGTGTTGGGTGCGAAAAAACTTTTTTGGCATCAACATGATGCATTTTTGTGTGGTTACTATGGTGGATTGAAGTTATGATTGTGATATGAAGTCTTTTGGTTGTTGGATGCAAGTTAGAAGGTGTCTGCTATCTTCCTTATCAGGCCGTGTACACCCTATGACTGTAAACCTTTGGGTTCACTACTTATGACTATGATTATGACTCGGGATCACCCCTATACTTATGATTGTGACCTTCAGTTCACTGCCTATGATTGCGTGTCTTTGGATTTGCTACTTATACTTATACTTATGCTTATGTTTTGTACACGTGTGATTATAATAAGAAGATAGCATATTCACATACTAGGTTTGGTAGTGAGTCACTTACGGAATATCTTTACACTCACTCTTTCCTATGTTATATTTTGTTCAAGTAAAGGCTAGGTCAGACAGGCGAATGACAAGAATATCGTGATCGTGTCTTTGGACTAGTTATCGGTTCCACATATGATTTTTCATGTTTTCCCATTCCATACTATGGGTCTTAGTTCAAAAAATTGGGTCCATATCCCTCAACAAGTCCCAGACACATGTAGATGGGGTCATACATTTTTCTGCCCTTAAGGTGCACCCTTCGCGATCTAAATTTTCTGTCCATGTGTCAGGAACTCATAGAGGAACGTGAAACCAATTTGTTTAGCTCATAATCACTTAATTAAGAGAGTGCACCACACACATAATGATGAAGGAGACCAAATTAGACTTCATAAAAAAAAACACATAATGATGAAGGAGACCAAATTAGACTTCACACAAAAAATTGAGTATGATATTGTTTTTTCTGGGGGAAAACTCTCATTTTCCTCAAACTGAGCCACCTAAGTTTTAGGAATGAAATTTCGTCACTTTTTGAGAGAGGCCGAAATTTGGTCATTTTTGGGAGGTCCGAAACCTAATACAGGTCGTTTTTCATCCCTTTTGGGTAGTACATTTTTTCTGCCTTAAGGCGCACCCTTCATGATCCAAATTTCATACGTATGTGTCAGGGACTCAGACATGAAACCAATTTTTTAGCCTAGAATCACTAAATTAAGAGGGCGCACCATGCTAAAACCGTTCTACGACCATATTTGACGTCCATTAAAAAAACAGAGTATGGGCATCATTTCTCATATTTTTTTGGAGGAAACTTCCATTTTCCATAACTGAGCCCGCGTAGGTTCTAGGAATGAAATTTCGTCACTTTTTGACACATGCCAAAATTTGGTCATTTTTGGGAGGTCTGAAGTTTTTCGTCTTTTTTGGGTCGTACATTTTTCTACCCCAAAGCGCACCCTTCGCGATTCAAATTTCATGCACATGTCTCATGTACTCGTCGCGGGACATGAAACCAATTTTTTTAGCCGACAATCACTTAATTAATAGGACGCGCCACATACATAAAGATTTAGGAAACCGTTGTACGACCAGTTTAGACGTCCATAAAAAAAACTTAGTATGGGCATCGTTTCTCAATTTTTTTTGGAGAAAACTTCCATTTTCCTTAAACTGAGCCTGCCTAGGTTCTATGAATGAAATTTTGTCACTTTTTGAGATAGGCCAAAATTTGGTCATTTTTTGGAGGTCTGAAGTCTAATATAGGTCGTTTTTTTGTCCATTTTGGGTTGTACATTTTTTCTGCCTCAAGGCACACCCTTCACGATCCAAATTTTGTTTGTATGTGTCAGGGACTCATCGAGGGATGCGAAACCAATTTTTTTAGCCCAGAATCACTAAATTAAGAGAGTGCACCACGCACATAAAGATTTAGGAAACTGTTGTACGACCAAATTAGTCGTTCATAAGAAAAACTGAGTCTAGGCATCATTTCTTGATTTTTTTTTTTTTTTTGGGAAACTTCCATTTTTCTCAAAGTGAGCCCCGGCTAGGTTCTAGGAATGAAAATTTGTCACTTTTTTTAGACAGACCGAAATTTGGTCATTTTTTTGGAGTAGCCTAATATAGGCCATTTTTTGTCCATGTATCAAAGACTCGTCATCAAGGGACATAAAACCAATTTGTTTAGCCTAGAATCACTTAATTAAGAAGGCGCACTACACACATGAAGGAAACTGTTGTACGACTATAATAGACGTCCATTGAAAAAACTGAGTCTGGGCATCGTTTCTCAGTTTTTTTGGGAAAACTTTCATTTTCCTCAAACTAAGCCCACTTATGTTTTAGGAATGAAATTTTGTCACTTTTTGAGACAGACCGAAATTTGGTCATTTTTTGGAGGTCCAAAACCTAATATAGTCCCTTTTACGACTGTTTTGGGTTGTACATTTTTTCTGCCCCAAAATGCACCCTTTCGCGATCCAAATTTCGTGTGCATGTTTCAGGAACTTATCGAGGGACACAGAACCAATTTAGCCTAGAATCACTTAATTAGAAGGGTATACCATGCACATAAAGATTTAGGAAACCATTATACGACTATATTAGATGTCCATAAAAAAAAACTGAGTCTAGGCATCATTTCTCAGTTTTTTTTTTTTGGGAAACTTCTATTTTTCTCAAATTGACCCCGCCCAGGTTCTAGGAATGAAATTTCATCACTTTGAGACAGACCGAAATTTGGTCAATTTTGGGAGGTCCATAACCTAATATAGACCATTTTTCGTCTAGGCATACATTTTCTCTGCCCCAAGGCGCACCCTTATTTTGTGTGCATGTGTCAAAGACTCGTTCAGTGATATGAAACCAATTTGTTTAGCCTAGAATCACTTAATTAAGAGGGCACACTACGCACATAAGATGAAGGAAACCGTTGTATGATCAGATTAGATGTCCATTGAAAAAACTGAGTTTAGGTATCGTTTCTCAGTTTTTTTTAGAAAACTTCCATTTTTCTCAAACTGAGCCAGCGTAGGTTCTAGGAATGAAAATTTGTCACTTTTGAGACAGACCGGAATCTGGTCATTTTTGGGAGGTTCGAAGCCTAATTGGCCCTTTTACGGCCGTTTTGGGTTGTACATTTTTTCTGCCCTCAAGGCGCACCCTTCACGATCCAAATTTCGTGCGCATGTGTAAGGGACTCGTCGAGTGATATGAAACCAAATTTTTAAGCCCAGAATCCCTTTATTGAGGGGCGTACCACTCACATAAAGATGAAAGAAATTGTTGTGCGACTAGCTTGGACTTCTAAAGCAAAACTTAGTCTGGGACATTGTTTTTTAGGTTTTTTTCGTGCGAAACTTTCCTTTTCCTCAAACTGAGCCCACCTAGTTGCTAGAAATGAAGTTTCGTCACTTTTCGAAAACAGGTTGAAATTTTGTCATTTTTGGGAGGTCCGATGGCTAATATAGGCCCTTTGTCGTTCGTTTTGGGGTCATACATGTTTTCTGCCCCAAGGAGCACCCTTCGAGATTTAAATTTCATGCGCATGTGTCATGGACTGAGGGATATAAAACCAATATTTTTAGCCTAAAATCCCTTTATTAAGGGGCGTACCACCAACATAAAGATGAAAGAAACCGTTAAGCTACTAGCTTTCACATTAAAAAAAAAGAAAAAAGATTCTGGGGCATCGTTTTCAGGTTTTTTTTTTTTTTTTTTTTTTTTTTTTTTTTTTGTGAAACATCCCTTTTCCTCAAACTGAGCTCACCTAGTTGCTATAAATAAAGTTTCGCCACTTTTTGAAACAACCCAAAATTTTGTCATTTTTTGGAGGTTTGAAGGCTAATATAGGCATTTTTTTTCGTCTTTTTTTTGTCATACATTTTTTCTGTCCCAAGGCAAAATCTTCTCGATTAAAATTTCCTGAGCATGATTCAGGAATTTGTCGAGGGATATGAAATCAATATTTTTAGCCCATAATCCCTTTATTAAAGGGGTGTACCACCCACATAAAAGATGAAAGAAATCATTATGCGACTAGCTAGGACGTCCAAAAAGAAAACTTAGTATGGGTCATCGTTTCTAAGTTTTTTTTGGATGAAACTTCCCTTTTCCTCAAACTGAGCCGACCTAGTTTCTAGAAATGAAGTTTCGTCACTTTTTAAAAAATGCTGAAATTTGGTCATTTTTGGAAGTTTGAAAGCTAATATATGTTTTTTTTCGTCCATTTTTTGTCGTACATTTTTCTACCCCCAAGGCGCAACCTTCTCGATTTAAATTTTTTGAGCATGTGTCGGGGAATCATCGAGGGATATGAACCAATTCTTTTAGCCCAAAATCTCTTTATTAAGCAGGCTATCACCCATATAAAGATGAAAGAAATCATTGTGTGGCTAGCTTGGACGTCCAAAAAAAAAAAAAAAAACTGAGTTTAGGGCATCGTTTTTGAGTTTTTTTGGGATGAAGTTTCTCTTTTCCTCAAACTGAACCCACCAAGTTGCTAGAAATAAAGTTTCGTCACTTCTTGAAAAAGACTGAAATTTGGTTATTTTTCGAAGGTCCAAAGACTAATATGGGCCATTTTCATCCGTTTTTTGTCGTACATTTTCTCTGCCCCCAAGGCACAACCTTCTCGATTTAAATTTCCTGAGCATGTGTTAGGGACTCGCCGAGGGATATGAACCAATTTTTTTAGCCCAGAATCCCTTTATTAAGGGGGCGTACAACCCACATAAAGATGAAAGAAATCGTTGTGCGACAATCTTGGACGTCCAAAAAAAATATGAGATCAGGGCATCGTTTTTTAGTTTTTTTTGGGATGAAACTTCTCTTTTCCTTAAACTGAGCCCACTTAGTTGCTAATAATGAAGTTTCGTCACTTTTTGAAACATGCCGAAATTTGGTCATTTATGGGAGGTCGGAAGCCTAATATTGGCCCTTTTTTGTCGTACATTTTTTCTACCACCAAGACGTAATCTTTTCAATTTAAATTTCTTAAGCATGTGTCAAGGACTGGTTAAGGGATATGGAACCAATTTTTTTTAGCCCAAAATCCTTTTATTAAGGGGGTGTACCACCCACACAAAGATGAAAGAAACCGTCGTGCGATTAGCTTGGACGTCCAAAAAAAAACTGAGTCTGCAACATCAGTTTTTAGTTTTTTTGGGGCGAAACTTTCCTTTCTTCCAAATTGAGCCCACCTAGTTGCTAGAAATTAAGTTTCGTCACTTTTTGAAAAAAGCTGAAATTTGGACATTTTTAGAGATCCGAAGGCTAATATAGGTCATTTTTCATTCGAAGGCTAATAAAGGAACCCCGAACCTTGAACCCCAAACCCGAATCCCTAAACCTTGATCCCTAATCCCGAACCCTAAACCCGAAACCCTAAACCCGAAACCCCAAACCCCAAACCCCAAACCCTAGACCTGAGACCCAAACTCTAAACCCGAGATCCTAGACCCTGAACCTGAACTTGAACCCTAAACCCTAAATTCTAAACCCTAAACCCCAAACCTTAAACCCCAAACCCCAAACCCGAATCCCTAATCCTGAACCCTAACCTTAAACCCTAATCCCTAATCCTGAACCCTAACCTTAAACCCTAAACCTGAACATGAAGCTTGAAATTTGAGACCCGAAACCCGAAACCCTAAACTCGAGACCCTAAACCCAAGACCCGAGACCCAAGATCTTAGACCCTAAACCCCAAACTCCGAACACCGAACCCCGAACCCCTAAAACCCTAAACCCAAAACCAGAAACCCTAAAATCCTAAACCCTAAACCCTAAAACTAGAGATCAAAGCGCAAGATATCATATATTGGATATGTATACTAGTATATCGCAATCCCTAAATGTATATGAGAATATATTGTTGGTATATTTGAAATATCCATAATCTAATAACCAAATTTAATATAGAACTATATTTTTTTGCATTTAATGAAATATATATTAAGAAATATCTAATAACTTAGTCTAAGGTAGAAAATTAATATCTAGCATTTTATAAATCTAATGATATTTATGAAATATTAGTTGTGATTAGACCATGTTAATTATATTTACTTTTTAACTTAAAGTGCAAAGAATTGTGAAATGAAAAAGGATAAAAAGTCGAAAAGAATAGATATGGACGGAAGGAAGAATTTATTATCGTGAAATGTAAAAAGAAAAAAAAAACTTGAAAAGAGAGTATAGAAAAAAAATGAAAATGAGAGTAAAGAGATCAAAAGGTGAAAATATGAAAATCAAATTCTTACCTAATAGCTAGGAATATTAACAAAATTAATGAAATAAAATCTTGGTATTAAATACCCACAATTAAAAATAGGTAGTCAAATGAAAATTTAATTTTATTAAAGGAAAGAATGTACATTAAAAAGAATGTACAGAGACAAAGGTTAAATTTGTTCAAAGATTTCGCTGAAACTCTTATATAATAAATCAAATCTCTGGACATTTTTTAAATATTTGATTTAGAATAGATTGTTCAAAAAATTATATGGCCGGTTCGGTTTCTAGGTTTTCTAGACTTTTTGAACCGAAGACTGAACCGGACTTCGATTCTGTTCATTACCGAACCGAGTATACCGAGTTTTTGAACCAGACCAACCGAATTGGTTCGGTTCGATTTGTTAGTTTTGTCCAATTTTTGCGCCGATAACCCAACCCATTCCATAAAACACAAACCACCAAATCCAGCCGCTTAGTTATGTAAAACCTCGAGAACAGCCTCTTAACAATCGTCGCTTCCACTCGACGCGCCGCAACTTCTTTTTCTTCTTCTTCTTTTTTTCTTTTTTTTTTTTTTTCCCTCTCGACCACTGTGACAATTTTCCTTCCGGCTAACGGAGACCCACGCGAACAGGTGTCATAATTTTTCCGGTGAGTCCCAGTAGCTCTTCCGGTTAACGGGTGCTGCAACGTCGCTGACGAACGGGGTTAAAACAGAGGTGGATTGCAACATCGACGGGCGTGGGTGCAGTCGACTCACGAACGAGAATAGGCTTCAACAACCGACTGTAGAGGGTTCAACTGTCGGCAGTAGTTCTGAAGAAAACAGAAAATACAAACCCAAGTGTTGGCGGCGGACGACGGCAAACGTCAGCGTACGGAGGCGGAAAATGGCGGCAGACGATGATCACTCAAGAATGACCGGCGACAACGAAAAAAAACCAGTGACCCACGACCCAGAAAGCAAAGAACCGCGAATTTCCGGCGAGATGCGAGCGGCAGCGAACGATTGCAACGACCAATGGCGGTGGCAGGCTAGCAGCTGCAGGCAAGGCGGTTTTTAGAGTTTTAAAAAACTTAGTTTTTTTTTTTCCCTAATGCCATCTAAGTGTGAATGAAAATTTTAAGATACATCGCTTATAGGAGAAAGACTCAATATATAGGAGGAAAGAATTACAATGAGAATAAAATAAAATCAATGGTGATTTCCCAGCTAACTTGAAAAAAATTGCAGGAATGATTCAAATAAGCAAGCCGTCGATAAGTTTCAACTTCTTCCTGAATTTTTGAAGGTGTAAATCATCACTCCGTTTTTTTATTGTACGATTATCTGTTTAATATGCAGGATGTTAATACTCATAGTGGTAATCATCTGGTTACAGGGAAGAGGTCTGGTTAAGCAACACTTGGATTCGTTTAACTACTTCGTGAACACAGAGATAAAGAAGATAGTCAAGGCCAATGATCGCATAGAATCCAACACTGATCCGAGTATTTATCTTAGGTACACATTTTTTTGTTTTTTCATTTTATGTAACCATCCTTTCGTTAAATAGTCTTTGATAGGAAACTTCTACAATTCTTTATCGATTCAAGATGAAAACATGCCCTAAGGCTACAAGAAGACTAGGGAACCAAAGTTGTCCCCTTCACACCCTTTCCACAATGGAAACAACACAAAAACTAACTACCAATAGCTTCCCTTTCACCCCCTTATAACCTAACCGGTACACACAACATAAATAAAATAACTAACAATTAACTCTTTCTCTCAGCAGCCTTACTCCTACCTACTAACCCTTTTCCTTTATTTCCTTTTCTACTATAAGTAAGCAACATGGGTGGCTAACATTACCCTCTTTCCCGCAAATGCTCCTTCATACCCGTAAAACTCTTCATCCCTCTCTTTCAACTGTTAATTGAAAGTAGAATTAATAGTAGATGTATCTCCATGATATAACAGGGTGGAAGTAGACGTCCATACACAGCTTGAAAAGCCAACATTCCTATCTCACTCTGATAAGTAGTACTATATCAGTATTTTGCCCAATGCAACCACTTTATCCATTCCTTAGGCCTTTCTCCACAAAAACACCTTAACTATACCTGTTTGACCATCCGCTTGTGGATGATAAGTGGAATTGTGCTTTAGTTTCGTCCCTGCCAAACGAAACAGTTCACTCCAAAAATGACTGACAAATACCTTATCCCTATCCGAAACAATAGATTTCGAAAACTCATGTAAATGTACTACCTCTCAAACAAAATCATCAGCCACGGTCCTTGCTGTAAATGGATGTTTAAGCGCCAAAAAATGGCCATACTTACTCAATCGGTCAAACACTACCAATATGACATCATGACCCCCCACCTTAGGTAATCCCTTAATGAAATCCATGGAAATATCACTCCAAATAACATTAGGAATCTTTAGGGGCATGAGTAATCCCGCAGGAGAAAAGGCCAATGACTTGTTCCGTTGACACACTAGACATTCTTCCATATATCTTTTCACATCTCCTTTTATACCTTCCTAATAAAGTTCTCTTGTCAACCTCTTATAAGTACATAAATACCCTGAATGTTCCCAAAAAACAGAGTCATGATAGGTATGCAATACCGTGGGGAGTAAAGTGGAGGATATAGATAACACTAGTCGGTCTTCATACTTAAACGTACCTTGCTGCCACGAAAACCATGGAACACTTCAGCATTAGCTTTTAACTTCTCAATGACTTCCTTCAACTTCGGATCTGCCTCAACCTCCACTTAATAACGTTCAACGATAGTAGGAGCCGACAAATGAGCCAAATGCACTGTAGGAGGAATGCGAGACAACGCATTAGTTGCCTTATTCTCCAATCCAGGTCTATAAACTACTCGAAAATCATACCCCAACAATTTAGCAATCCACTTTTGATGCTGAGGTTGAATCACTCTCTGTTCCAACAAAAACTTCAGGGCCTGCTGGTCAGTCTTGACTACAAACTTCCTACCCAACAAATAAGGTCTCCATCTTTGTACTGCCAGAACCACTACCATCAACTCCCGTTCATACACCGGCTTCCCCCTATCCTGCATAGACAAAGTATGACTATAATACGCAATTGGCCTTCTATGCTGAGATAAAACAACTCCAATACTGTACCCAGAAGCATCAGTTTCTACTTCAAAAGGATGATCAAAATTAGGTAAGGCCAACACCAGTAAAGTCATCATAGCCCGTTTCAAACATCAAAAGCCTTTTGCACTTCTTTAGTCCATTCAAGAGCACCCCCTCCTTTTAGCAACTGACTCAAAGGAGCAGCAATACTTCCATAATGTTGAACAAATCGTCTATAATTACCAGTCAATCCCAAAATTCCACGAACCTCCTTAATATTAGAGGGAATAGGCCACTCTAACATAACTCGAACCTTCTTTGGATCTGCCCCAACACCTTTTCCTGAAATCAAATGACCCAAATATTCCACCCATTCTCTAGGAAATTGACACTTATTCTTATTACATACAACTCGGTCTCTTGAAGCACAGAAAATACGGACTCGAGATGCTTCACATGATCCTCCACAGATTTACTATATGATGTTTGATGCTTCGCCTTGGTGGTAACGTCTTTGGCCAATCAAACATCATCCTCAAACTTGTCAATGACTGCTATTGATTTAGATCTAGTATACACTTCATCTACCCCATACCATCTTGCTAATGACATTTCCCCTTCCATAGCTCGACATTCTATCAAGAACCCTTGAATCCTTGATCCAACTCCGTCCATGACTTGATCATACTCTTTAAACTTACCCGCAATTTAGTCAAGCTCGGATCTCCTTTCAACACAGTAGTCTTTCCTCCTTGATTAATTGACATGGTCAAATTTTGCCAATCGACCTCCATTACTCCCGAAGTGTGCAACCACTACATTCCCAAAATCACATCTGCTCTTCCTAATTCCAATGGTAAGAAGCTGTCTCGCAAAATCAACTCACCCACTCTAAGTTCAATGGCATTACAAATCCCCTTCCCTTTAACTGTTGACTTGGAATCTACGATGACACCATAATTGGATGTCTCCACAATGGGTAAGTGCAAAGTAGAAACTAACCAATTTACAATAAAATTATGTGTTGCGCCGCAGTTGATCAACACAGTCAATTTCATCATTTGTGCAAGCCCAACGGGTTCCCAACATTCCACCTTAGCTTTGATTCATGGTGTAAGCCCAATAAACGACTCCTCCAAAACTTGATTGGTAATTGAGTAAGCGGTGCCACTAATTTATCAAAGAGATTTCTGTATTCCTCCACCGTCTACTCCTGTTTAATAGCCAAGAATCTGCTGCAAATGGAACCATCTTGCTCAGAATGAAACTGCACAAGTAGTCGTTATTTCAGATTCCACCAATCAGCAAATGACTTTCGCTCCTCTTGTGCACGATACCAATCCAATGTTGCACCATCAAAACGATCACGGGCACGATCATCTTCTCTACCTCTGACAGCTTATGGATATGGAAGTACTGATCAGCCCTTAATAGCCACGAATCCGATCAGCCTTGAATGGCTATAGAAAACTGGCATTTTGACTTTTTTAAACTTACATCGATCAACAGTCTCGCTGGTCTCACTGCTCTCGTGAGTCTCGTTGGTCTCGCTGGTTACAAGTCTCACTATCGTTGCTCCTGCTGCATTCTTATTGCCCAAATTTTCACTCTCGCTAATCAACACTTTCTGTCCTCGAGCCAAATCAACCACAATCGCCATGAGCATGATTGTTGCTTCTCCGGTTGTACCCCTAGTCGCTCGATACTCTTCATCAAGGAGGCCAAAGTTTCTTCAATTTTCGGCAACTGTCAAATCTCCACCCCAATTTCAGAAACTTCTTGGTCCATAGCATCCATTCGTTCCTCAAATCGCTTGGCCATCTTTCCCAACTTTCCCAGGTTGTTGCTCTGATACCAATTTGATAGGAAACTTCTACAATTCTTTATTGATTCAAGATGAAAACATGCCCTAAGGCTACAAGAAGACTAGGGAACTAAAGTTGTCCCCCCCATCCTTTCCACAATGGAAACAAGTAAAAATGAACTACCAATAACTTCCCTGTCACCCCCTTATAACCTAATTGATACACAACGTAAATAAAATAACTAACAATTAACTCTCTCTCAGCAGCCATACTCCCACATACTAACCCTTTTCTTTTATTCCCTTTTCCTCCTCAATCCGCCTTTTGGGGAGAAAGCTCGGTTTCTTTAGCTTGCTAGTGTTTGTGTAGTTTTATAGGTTTTGTGGGATGAGCTGAACTGTAGGGTGTTTAGGGGTGTGGAAAGGGATCCTAGGGTGCTTTGGTCCCTGGTTCGCTTTCCTGTTTTCCTTTAGGCTTCAATTTTGAAGATTTTTTTTACTTATTCTGATTACTCATAGTTGGTATCATCCTTTCTTGTAAAGAGAATCTCCCTTTTTTAGTGGGCTTGGTTTTTTATATGCCTGTGTACTCTTTCATTTTTTCTCAATAAAAGTTGTTATTTTCATTAAAAAAAATATAGAGCAGTGAATCATTAAGTTATAATTGTCTCTATTCACTTCTCTGTTCCTTTTTAGCTACGTAATTTTATTGTAATATCCTTGTGGTTTATAGTGAAGTCTATTTTTGCCTAGACTCCTGCCATTGTTGAATAGTTTTTAAAGGTTTGAACTGAGCAGCTCTTCCTGATTTTTGCAGGTTTTTGGATGTGAGAATCGGCGAGCCTTCTGTGACGGTGAATGCTGTCAGTGAAACTATCAATCCTCACATGTGCCGCTTATCTGACCTAACGTATGGTTCCTTTGTGATTGCTGTTTCCATTTAGCTATGCATCTGCATTGATTTCCAAAATACTTATGAGTGATTGTGATGTTCCCTGACTGTTTTATTATTTCAAAATTTCAATTGAAATCTACATTGTCCATTGCGTTAATTGAACTAAGTTGATATTGTATTTTGCTGCAGTTAATTCTTTGATCATATTTTTACCATATCGATTGAATGCTAGATCATTTGAGGAATTTAAATAATTGTGATTTAATTATTGAAATTATTTTATCTGTGCATTAGATATGCTGCTCCAATACTAGTTGATATCGAGTACATCGAAGAAAGTCATGCACAAAAAGCCCCAAGGGAGAAGGTATAAACATTATTATAAAGTTGCAGTCGTACCTGGTATTTTTAACATTATGTAAGTTCGCTATTGCAGAAAGACGTTGTCATTGGGAGAATGCCGATAATGTTACGAAGTCATCGTTGTGTTTTACATGGAAAAGATGAGGCTGAACTTGCGAGACTAGGTTTGTGACAAAAAAAATTAAATAGTTGGTACTTTTCTAACAATAGTTTTGATGGGAGAGGTAATCATGAATGTCTTTCTTTTTAGGTGAGTGCCCACTTGATCCTGGAGGCTATTTTATAATAAAGGGAACTGAGAAGGTAAAGCTTTAATTATCTTTGTACTGTATAAAAAGTAGTGAACAAGATATCCTTGAGGTAGATTTTCAATTTTATTATGATCTCGAATATTATCATTTATGACGGTTGAACTATTGTCTTTTGGGGTTTGTCAAAAAATTAGATAGCACCCTCTGTGTAGACACTGCCGATATCATATTATCATTAGTTTCAAAATATTGATATATGGTTTTCCTTTGATTTGATCATTTTTAACGTTGTAAAGTATATACATCATTCCAGTTCTGTTTTATATTTATTTCTTTAAATTATACATAGCTAACACCTAACACTTTCCCATCCATGTCAGGTAGTTTTGATTCAAGAACAACTTTCAAAGAACAGGATTATCATTGATACTGACAAAAAGGGGAAGTGAGTAGCTCTTTTAAGTACTTTGTTTCAATGTTCTAATTTGTTGCCTTATTCTCATGATCCTTGTTCTCTTGGTAATGAATTTCTGTGTAAGTTGAACAAGGCTTGCCTTTGCTCTTCTATATCATCATGTCTACCAAGGTGCATATTTTTTATAGGATTAGAAATTGCTTCTAATGGGAATTATTTGGGTTTACCTTAACCTACCAACCACAACCTGAAGTAACAACCTGAAGTAAAACAAGTACTGATTTTTCTACAACATTATATTTACTGCGGTTTATTTTGTAACTTCTGTTTTGAAATACTCATTTTCTTGTTTTTTTTCTTCTCTCTTATATGTTGGTTAAAAGTTCATATATCTGTAACTTTGACTCAATTTGTACTTGTTGCATACCAGTATAAACGCATCTGTTACAAGCAGCACTGAGGCAACAAAAAGTAAAACAGTTATTAAGATGGAAAATGAGAAGATTTATCTTCAACTCAATATATTTACGACACCAAAGGTTTGAATAATTTCTATAATTCCAGTGATTAGTATTTCTCATTTAACTGATCCTTGTTCAGAGCGCGTTTTCAATTAATTATTTGATTATTTCGTTTTTGGTTTCGTTAGATTCCCATTATGGTGGTCTTGAAGGCTATGGGAATGGAGAGTATTCAAGAAGTTGTGCAAATGGTTGGAAGGGATCCTCGATATGGAGCCCTACTTCTGCCATCAATTGAGGTCGCTAACAGTGCTAAAACTTTACTTTCTTTAGAAGTCTCTGTCATCATATATTATTATTTTATTTTCCTTGCCAATCAATCAAGGTAGCACTTTTTCTTTATCACTAAGAAAATGAAAAAAGACTATTGGTCAAGGATACAAACTCGAAAAGAAGTGAAAAGGCAAGAAATTAGCAAGTAAATAAAGGAAGGCCTTCACGTTGGTCACGGACTCTTCGCTACCAAACAGACGAATGTATCAGAAATGGTATTTAAGATACCCCTTTCAAAAAATTCCTGAAATTTTTTTACTCAAACCTCTTTAATCAGGAATGTTTTGAAAAGGGTTATCTTAAATAACTCCATTTCTGAATTGTTTTATCCTATTTTGGTTCTTAACAGGGTTTTGTTGCTTGGTTTTCTGCCTTTTCTTCTCAGCTTATTCTTTTGGCTTTTGTCCTTTCTTTGTATTTTGAGCATTAGTCTCTTCTCTTTTTCATTTACTTAATGAAAATTTCATATCCTTTTCAAAGAAAAAAACAAAACCCAAACATAGCTCTTCTATGGTTTTTGACCCTGTCTGAGAAGCTTCATCCTTGAAGTAATGATCAAAATCAGCAAAGAAGCCTACTTGGTGATGATTTATATTTTTACTTTTCTTCACAATCATTATGTGTAACATAATATTGGGGAAATATGTATGCATATATATACACAATTATCTTTGAGACTGTTATGCTGGAGCATCGCAGATATGGATATAAGTTTTAGTGGGCCTTTTTTATTGGCTGTGTAGTTACGAATCCATTTTATGCATTTTCTCCATTTATTATTGGTTCAATTATCTGCGAGTTCCACAGTTCTTTTTCTTGACAATTGTATTACTGTTGTAGGAATGTGCGAAGGAAAAAATATATACACAAGAACAAGCATTAGAGTATCTTGAGACAAAGGTTTGGATTTTTCCAGCATATTGTTGTTTTAGTTGAGCTGTTCTTGTCTCTTTTATGCTATAGTTTTAGTTTGTATCTGGTTGGCATCATGTACCACAGTATTAGTTGGATTGTATTAGGTTAGTTGAGGGTGCTTTGGAAGAGGCATCACAGTTGATCTGCTCGGATGCACTTATTGTTCCCTAGGCTTTTTATTTTGGTTCTAGGGCCATCTAGTTTCCATGTCTTTTCTACTTTGTATTTTGTGTTTTGAGCTTTGGTTCTAGGGCTTTTTGTTCCCTCGATTCTTTACTTTGTACTTTGAGTTTAGTCTCATTCATTATATCAATGAAGAGGCTTGTTTTCGTTTAAAAGAAAATGATTTAATTTACTCCCTTTGTTCCCTTCCTAGAAAAAGTTTTGCACAATGCGCTCCAACATGGATATTACCTTGGCAGGCATTAGGAAAGAAGACATATAGTAAATGGGGAGGTTAGAAAGGACTGACTTACATAAAGTGGCTTGGCCCTCTTGAGAAATGTTGTACCTCTTCCATTTTTCTTATTTCCCATGAACTTCATCGATAATCGGCCGCCAGAAAGAACTTTTTGGGACATCTCCCCAATGGTAAATCGAGATACATATTGATTTCACATATAGCTGATTTTGTCTAGTTCACCTTCTGACCCGAGCACCATTCATATAACTCAATGGTTTTCTAAAGATTTTCAAGCATAATATTGTCAAGCTTATAAACTATTAAGGTATCATCAACCCTTTTCCATGGAGCTTTGCAAACGAGTGACTCAAGACCTCACTATCTAGGAGAAAGAGCAAAAAGAGGATAGTGGGTCACCTTGCCTAATTTCCCTAGAAGCAAAAGTTCTCCCTCTTGGTTTTCCATTAATAAATATTGAGAATCTTGGGTCTTTGACACAACCCATTATCCATGTAATCCATCTAAGAAATGTATATGTTTAAGTACTAGTATAACGATTAGTTCGGCAACATGTGGTCTTCGATACTTTCATTTGTCTTATACTTTTAATCTATTTAGTATTACTGATATTTATACATTTTCATATTTTCCTTTGTTAGGAAACAGGAAATATATCTTTCGTAGGGGTTTCTCTCATTTGTTATACTTGAGCTTTCTTAATTTGAGTGTTCTTAAGTTTAACTAATATTTGTAGTTTGATTTTAACCACAATTAGATTAAGATATGACTTATTTATAAACTTAGCATTTTTTTATGTTCCTCGTTCAATCGGGATGTGGGCTTTTTTTTTTTGTTTGAATTAGAGTAATTCTCTTTCCCTTTGTACACTATACCGATTGTTCTAGTACTGTTCTTATATGATATTTTAGGATTTCAACAATCATAGATGTTCGTGCATTGCTTTTGTTAATGGGCTTCCATGTTCTTTATGAAATTTGTTTGTTTTCTGGCAGGTGAAGAAGTTTCAATTTGCTAGTGCTCCTCCAGAAAAGGTTTTCTTCTTTCTCTTTCATTTTAAGTTTTTGAATATAAATTGAAAGTTCTGATTGTTTTATGGGGAGCGTTTTTAGCTGTACTCTTCATTCTTCTTTCTGGGTATAGAAAACTATTTTATTGACTAATGAAATGATGTAAAATACCTGATGGGTTACTCGACGACTCTCCCATCAGCTGGGATAGAATGTATAGCATAATTACAAAAAGAAAAGAGGTGCTTATGAGTTGGAATGGGCTGGGTAGGGTTAGGGGTAATTTTTGGAGCAACCCGAATTTGGGTTGGCTGATTCTCTGACCTAACCAACCTAGTTAGAGAGGTCAAAACAAAATATAAAGGTTAGGTTGGGTTTCTTGAACACCCCTAAAGGAAACATTAGATTTTGTATGCCAAAATGAGGGAGAAGGCATAATAAAGTTTCTAGAACTTGTTGCTCCACATAGTTATGATACGTTTTAAAACGCTCTAACCAAAAATTTTATAAGAGCAAACAAGTGGCATTGACCATGGGATGTACTAAGTGTTTAAAATGATGGCCCATAAAATGATGGGATCATTGAATTTCAAAATTTGCTTGGCCAAATTTCAGAC
Organism: Citrullus colocynthis; assembly: GCA_031780015.1. Taxonomy (NCBI): domain Eukaryota; kingdom Viridiplantae; phylum Streptophyta; class Magnoliopsida; order Cucurbitales; family Cucurbitaceae; genus Citrullus; species Citrullus colocynthis. The sequence goes on from QLSR01000543.1 coordinate 745,051, forward strand.
AAGAGGGTGTTTAAGAATTTTGGTTGGAGATTGTGGTCATTAAAAGCTTCTAGGAAGTTCTCAGTCAAATCCCTTTCTGCGCACTTTTCCCCTTCATCCCCATTAGGTAAGCCATTTTTTAAGGCCCTTTGAAAGACAAAAAGTCTGTGGCGAGTTAACATCCTTGTGTGGATTATGGTTTTCGGTTAGCTAAATTGTTCCTCGGTTTTGCAATGGAAGCTCCCTCACATTGCTTGTTTCCATCCATTTTCCCTCTATGTGAAGTGGAAGGTGAAGATCTACAGCACTTTTTTTTCTATTGCATTTATGTTGCACGGTGCTTGTGGAGGTTATTCTCCCTCTTCAAAGTTGCTTGGGTGTTTGGTGATGATTTTTGTGCATTGTTCGACAAGTTCTATTAGGTTCAGCTTTGAAAGTGGGCACTTGGTTGATTTTGGCTGATATGGTTAACGTGATGCTTGCTATATCGGCTGGAGGCTTTTACATAAATTTGTTTCCTTATGGGGCTAAGTTATATATATATGTACTTTTTTTGGCTTGTTTCTTGGTTGGCTTTTTCGTTCCTCAGTCTGGGATTTCCTTGGCGATATGGTGTTTCTTAATTGCCAATTGGTTTGGTTGCAATTCATTGGGATGGATTCTCTTTGGTATGGGCGGTCTTTTTTAGGAGTTTGCTTCGACATTTTCTTCAACAGCTTATTCTTGGATATATCAAGCAATTCTCTTGGGATTCTTCCCAATTCTCTCTTACTTGCTGGTAAAAGTTTTCGTGATTCCTTTTCCTCCATCTTTATCGGATGATATTGAAGTTCTTTATCCTTCAAATGTAGTTCATGATTCTATATTCGTGAGTGATTCTTCCAATCCAGTTGATCCTTTTTGTTTAAAGTAGGTTATGGAAGATGAAGACATTGACCCAACTCTGTGAAATCTAGATGTTAACTTCTATAAATCAATTCAAAAAGTTCCATCAGTTTCAATGGACCCCTTTGATTCGTCAAAGATTTTGGACAAAACTCTTCCCTCTAAGCCTCATTCGGGTGTAGATGAAATTGTGTAGCAAACTCGTCTTTGCCTACAAATATTGGTTGAAATGGGGAGGCTGCTGTTTATGAGAAAGCTTCAAGTAAGGAAGCAAATGGATTAACAAAGTTAGCCCGTGATTCTCTGCCGAATAGGGCAGTCTGTTCGTAATCATAACGTTGGGCCCCTTCCTTTCCGTTTCACTTGGGAAAAGAAACCTCCGATAGCTTCTGAATTTTTGGAGTGTAAGTCTGATAAGCTAGAGGAAGATAGTGTCAATCAATCATTTCTTACACTCCTTGGTTCAAACACACAGTTTATCAAAAGCAATAGCAATCCTGCTTCTGCATCGCATCTACATTTTAGTATTGTTTCAAATTCAGATGAGGGTTCGACACTTGCATATTCGTCCATCAAATCAAATCGGATGAGGGTTATGTTTCCTTAAAAAAAAAGAAAGAGAAAAACAATCAATCATTTCTTACACTCCTTGGTTCAAACACACAGTTTATCAAAAGCAATAGCAATCCTGCTTCTGCATCGCATCTACATTTTAGTATTGTTTCAAATTCAGATGAGGGTTCGACACTTGCATATTCGTCCATCGTTAAATCAAATCGGATGAGGGTTATGTTTCCTTAAAAAAAAAGAAAGAGAAAAACAATCAATCATTTCTTACACTCCTTGGTTCAAACACACAGTTTATCAAAAGCAATAGCAATCCTGCTTCTGCATCGCATCTACATTTTAGTATTGTTTCAAATTCAGATGAGGGTTCGACACTTGCATATTCGTCCATCAAATCAAATCGGATGAGGGTTATGTTTCCTTAAAAAAAAAGAAAGAGAAAAACAACGGCAAACTGGGAAGCTTTTGTTTGTTACATGCATTGATGAATTATGTTCTTAAAAAATGATAACTCTACTTTTGATTCACTTATCAGGAAGGAAGGGCTCTAGGGATACTTCGGGATGTTTTTCTTGCCAATGTCCCTGTGGGTGAAGTTTCTCTCATATTGATTTATTTTGATTCTAATATTTGTTTGGTTTAACGACTCATGTTCTTCAATTATGTTCCCTGATTAGGTGTATAAGAATAACTTCCGTCCAAAATGCATATATGTTGCAGTTATGATGAGACGGATGATGGATGCAATTTTGAATAAGGATGCTATGGATGACAAGGTAAACTTGCTACTTCCTAACATGGATGTTTTATTATCAGTTTCTACAAAAAAAACCATATCTACATGGATGTACTATGTTTGTCTTCCTTCTATATGGTATGAAACATCTACTTAATAAAAAGTTGTAGTTCATTGTCAAAACTATTAGTATTTACTAGAATTATCTTTTGGTTAGTTTGAATTTGAGTAGAAGGAAATAATAGATTTTTCAAAGAGAAGAATAGAGAGGGATATAAGATTGCAGAGAGTATGGATAGAGATATGGACATGACACAAACACAATAATATAATAACTTCTAAAAATCTAGGCAAGGATACATTTCTAAATTCTTTGTTAAGTGTTCATGAATGTATGTACCTAATGTGCTTAATCAGTGTCCAACATATGATAGATTTTTAAAGGATAGTTTCTTGTTGAAGTTATAGGATTATGTGGGCAACAAACGTTTGGAGCTATCTGGTCAGTTGATCTCTTTACTTTTTGAGGTATGTGCTATTTACTCCTACCTGCAGATACACTCTTCATTTGCTGTTTGATATTTAACTGTGTTCTCACAAAAAAAAAAAAAAAAATCAATTAAAAAATAATGAACTGAAGTGTTTACTTGTAATTGCTCCGTAGGATTTATTCAAGACGATGGTTAGTGAAGTGAAGAAGACGATTGATAAGCTTCTTGGAAAGCACAGTAGGTCAAGTCGGTTTGACTTCTCACAGGTTAGAATTTATTTTCAAATTTCTATGTGATATGCAACTAAAATTTTGAGGGTTCTTGGTTTGTAATTGTTTTTTACATGAAGCTATAATGATTTTTGAGCTGGTGGAAGAATAAAGGGTAAGGTACCCTTTTTGTATTTTTTTTAATTCTGGTTGAATTGTAGAAGAAAAGGTATCAAATGGATGTCTATGGGGGCAAGCTTGGGTGGTAGCAGTTTTTAGTGTCAACTGGAAGAATACAATGATTTATTGAAAAACATTTATTTCCCTTTTATTTAGTAATTTTATTAAATATATTTATGTATTGTGCAGCATCTGAATTCAAACATTATTTCATTTGGGCTAGAAAGGACCCTTTCAACTGGTAACTGGGATGTCAAAAGGTTCAGGATGCATCGGAAGGGGATGAGTCAGGTCATTCATCTCCTCTGTGTCTATTATCATTCAATTCAGTTGGTGTTTACTGTATTGAATACCACTGAAAAATTTTGCTTTGGATTTCTGATCTTTTTTCCCTTTTCTTACTGAATTGTTGTTTCTCGGTCTATCAATGGATATAACTGAACGCCAGTTGAGTAATGGCTTATTATTGTTGTTTTATTTGCATCCACTTTTTTATGCCTCATATTGTGTAGATTGGTCAAGTTGTTGGGAAGCATAGTCAAGTGAATTTTAGTTTGAATGTTTTGTGGACAATCTGATCCCTAAAGTGCCATATTCTAGGAGAAACCATGTGATTACCATGCCTATCTTTTAAGGCATTAGTAGGAGAAATACATTTCATTTATAGAAGATATAGTTATATTTATTTTATATTTATCTTTTTTGAAAAGGATATGTAACAAACAAAATAGGAAGAGGCTAGAGAGTCTCCTGGCAGTGTAGGGTGGATTACGAAGTGCAGTTCCACTGGGCCAAAAGTGAGCCTTCAATTTATATTGTTTATGACGAATTCTCTAGTCAACAACCGAACATGACCCTATTTTGTATGAAGACATTCAATCTTTTGAAACCGTCACTTTTGAAAGTTATTTCACATTCAAGGGATTTGGTCATTTTATTGATTTTGAAGACTTCAAGTCATGATCTTGTACATTCTTTTTTCAGTTAATTATGAAAGGATTCTTCTTTATTAGAAATTTTGAAAGAAGGTAAAGGAAAATGTATAATGATCAGAAGAGGACAAATACAATAATTAATCTTTCACGAGAAATAGGCTTCCCAACCTTCACATCCGTTCTGTACATTGTCTCCCCATAGAACTTGTACTGGCAACTTCTTTGCAATAATTTTTTTTGTACTGAGAATTTTAATTTTCATTTATGAGGATGCTCACTTCTTAATCATTTCTTTGTGATTTATCTAGCCGCTTTGATCTTTTTTTTTTTAGAATACCTGTTTGATGCAGTCCTCTTGTCAATAGGTTCTTGCTAGGTTATCCTTTATTTCTACTATGGGCCATGTGACTAGAGTCTCCCCTCAGTTTGAGAAGTCTAGGAAAGTTAGTGGACCAAGAGCATTACAACCTAGTCAGGTAAGGATAATCAGTGAACATCATGCATAGTTTTATCTTAATAATTATTACTGTTATTGTTAGATGATATAATATTAAATTTTCCTTCACCCATCAACTTAAGCTTCTGGTTGAATTGGTGATTTAAGATGCTTTTAGAGCAGGTGTTTCAGGAGGTCCTATGTTCAAACTCCTGCAATGTTATTTGATGCCCACAAGTGAGGGAGAGTGTTAGATGATATAATATTAAATTTATCTTCACCCATTAGCTTAAGCTTTTGGGTGAAGATAAAGTTAATATTATATCATCTATTAGTTCTTCTCCCATCAGCTTAAGCTTTAAGCTTTGAGTTTATATTGTTCTTACTGTATCATGACTCTATTTGGAGAATTTTTACCTCAGAGGGCCTAAAGAATATTTCTTACTTATTTGTGAAATTTGTTGCTGTAGTGGGGTATGCTTTGCCCATGCGATACTCCAGAAGGTGAGGCTTGTGGACTGGTAAAAAACTTGGCTCTGATGACTCATGTAACAACAGATCAAGAAGAAGGCCCATTAATTTCTTTGGTATTGCTCATTGAACAAAGCTTTCTCATTTAGGCCCTCTTTTTTAAAGCATATCTTCCCTGGTAGAACTGTCACATGACTTTCTTTTATTTATTTATTTAATTTTAATCAAATTTATTTTGATATTGCCAATCAACGACTTAAAGGATGCATGATGGAAAACACGGTAAAACATAGGTTTCCAATAAAAAGTGAAGATAAAGAGATTCATCCTGAAAATACTCAGGCTAGGTGGCCAAAAAGAAGTCAAACTATGCCTTTTCCAGAATCAGTCAGTTGAACATTCTTGTCTTTGCATACACACCCTCTTTTGGTTTATCATGAATGTTTTATTTGAGATCATAGAAGATTTTCTCATCTGGCCTGCTTTTGTTGAAGTTGAAGATATGTAGCTTGTGTTTTTTGAAAACGTTATCCTACTTTTCTAGAAGATCTAAATTAGAAATTTCTTCCAAGTTAAATTCCTGTTTAGAATTTATAGTCATGGCTAAATGTAAAACCTTATCCTACTTTTATAGAAGATCTAAATTAGAAATTTCTTCCAAGTCCTATTTAGAATTTATAGTCATGGCTAAATGTAAAACTTTTTTCCAATTAGATAACTAAATTCCCTTGAGAAGCCTTAGGAGGTTGGTCTTATTTGTATCATCTGCAGTTAGCAATAGAGCTACCTGAACAGGATAGGGTGACATGCAAGATCCCAAACACAAATAACTTCTATTGTCGATAGACTACATAAACTTAGGCTACAGAACTATGCACCTCAAATGCAGGCTATACAACTCTCCAAAATCTACTCTCTAGCTGCACACAACCCTAGGCTTCATACGCTCAACTTGTATGCCAAACAACTCCTTGTAGATTTCCTTGAATGCCTAAACTTCCCACACTTGTGTTGTGGAATTTCACTCCTTTCCCAAATCTCAAATTTGCCATCCTTTTGACTTTTGGTGGTGTTAAAAAGACTCTTTGGTTGGCCCTCACTCAAGCTTTTTTCTGGCGTCTTCGAGACCAGCCTAATGGTCGTCTTTTCGGGAATTCTTTCTCCATCTTTGGTCATTTTCTGGCATCTGGTCTCTCTATTGTTTCTTTTTTGTACAAATCTAAGCACCCTTTTATCCATTATAGCTTATCATATTTAATCTTCAATTAGAGAGTTTTGTTGTAATCCTAAAGGAGTTTTTGCTTCGTTTATTTCATCAATCAATGAAATTGTTTCTTCGTCTAAAAAAAAAAAATTATTTCTCCATTTTTCTGCATTTTCCTAATGTAAGTATGTTTTTCTTCATTTCTTGTGTCACTCCTCGCACATCTCATATTCTCCGTTCTTTTTGCTCCTCTCTCTCCCCTCTCTTCCTTTCCCTCTCATCTCCCCTTTTTCCCACTTAAATTTGTTCATTTATTTTTATATTTTCCAATTTCTCTCTCCCTACTTTTTGCATTTTCCTAATTTAAATATCTATAGTATATTGCTCTTTCACCCCTCATTTCAAAATTTTATTTCATTTGATTAATGTATGTAAATTAAATTTATATAATAATATTATTATTATAAAGGAAAATTATTATAAATATAAAAAACATCAAACTATTTACAAATATAGCAAAATTCCACTTATCTATGATAAACCGCAATATACCCAAATAGACATCTATCTGTGTCTATCTGATAAAGTGATAGATATCTATCAGGGTCTATCGCAGGCTATCACAGGTAGAAAGTAAAATTTTGCTATATTTGTAATTATTTTCAATAGTTTTTCCATTTTTGAAAAATCCCTTATATAAACTTAAATATTTCACATAATTATATAATTTATATAATAATATTATAATACAATTATATAATAATTTTGTATAATTTATCATTTTTTAGACTTTTCGATTATGCTTCAACATTATTATTTTTTGTTATCTCATTGATATAATCACACACTATACTTTAATCATATACGTATTTCTCTCTTTCTATACAATAATATCAAATTATTTAACTGATTAATATTTTGTTTATTATTATTGAAAAATGTATTTGTTTGTACTAACATGTTTATTTGTCAATGGATCTGCGATCTATCTATCTAATTCTTATTTATTTATTGACATTCATCAATATTATTTTCCTATTTTAGCACATGTTTGACTTTAAGATGATATATATGCTTAAAATATTAAATAAGCTGTAGTTAGAGTTTTATTGACGTGATATCTGTGACTTTCTCTTGTATATATGTCAAAATATTCGTAAATTTGAGATATCGACATGATATCGACATGATATCGATATTTTCATCCTTGCATGGTATTTGGCAAATATCATAGGCCATCACTTCTACCGTAATATTAGAGTCTTGTGGAAAAGTTGTAAGGATATTTGGTGGAAAGCTTGGATGGGGTCAGAAACACAGGCTTTTTAACAATTCTTCTAAACAGAGTTTTATAGGTTTACTCACTTCAAGGCTTCTGTGGGAAGTTGTTTCTATTTTCCTTTGGATTATTATGGACCTTTTGTAATTAGTACCGATTGAAGAAAATTTTGCAATCACTTTTGGTTCTTTTGTTTATTTTTATTTCTATTTTTTAAATAATAGTATAAGATACTTCACTTAGTTCTATGCATGCACCTGCAAATATGATATTAAACCGTTGAGTGATCAATACCTTTTTGTACGGTCAAGTTTGCATCAACGTCCGAATATTTGATATTAATTTTGAATTGTGAATTTTTTTATCAATAGTGCTATTGTTTGGGTGTCGAAGACCTGGAGCTTCTTTCTGCAGAAGAGCTACATACACCAAATTCCTTTCTTGTTATTTTTAATGGACGGATTCTTGGCAAGCATCGGAGGCCACAGGTAGATATATTTTTTGTTTATTATTATCATTATTTTTTTATAGCTTACATACCATATGTGATTGTAAAGTTATATGTAACATGTTTGTTGATTAAAATTTTTATCTTGTTTACACCTTGTCTGTTTCTATTTAGTATTTTGCTACTGGTATGAGAATGTTGAGGAGAGCTGGAAAAATTGGCGAGTTTGTCAGTGTCTTTGTGAATGAGAAACAGGTGAGTTTCTTTTCTGCTCCTATTCCCCTATGCTCAATGTGCCAGCTACTCTAGGTTTGTTCTTATGTTACAATGCCTAAGCATAGTATTGAGAACTTATGGATAGGATAACAGTATGCAGTCGTTTTTAGCATAAAGTTTTAATTTATACATGTACTGTTGTAGTCACTTGAATCCATTCTGCTAAAGGAATTCAAGCAGCATCTTTCATTTCAAATGCCTTAAGCCTTGAGCATGGGTATTATGCTCTATGTATCAATCGTATTGTTTTGAAATTTGCTTGTATATAAAAATGTTGGATAATATTTCTGGTGAAGAAGCTGAAAAAGTTGCATTTATTGAAGTGGAAATGTGACTTCCCATGTATTCATGTTTACATGGAATTGAGACACTAGGAGGATGCATTTCCTGTTAATCTAGTTATATAGTTTTTTGTTGTTCTTTTGGGTTCTCTCCCCTTCCATTCCCTTCCCCTCTCTAGTAACTCTCTTCCAGCAACTATTGTATTGGAATCTGTATTTCATCAGCAGACTTTATCCTTCCTACCTATTTGATTAGTTATGGAGTTCGTTAGCTGTAAGGTGAATGGTGATTGTTTTTGTATTTGTTTTGATTCCGGAAGATATTTCATTGAATATTTGGAGGCAAACAAAACTCTTCCTTTAGCCGAATACCATCTTCAATGGTTTATGGAGCAATTATTAGTACTACTTTAGGGGCCAAGTAGTAGTTTCTTTTTCTGAAACGATAGAGATAACTACGGGGCGATTGGAATGTCGAAATTCAGAGCTACCTCAGCTTGAAGGTCCATCGCAATAGGGTTGGCAATCTGTTCTAGGAATGATTAAGGATTTTATTCAAAAAAGAGAAGAGGATGGTCGAATTTGTTCAAAGATGCAGACAGTGGCAACTCCTAAGTATGACTCAACTGTATCAGAGCATCCTAATTCCAAAAGATTTAACTTGAGCTATGGAAGACATTATGAAGAATTCAAGCTATTCATAGTCCTCTGTTTCTAGGTTATTTGTGCTTAGTGAGTGGAAGGAGATTGTTAAAGCACTGGAAAGGTTGTTCAACACTAAAGTAATCATCAACCCCCTTTTCGGGATGGAAGAGTTGATAGAGAAATTGAGAAAATGATAGGGATATGGTCCTTTTCACTTGTTGTTTGAAAAGTGGAATAGGCCCATTCATAGTCAACCATTGCTCATGAAAGGTTTTGGGGGATGGCTGTCAATCAAGAACCTTCCATTAGATTATTGGTGTAGAAGTACATTTGAAGCAATTGGAGCTATTTTGGTGGTCTTGAAAACATTGCAATTGAAACTCTTAATCTTTTTGAATTGTTCAGAAGCCAAAATCCAAGTTAAAAGAAACTTAATGTGGCTTTTTTCCGGCAACATTAGAGATGAAGGATGAAAAGCAGGTTAACATATTAAATTTTTGTGACATTGAAATTATGGAAACTCCAAAGAAAGTTCAAGGTGATCTTTTTGTTAAAATTTTTACTAATCCCATAGACATTGTTCGGTTGAACTGTGTTTTATAGGATGAAGATATTGGTCCAAATACATCAAATCCGGATAGAAAATTCCTTGAAATATCTCAGAACTTGTTGAATATTGCTAGGGATCCTTTTGCAGCATTAGTTAAGAACGTTTCCCAGAAGTTGCACCATGATCGAACTTCTAATAAAGACCCTCGAGGAAAAAGTTTGACGCCAATCCCTGTTTTAGGTATCATGCCGGACCTGAGAGGATGAAAAACCTTTCGGGTGTGAATGCAATGGAGGCAAATGAAGTGTCTAACTTATAGAGGAGAGAGGAAAATGTCGGCTGCTTGACTAATAGGCCCAACGAATTAATTAAAGGAAATTCATTATCTCTTGACAAGACCGATATCATCGAGTTTGTTGGCATTTTGGTGGAAGACTCTCAAAGAATTAATTGTCCCACAAAAGTAGACGATCTGATTACTTCTAATAACTCGTGGTCAGTTGAGAAAATGAATTTATACCAACCCGATTGGTGCTTCCCCCTCTGAGAAAAAAGAAGACAACTTGCAAACCACATAGAAATTCTCTAGATTGTTGAAGCCATATCCAAAGCATTTTTCTAGAAAAAGGAGGTTCATCTTCAAGACAAGTGTATTGATTTCATATTTATTGGAAAATTGTTGCATCCAAGCATAGCTTACGACCCTATCTAATAGGTCAGCTCCTCCCTCTTCCTCTACTCAACAATTCAAGCACTTTGTTTTCCACATATCTAACTCTAAAATCCAATTCTTGGAAGGTACTCGATGCAACTCCTTTGTTTCTAAGCAAAGGAAGGAGTCTGATTCAGACAAAGACTCAGTCGCAAGTGTTAGTAGTGAGGATTCTAAATGCTTTGTAGATGAAGTCAATCAAAAAGTACCTGTGCAAGTTGATAATTTTGGGACAAAATTCAATGCTATGTTTCAAAATGAAGAGGAATTGAAAAGTAAGAAGGATGGAAGTTCATGTTTCATCCCCTTGAGTCAATCGGATATCCCAACTCATTTAAAATCCATAATTGAAGATTGTGGACTAGTCTTGGGCTAGTTCCTTTCCTCTTTTTACTCTAGTAATCGCTGATTGTCCAAGCCCCCACATGAAAATTGTGTCTTGGAACGCAAGGGGTCTCAATGATGTGTTCAAAAGATTGGCTCTCAAAAGATTTCTAAAGAAACATAATCCAGACTTAGTTCTAATCCAAGAATCAAAGCGTGATGAGTTTGATGCACCCTTCATTAAATCTTTGTGGAGCTCTAAAGATGTTGGATGGGAATTTGTTGAATCTTATAGAAAATCTGGTGGAATTTTAACCATGTGGGATGAGGGGAATATTTTAGTCACGGAAACTCTTAAAAGGCGGATATTCTCTATCAGTCAAATGTGTGACAGTTTGCAAGAAAAGTTGTTGGGTTACAAATACGTATGGCCCAAATGATTACAAGGAAAGGAGATTTGTTTGGCCAAAATTATCTTCCCTTTCTAATTATTGTTTGGAGTCGTGGTGTATGGATGGAGATTTTAACATTACCCATTGGGCTCATGAACGATTTCCTATTGGAAGAGTCACAGAAGGAATGCAGAAATTTAATAACTTCATTGCTTCGATTGATCTCATGGAAGTACCACTCTCAAATGGAAGGTTTACTTGGTCATGTAAAGGCATTTTGGTATCTAGATCACTTATCAACCGATTCTTCATTAGCAAGGATTCGGATGAAATTTTTCAAAACACAAGAGTCAGCCGGCAAGCTCGTACGTTTTCTGACCATTTCCCATTGCTACTTGAGGTGGGTGCAGTGTGTTGGGGGCCGTCACCTTTCAAATTTTGTAATAGTTGGGTACTAAACAAAGATTGTACGAGTATTATCAAAGAAGTATTGTGAGAAAGTAGAGTAAATGGATGGGCTGGATGTTTGAAGTTGTTTTAGTTGATGTATATAGTACTTATGGGATATGATGAGGGTGCTATAGGGGTGTTAATATAGTTGAGATGCCTTGGTGTATTTGCTGATCCTTAGATTTTTAGTTTTTACTTGCTTGGTTTCATATTATATCTTGAGCATTAGTCACTTTTCATTACCTTAATGATGAAACTTGTTTCTTGTTTAAAAAAAAATGGATGGGCTGGATTCGTTCTTAGTACACAGTTGAAAAATGCAAAATTAGCCATAAAGGCATGGCATTGTGAGTTTGAAGAAAGGCAGAAATTAGAAGAAGAAAGGCTACTGGAAGAAATAGAAAAATGTGACAAAAGAACGGAAACTAACTCCACAACAATTGAGATGGCCAGGAGACTCTTTCTAAAGGCTGAATTATTAAATTTGTAAAAAAAGCAAATTGAATTGGATTAGATTGAGAGATGAAAATACCAGCTTTCATTGATTCTTAGCTTCTTGAAAAAGAAGGAATTTGATTACATAGTTGTTAAATAATCAAGGAGAGCCAACCACTTCCTTCCGTGGAATTGAAAGCTTAATTTTGGGTTTTTATGACTCTCTATATAGAAAATTCTTGGGGATTCACTTCATTCCCCTCAACTTTGATTGGCTGCATGTCACTTCAAATCAGAATTCCATGCTCATTTCTTGATTTTCAGAAGTTGAAATTAAAATGGGATTAAAGGCAGTCGGTAAATGTAAAGCTCCAGGATCAGATGGTTTTACCGTTGAATTTTTTCTCCAATTTTGGGACTTGATGAAGGAGGACTTTCAAGCTTTATTTGAGCAATTATATGATAATGGAAGACTAAATGCTTGCATTCAAGAGGACTTCATTTGTTTGATTCAGAAAAAAGAAGCTGCTGTACATGTCAAAGGCTTTAGGCCAATAAGCCTCACTACTTCTATTTACAAGGTAATTGTAAAAGTTTTTGCTGAAAGATTGGAGAAGATAATGTCTTGTATAATTGCTTTGACTCAAACTGCTTTTACAGGGGGAAGACAAAACCTAGGTCGGTTTTAATTGCCAATGAAGTAGTGGAAGAGTACTGAGCTAAAAAGAAAAAGGGTGGATTCTTAAATTGGACCTCGAAAAGGCCTTTGATTGTGTTGACTGGGATTTTCTTGAAAAAATCATCTGTTGCAAAAATTTTGACGATTGTTGGATTTCTTGGATTTTGGGGTTGCATCAAGAACCCTAGATTTTTTGTATTCATTAATGGTCAACCTTGAGGAAGGATTTTGGCATCAAGGGGAATTAGGCAAGGTGGCTTTCACTTTTCCTTTTCCTCTTAGTAAGTGAGGTTTTGGGTGCTCTCGTGGAAAAGCTTCATGGTAATAAGGCTTTGTGGTGGCTAAAGAGAAGATTCATGTATATGTTCTTCAATTTGCTGATGATACCCTCCTACTTTGCATGTATGATGATGAGATGTTCGATAAACTATGGCAAACTCTTGAGATATTTGAATGGTGTTCGGGTCATAAAATAAATTGCGAAAAATCAGCATGTTAATATTGATGACAATAAGCTGTTGTCTACTGCCTCTAAACTGAATTGCAAAGCTAAATATTTGCCCTTCACTTATCTCGGTTTACACCTAGGGGTTACCCTAAGCAAGTATTGTTTTGGCAGCCAATGATTGATAAAATCCACAACAAATTCGACAAATGGAGAAGGTTCAACATATCTTGAGGTGGGAGGGCCACTTTATATAAGTCTATTCTTTCCAATCTTCCAACATATTATATGTTTCTATTTCTAATGCCCGAAAAGGTTGTCTCTATATTGAAAAAGAATAATGCGAAACTTCTTTTGGGAAGGACACAAAGGAAGCATAATTAATCATTTGGTGAAATGGGATTTGGTTATTAAATTGCAAGCTGATGGAGGTCCCGGTTTTGGGGGCCTAAGAGCAAAGAACCTAGCACTCTTAGTCAAATGGGGTTGGAGATATATGGAAGAAGATAATCCCTTATGGTGCCAAGTGGTTAGAAGCATTCATGGTAGAGATTCACATAATTGGCATACGGCAGGGAAGAATGGCAACAGTTTGAGAAGTCCCTGGATTAGCATTCCTAGAATTTCTTTTTGGTCAGACCCGTGGGATGGTGTAGTCCCTTTGAGCAGCAGCTATCCAAGATTATGTAAGGTTGCTTTGCTTCCTAAGGGGTCAGTGGCAGATTATTGGGATGAGGATTCCTGTTCTTCCGCAGATTGTTAAAGAATGAAGAAATCATTGACTTCCAAAATTTGCTTGGGCAAATTTCAGCTATTAGGCCATCTGAAAATTATGACGAAAGGTGTGGTCTTTAGAAGCTTTCGGGAAGTTTTATGTGAAATCACTTTCAGCTCACTTGTCACCCTCATCCCCTCTATAGATAAATGTTTTTATAAAGCCTTATGGAAAACTAAAAGCCCTTGAAGAATCAACATTTTAATACGGATAATGGGTTTTGGGCATTTAAACTGTTCTTTGACTATGCGAAGGTAGTTCCCTTCTCATTGTCTTTCTCCATCTATTTGTCCTTTTTGCGAAGCAGGAGAGGATTTGCTACATCTATTCTTTCGATGTTCTTATGCTGTGGATGGCTGGTGGAGTTTATTCTCTCATTATCCAAAGTTAATTGGGTGTTCAGGGATCCTTTTTGTGATAATGTTAGACAAATCTGGGTTGGGCTAGCTCTAAAAAAGGGACCTAGATTGATTTGGGCTAATGTAGTTAAGGCTATACTTGCTGAAATTTGGTTTGGGCAAAACCAAAGGATATTCCATGACAGAAAAATGGGGTGGATGGCTCGACTTGAGGTGGCCCGTTTGAATACTTCATCTTGGTGTACCTTATCCATGGACTTTGAAGATTTTTCCAGCTCCATAGATTATGATGTTATACTAGTTTTTCCTTATGTTTTGCCTTGTTGTTTTGCGTAGATCCTTTATGTCTTAGGACCCAATCTTGTTTCTGTTCTTTTTTCTTCGAGATGTTTTTTGCTCCATTTCCATTGTATTCAGGGTGTACTTTTGTTCTCTTTGGACTGATTGTTAACCTTTGGATATTTTGCTCTTTGTATCCCCATTTGTAATTTGAGCATTAGTCTCATTTCATTATTTCAATGAAGAGACTTGTTTCCTATTAAAAAAGATGTAATTGAGACCCTAGTTTCACTAGACCATGTTCCTACTTAACTAGGCTTACGATTCCTTCTTCGTTTTAAATATCAATCTTATTTTCCTGTTACTTTTTACATTTGCGGACGATTAAGCCTGTTTGACTAATTGCATCAGCATTGTGTATACATTGCTTCTGATGGAGGAAGAGTTTGCCGTCCACTTGTCATTGCTGACAAAGGTGTATCTAGGATTAAAGAATGCCACATGAAAGAGTTATCGGTATGTGCATTTAGTCACCAGATTGAAAATAATTTTTTTTTTTTGTCTACTTTTCCTTTTAATTAATTAATTTATTTATTTCTGCAGGATGGAGTCCGTACGTTTGATGATTTTTTACAGGATGGGTTAATTGAGTATCTTGATGTGAATGAGGAGAATAATGCTTTGGTATGCTCATAACTGAATTGTCTGATGTTCTTTGGTTGCGATGTGTTATTTGACCAATAAAGGTAAACTGAGCATACTTTTTCAGATTGCTTTATATGAAGGAGAAGCTACACCGGAAACGACCCATATCGAGATAGAGCCCTTTACCATTTTAGGTGTTGTAGCTGGGCTAATTCCATATCCTCATCATAACCAGTCACCTAGAAACACGTATCAGGTTTGGTTTTTAAACCTCCATGTTTTTCTCCCTGCCTATTAATTATTTAAAGGTCTTCAATTAACTATATTCTTATTCATAGTGCGCTATGGGAAAGCAAGCCATGGGAAATATAGCATACAATCAGGCAAGTATCTTTTTTGGATTATTGATTGCAGGCTTCAGCTCTTTTTTTTTCTGCTTAGGTGGTAGGGTAGGACCTTCTTTGTGCTAAATTCCTTTGTAAAAATGAAGAATGTTTTGGCCTCATCCAAACCTAATTCTCCCTGAACTAGGTAAAAATCATTAAAATATCTAGCATGATTATAATTGATCTAAAATTCTTGTTGGATCAAATAAATTTATCTGTTGTGTGGTTCGCCGTTGCTGGATCTCGTTATGGGGAAAGTTCGTTTCTAATTTTAAAGAATTAACAAAATGAAACAAGCAAAATTTTTCTTGAAGAAGTCTTTTGTCAGTATTTTGAGCACCTAGCCATTTCTAATTGGAAACTCGAGAACAATTTGCATGAAAGTCTCTTTCAAGACTTTTCATGATGTGTTCAAGATTTGGAAAGAAGCTCTGTATGAAAATACCTCTAAATCTGATCATTAGCTAAAGGAAAGACAGTTTATATACTGACCTATCCTGGAAACATCCTAAGACTAAAGAACCAATGCTACACACGGCTGGTTTGAAAAACATATCAAAAGTTACAATACAGTAACTAAAAATTACAGCAAGCCAAAATAATAAAACACTTGAACTAGAATACATCATCACGGTTCTTTTCATTTTCTAGAATGTATAGGTTTATGTTACTTGGAAGGCTCACACGTTAAACAATGTGTTTTCTTAAGTAGCTTTGAGAATTTTGTGGTATCTTGCAGTTAAGACGGATGGACACATTACTTTACTTGCTGGTGTATCCTCAGAGACCCTTGTTAACAACCAGGACAATTGAGCTGGTTGGTATGATGTATATTTTTGAGCTTCAAACACTATGGGTGCACAATTAATTAATTACTTAGCTCTCAGGTTGGATATGACAAGCTCGGAGCAGGCCAGAATGCAACCGTTGCCGTCATGAGTTACAGTGGCTATGATATAGAGGATGCAATCGTCATGAATAAATCGTCACTTGATCGTGGTTTTGGTCGTTGTATTGTCTTTAAGAAGTATGAAAATTTACTTCAGGGAGCTCAAAATTATATTTGCTGCATGTTATAGCTCCTTGCTACCTATTTTGTTTTGGACTATGTCATGAATGGGTTAGATTGCAACGAGAAGAATGTTCTTGTGTTCTATAATGTGCAGATATTCTTCTGTCAACCAGAAGTATGAAAACAACACTGCTGACAGGATAGTAAGGCCGAATAGAAATGAAGATTTTGCAGGAAATATGCAGGTAACAAATACACATATTCATAGCCTCTTTTACTGGAATTATATGGCTTATTGTGTATGCTTCTGTGAACGGTTATTGTTTCCATTCAACCATTTATAGTCATTCATTGTTCGACCATATGATAAGTAATAGTAACCTCCCCATTATCTCTTTCTAACCAAGCCTTCTCACTTAAGTGTGTACTATATCTCCTAGTCACTGAACTTTACTTTACGGCTTACTTTAGTGGAATGACCATCAATAGAATGTGTACCATCTTGCAATATTTGGCCTCTATTCCTGAATTCAGCGTACATGCTGTTATTTTTTCTGAAATGGAAACAAGCCTCATTCATTGAAATGAAACGAGACTAATGTTCAAAGAACAATAAAGAGAAATATGGAACAAAAGAGCAATACATCTCCTTGTGCTAAAAGAACAAAGCAACTCAAGTGCACACCTAACTAATAAAAAGGACCGACTTAACAACAACAACAAGAGGACGAAATTGACAAGACTAATTAGGAATGGCCTGTAAGCCAAAGTGAGCAACATTAAACTGTGAAAAAGCACTCCTGTTGAGGCAAAAATCTTGGAAAGCCATAAAATGTCATCACCAAGAGAGACATTAAAATGAGCAACTTTGAAGCGATCCATCCTAGGAATTACAAGAGAATTATTGACTGTGGGTTGAAAACAATTTTGGTGGCTCCAGCCATATATTCCAATATGGTCCATTACTGTTAAAGCACTTCTAGCAAAAGATTGGTTCGAAAGGATCCATCATATTTTCATAATCCAAATCAGGTCTCTAGATCTTTTTGAAAGCAACAACTTTCTGAGTAGTCACCACAACCTCTAAGTAAATTTTCAAACTAACCAACCAACCTTAAGAGCAAAATATGGAAGAAGCAAACTGTCGGCAATCAACCCAAAATAATCTCACAAGCTTCAACAATATCAATCAAATTGATTGGAATAGCAGACTTGTTCAGAGGTGGGAGTCTAGAGACATTAGGAATGACTGATGTACATGCTGTTATTCAGACTGAAAAAGTTGTTCCTTGTACGTTACACTTTTTCTTTTTTCTTTTTTTCCTCTGTATTCATCGACCCTGAGTGTTCCCTTGCTGCAGTTTGGATATTGCTCATCAGTTCATGCAATCTTGATTCGAAATAGATTGGAAGTTGCACGATTATTCATAACTTGACTACAGGATCTTTTCTTCTCTTTTGTTTTTTTTCCCAAAAAATGTCATTTAATAAGAACAACTTGATTGTAGTTGATCCAAGGACAACTGCAAGTAGATCAATACTGGAGTGTAATTTATGCTCCACCATTGTTTTGTTCTCATGAACCTGGATGTTAAGGAAATTACAGTCTTCGTGCTGTTTTTCAGTGAACAAATGGTGACAAGTAAAATGTTAAGGATTTGAAGGCTTGGAACTTACTTTCTGGATCTTTCGACTCACTTTATCTCTTCAAGTACAATGGGTACATTTCCAGGGCTGGTAATCTTTAAGTTCTAGTGGATAAATAACATATCAGTGGAAAGATAATGGGTCAAGAGTCTATTGCACTTTACAGAATTGTTCTTTAACGTTTATTTATTTTCATGATCAATCTTTATTTGGTTGTGTTTTCAATCGTTCTCTTTTTTTTTTTTTTTTTTTTTTTTTTTTTTTTTTTTTTTTTTTTTTTTTTTTTTTTTTTTTTTT
>QLSR01000543.1:769630-782691 GCA_031780015.1 Citrullus colocynthis
TTTTTTTTTTTTTTTTTTTTTTTGTCTAGTTGCATTTTCACGATATGTTTATATGCATAACATATATTTATTTTTGTAAAAAATAATGACAATAATACCGTGTCCACAACGTGTCGTGTCCTACTTTTTCTAAAATTGACGTGTTGTGTCGTATTCGTGTCGCGTATCAGTGCCTATACTTCTTAGGTTTTATACTGGCATTGAAGAACTAGTAGAATTAGGACAAATAATATTTGGAAGAGAGACAAAGACATCCCAAAAATTATCCTCCTCTAAAATAGTAAATAATGTAGCAAAGAGGGTCTTGAAATAGTTCATGGACATTTTTGAAACAAAATATTAACTGTTTCCATCCAAAACTCACGGTAATGGTATTTGTGAACTGCTTTTGAAAGTTTAATTCTATTTTTGAAACTCTTGAAAGTTCAAGGGTATTTTTGACAGTGTGAAGTTCCAGGCATTTAATATAATTTAGCCAAAAAATGATAACTGTATATACTTCCATATTGTTGATGATGCTCTTGCTTATTGGGATAGGTATGCAGAGTTTGTGGCTTGTTGGGATATTACAACCACAAGCTGAAAACGGGAATCTGTTCATCGTGTAAAAATGGAGATAATATCTCCACTATGAAGCTTCCCTATGCGTGCAAGCTCTTAATCCAGGTTGGTAGTTTTTCTTTTTATACATGCATATATATATATACATACAGATACATATATATATTATTTCTTTGTATCTCAGAATCATGGTTGGTTATGGAAAATGCTATCAAAATTTTATGAACAAAAGTTATGTTTGTATTTAATTTATGAATTAAGCATGACCATCTTATAAAATTGTAATAGATTAATTAATTAAATAACAAATGTCATTAATATATTGATAAAAATTAATTATAAATAAATAATAATTTTAATTATGAATGTTTGAAAACTAGATAAAAATATGATGAGTTAATAAAAAATGCTAAAAAATGTTTTATAATTATGAATGAAGTAATGAAAATTAGTAATTGCATC
Organism: Citrullus colocynthis; assembly: GCA_031780015.1. Classification (NCBI taxonomy): domain Eukaryota; kingdom Viridiplantae; phylum Streptophyta; class Magnoliopsida; order Cucurbitales; family Cucurbitaceae; genus Citrullus; species Citrullus colocynthis. The sequence continues at coordinate 770,654 of QLSR01000543.1, forward strand.
CATTTCATAAATTTTTATTCTAAAAATAAGGTATGGAAATATTTTAATAGATTATTACTGATTTATTAAAATAAATATTTATATTAATTTTGTTAAATTAATATTACTTAATTAATTAACTATATACAAAATGAAATTATATATAAAATGGAAAACAGATGGAAAGGGGAAAAGAGAACCCACAGTTCTAGGAGGGAAAAGAAAACTTGTGTGGGAAATGATGATGCTTGGGAATAGCTTATTCTTAAGTATAGTGTTGAACACTGAAACTAAAATGAATTTTGCATGCATGTGTCAACAGAAAACCCTCCTACCAAATGATCCTTTTAAGGATTTGCCACGTTGACACTGATGCAGAGTAGAAATACTCATTACTACATGTAAAGGAACATGCAAATATTATGAAATGCATCTTCCATCTGAAACCTTATCTCTAAGATCATGACTGATCTCAATTAACTATATACAAACTGAAATTATATATAAAATGAAAAACAGATGGAGAGGGAAAAGTAAACCTTTGAGAATAGCTTATTCCTAGGTAAAGTGTTGAAAAACGTGAAACAAACATGAGTTTTGCAAATTGATCAAAGATAGATAAAATGGGATTAGAGTCAATTAGGGTATCTAATTTTTTACTATTATTAATACAAAAAGCTATCTATTTTCTTATGAATGTTTGCAAATTCACCATAAGTGGTTTTCTATGTAGGAACTCCAATCTATGAACATCGTTCCTCGCCTAAAACTAGCAGAAGCATGATCAGAATCAAAGCCATGATTCAAACTGTACATAGCCAAAAATTTTGAAAAAACATTTTTGCAAGCCAATCATCCAAATTGCAGGATAAAATGAGGTCTTACATTCCTAACTCGTCGCTTGACAACAGGTCTTGTTGCTATAATTTATCATCCAACTCAGGTATACGCATGCGCAACATCATGTCACCAAGAGGCAAATCCATTTTCTGTTATTCTTATGCAAATAAACTATTAGAGAAAGTTCTATGAAAAGTTCTCGGGGAAGGTCATATTATGTGTTGACGTAATGTTATTTTACCGGATTGCTAAGGTATGCAATGAAAATGAAAGATTCTTATGTTCGAAAATTTATTATTCTTATTAAAAGGTAAAGATTATTCTTATTAAAAGGTAAAGATTATAATTTGTTAGTTGCGTATGGTTGGTAAGAATTATCATTAAAGAAAAGTTTGTTTCTTGGTAAAATTTTTTCAAAAGAAGAGTACTCGAAGCATTTTAGTTCTGTTTTCAAAAAGCAAGCTGAGTATCAAAACTTTCATAATGTCAGCTTTAATTTTACTGCGAAAATATATAAAAGATGAAAAGTCAAATTATAAATTCAGTATTGTGTCTATTGTGGAAAATTTTTATCGAATTTCATGATTTCGATGCCCTGACATTTCAGTAAGGGGAAAATTTTGTTTTCCCCAAAATGATGAGATTTTGATAAATTTTGAGATATGCAAAATTTCAATGGAAATTATGTTGACATTTTTTTTCATTATGTTTTTCCCCATTCCGATGAAATTTTGAAAAAATTTTAAGAAAATTTTGACTTTTTAGAATTAACTACCTAGACTCAATTTAAGTTTTTGAGTTTTATTGATTTGATCATACACAATTGTATAGCTTCATATGTCAATGTTATTTTGGATCAAGGATAAAACCCTTTCAGTGAATTATTTTTTCTAATCTCTAATATTTTCTCAATTCTCAATTTTATATTTAATATGAACTTTCACAAACTTTTTAAAAATTTCTCAACCAAAACTTACTTATTTTATAGAAATTATGACTAAGAATGGTCAATTATAGCTTAACTAAACCACAATCAAAGTTTCATAAACTTTTAACAACTTTCAAAATGTTTCTTGAAATTTTATCAATATCAATGTTTTCATCGACATCAATATTTTAAATTTTGTTTGTATCTATATCGTTCTTAAACATTGAGGATAATAATTTATTCGCTAAATTTTTATGAACATATTTTGAAAAAGCACGGTTCTAATAAATACAAATTAAAGGTGTGAAGTTCTATTAAACAAAATTTAAATTAATATCTACTTTATCGATTCTATTTTCAAAATTTTGAATTGGTTGGATACCAAGCAAATGCACATTTGAATATTCATACGTGCTAAAACACTTTAAAACACTTTCGAGGGTTCATACCAAATAACCGAGAAATGATGTTTAGACTCAGTTTTTCTTAGGGACGTCTAGTCTGGTTGTACAACGATTTCCATCCTCTTTATGTGTGTGGTGCGCTCCTTTAATTAATTGATTATGGTCAAAAAAATTGGTTTCACGTCCTTCGACGAGTGCTAGCACATGCGTGAAATTTGGATCTCGAGAGGTGTGCCTTGGAGGCCGAAAAAATTTATGACCAAAAGGGACAAAGAAGGGCCTATTTTGGGCTTTGGACTTCCCAACGATGACTAAATTTCTGCCTGTCTCAAAGAGCGACGAAATTTCATTCTGAGAATCTAGACAGTATTAATTGGAGGAAAATAAAAGTTTCCCCCTAAAAAAACCAAGAAATGATTCCTAGACTTAGTTTTTTTTAAGGGACATCTATTCTGGTCGTACAACAGTTCCCTTCATCTTTATGTGTGTGGTGCGCCTCCTTAATTAAGTGATTTTGGGCTAAAAAATTTGATTTCATATTCCTCGATGAGTCCCTAACACATGCTCATAAAATTTGGATCGGGAAGAGTGCACCTTAGGGGCAGAAAAAATGTACGACCCAAGAAGGACGAAAATGGCTTATATTAGGCTTCTGAGCTCCCAAAAAAGGATAAAATTTCGGCCTGTCTCAAAAAGTGAGGCAATTCCATTCCGAGATCCTAGACGGGCTCAGTTTGAGGAAAATGGAAGTTTCGTAGCAAAAAAACTGAGAAACGATGCTCACTCAGTTTTTTTAAGGGACGTCTAATATGGTCATACAACGGTTTCCTTCATCTTTGTGCCCCCTTAATTAAGTGACTCTGGGCTAAAAAAAATTGGTTTCTCGTCCCTCGATGAGTCCCTGACACATGCGCATGAAATTTGGATCATGTAGGGTTTGCCTTGGGGGTAGAAAAAATGTATGATCCAAAAGGGACAAAAAAGAGCTTATATTAGGCTTCAGACCTTCCAAAAATGAACAAATTTCAGTCTGTCTCAAAACGTGATGAAATTTCAAAATCCTAAAGGGCTCAGTTTGAGGAAAATGGAAGTTTCCCCCACAAAAAATAGAGAAACAATGCCCAGACTCCGTTGTTTTTAGGGACGTCTAGTTTGGTCGTACAACGGTTTCCTTTATTTTATGTGTGTGGTGTGCCCCCTTAATTAAGTGATTCTAGGTTAAAATAATTGGTTTCACGTTCCTCGATGAGAGCCTGACACATGCTCATGAAATTTGCATCGCAAAGGGTGAGCCTTAAGTGCAGACCGAAAAGGGACGAAGAAGGCCTATATTAGGCATCAAACCTCCCAAAAATGACCAAATTTCAACCTGTTTCAAAATTTGACGAAATTTCATTCTAGAACCTAGGCGGGCTCAATTTGAGGAAAATGTAAGTTTCCCCCAAAAAAACAGAGAAACAATTAGCAGACTCAGTTTTTTTAAGAGACGTCTAATTTGGTCGTACAACGGTTTCCTTCATGTTTATGTGTGTGGTGCGCCCCCATAATTAAGTGATTCTGCGCTAAAAAAAAATTGGTTTCTCTTCCCTTGACGAGTCACTGACACATGCGCATGAAATTTGGATAGTGAATGGTCTACCTTGGGAGCAGAAAAAATGTACGACCTAGAAGGACAAAAAAGGGACTACATTAGGCTTCAGATGTCCAAAAAATGATCATATTTCAGCCTGTTTCAAAAAGTGACAAAATTTCATTCTTAGAACCCTTGCAAGTTTAGTTCGAGGAAAATAGAAGTTTCCCCCCAAAAAATCCGAGAACGACTCCCAGACTCAGTTTTTTTAGTTACGTCTAGTCTGGTTGTACAACGGTTTCCGTCTTTATGTGTGTGGTGCGCCCCCTTAATTAAGTGATTCTAGGCTAAAAAAATTGATTTCTCGTCCATCGACGAGTCCTTGACATATGCACATAAAATTTGGGTCGCGAAGAGCGCGCCTTAGGGGTAGAAAGAATGTACGACCCAAAAGGGACGAAAAAAGGCCCATATTAGGCTTCGGACCTCCCAAACATGACCAAATTTCGGTTAGTCTAAAAAAGTGAAGAAATTTCATTTCGAGAATCTAGGCTGGCTCAATTTGAGGAAAATGGAAGTTTTCCCCCAAAAACACAGAGAAACGATGCCCAAACATATTTTTTTCCTTCATCTTTATGTGTGTGGTGCGACCCATTAATTAAGTGACTCTGGGCTAAAAAGATTTGTTTCTCGTCTCTCGACGAGTCCCTGACACATGCGCATGGATTTTGGATCGTGAAGGGTCCGCCCTGGGGTCAGAAAAAATGTATGACACAAAAGGGATGAAAAAGAACCATACTAGAACTTAGGTGGGTTCAGTTTTGGTCTGTCACAAAAAGTGACAAAATCTCATTCCTAGAACCTAGGCGGGTTCAGTTTAAAAAAAATGGATGTTTTCCTTCAAAAAAACTAAGAAACGATGCCCAGACTCAGTTTTTTTAGGGACATTGAGTCTGGTGGTAAAACGGTTTTCTTCATGTTTATGTGCGGGGTGTGCCCCCTTAATGAACCGATTTTGGGCTACAAAAATATGTTTCATGTCCCTCAATGAGTCCCCAACACATGTGCGTGAAATTTGGGTCACGAAGGGCGCGCCTTAGGGGCAGAAAAAATGTATGACCCAAAAGAGACGAAAAAGGGCTTATATTAGGCTTTGGATCTCCCCAAAATGACCAAATTTCTACCTGTCTCAGAAAGTGACGAAATTTCATTTGTACAATCGTGGCTGGCTCAGTTTGAGGAAAATGGAAGTTTGCCCCCCAAAAAACTGAGAAATGATCCCCAAGCTCAGTTTTTTTTAGGGACGTCGAGTCTAGTAGTACAACGGTTTTCTTCATGTTTATGTGTGGGGTGTGCCCCCTTAGTGAACCGATTTTGGGCTACAAAAATATTTTTCATGTCCCTCAACCCGTACCCAACACATGCGCATGAAATTTGGGTCGCAAAGGTCGCGTGTTAAGGGCACAAAAAATGTAGGACCCAAAAGGGACGAAAAAGGGCCTATATTAGGCTTTGGACCTCCCAAAAATGAGCAAGTTTCTGCTCGTCTAAGTAAGTGACGAAATTTCATTCCTTGAATCATGGCTGGCTCACTTTGAGGAAAATGGAAGTTTGCCCCCAAAAAAACTGAGAAACAATGCCCAGGCTCAGTTTTTCTTTAGGGACATCGAGTCTAGTGGTAGAACGGTTTTCTTCATCTTTATATGTGAGGTGCGCCCCCTTAGTGAACCGATTTTGCGCTACAAAAATATGTTTCACGTCCCTCGACGAGTCTCCGACACATGCACATCAAATTTGGGTCGCGAAAGGTGCGTCTTAAGGGCAAAAGAAATGTAGGACCCAAAAGGGACGAAAAAAGTCCTATATTAGGCTTTGGACATCCCAAAAATGAGCAAGTTTTGGCCCGTCTGAGTAAGTGATGAAATTTCATTTCTAGAACTGCGGCTGGCTCAGTTTGAGGAAAATGGAAGTTTTTCCCCAACAAAACTTAGAAACAATGCCCAAACTCAGTTGTTTTTTAGGGACGTTGAGTCCAGTGATAGAACGGTTTTCTTCATCTTTATATTCGGGGTGCGCCCCCTTAGTGAACCGATTTTGGGCTACAAAAATATGCTTCACGTCCCTCGACGAATCTCCGACACATGGGCATCAAATTTGGGTCGCGAAGGGCGCACCTTAGGGGCAGAAAAAATGTACGACTTAAAAGAGACAAAAAAGGGCCTATATTAGGCTTTGGATCTCCCAAAAATGACCAAATTTCTACCCGTCTCAGAAAGTGACGGAATTTCATTTGTACAACCGTGGCTGCCTCAGTTTAAGGAAAATGGAAGTTTACACCCAAAAATACTGAGAAATGATACCCAGGCTCAGTTTTTTTTAGGGACGTCGAGTCTGGTGGTACAATGGTTTTCTTCATGTTTATGTGCGGGGTGTGCCCCTTAGTGAACCGATTTTGGGCTACAAAAATATGTTTCACGTCTCTCGACAAGTCGCCGACACATGCGCATGAAATTTGGGTCGCGAAGGGCGCATCTTAAGGGCAGAAAGAATGTAGGACCCAAAAGGGATGAAAAAGGGCCTATATTAGGCTTTGGACCTCCCAAAAATGAGCAAGTTTCTGCTCGTCTAAGTAAGTGAAGAAATTTCATTCCTTGAACCATGGCTGGCTCAGTTTGAGGAAGATGGAAGTTTTCCCCCAAAAAAACTTAGAAACGAGGCCCACACTTAGTTTTTTTTTAGGGACGTCGAGTATGGTGGTACAACGGATTTCTTCATCTTTATGTGCGCGGTGGGACCCCTTAGTGAACTGATTTTGGGCCAAAAAAAATATGTTTCATGTCCCTCGACGAGTCCCCCTGCGCATGAAATTTGGGTCACGAAAGGCGTGCCTTGGGGGAAGAAAAAATGTACGACTTAAAAGGGACGAAAAAGTGCCTATATTAGACTTTGGACCTCCAAAAAATGAGCAAATTTCTACCTGTCTAAGTAAGTGATGAAATTTCATTCCTAGAACCCTGGCTAGCTCAGTTTGAAGAAAATGGAAGTTTGACCCCAAAAAAATTGAGAAACGATGCCCAAACTAACTTTTTTTTAAGAACGTCGAGTCTGGTGGTGCAACGGTTTTCTTCGTCTTTATGTGCGGGGTGTGCCCCTTTAGTGAACACATTTTGGGCTATGAAAATATGTTTCACGTCCCTTGACGAGTCACCGACACATGTGCATGAAATTTTGGTATTGAAGGGCGCGTCTTAGTGGCAGAAAAAATGTACGACCCAAAAGGGATGGAAAAGGGCTTATATTAGGCTTTGGACATCCAAAAAATGAGCAAGTTTCTGCCCGTCTAGGTAAGTGACGAAATTTCATTTCTAGAACCGTGGCTGGCTCTGTTTAAGGAAAATGGAAGTTTTCCCCTAAAAAAACTTAGAAACAATGCCCACACTCAGTGTTTTTTAGGGATGTCGAGTCTAGTGGTACAACGATTTTCTTCATATTTATGTGCGTGTTCGCCCCCTTAATGCAGTGATTTTGGGCTAAAAAAATATGTTTCACGTCCCTCGATGAGTACCCGACACATGCCAATGAAATTTTGGTTTCGAAGGGTGTGCTTTAGGGGTTGAAAAAATGTACGCCCCAAAAGGGACGAAAAACGGCCTATATTAGGTTTTGGACCTCCCAAAAATGAGCAAATTTTCGCCCGTCTAAGAAAGTGACAAAATTTAATTCCTAGAATCCTGGCTGGCTCAGTTTGAGGAAAGTGGAAGTTTGCCCACCAAAAATTTTAGAAACGATACCCAGACTCAGTTTTTTTTAGGGACATCTAGGTTGGTGGTACAACGGTTTTCTTCATTTTTATATACGTGGTGCACCCCCTTAGTGAACTGATTTTGGGCTACAAAAATATATTTCACGTTCCTCGATGAGTCTTCGACATAGGCGCATGAACTTTTGGTTGCGAAGGGCGCGCCTTGGGGGAAGAAAAAATATACGACCAAAAGGAACAAAAAATGGCCTATATTAAACTTTGGACCTCCCAAAAATGGGCAAATTTCTACTAGTCTAAGTAAGTGATAAATTTCATTCCTTGAACCTTGGCTGGCTCAGTTTGAGGAAAATGAAAGTTTGCCAGAGAAAATGTTAAACGAAAATTGGATGAAAAATGGGCTAAATTAGGCTATGGCCCTAATAAAAAAAATCAAATTTCGGCCTTTCTCAAAAGGTGCTGGAATTTCATTTCTAGCAACATGGTAGGCTCAGTTTGATGGAAGTGGAAGTGTCGCCGAAAAAAAACTGAAAAACAATGCCCCAAACTCAATTTTTTTTTAGGGCCATCAATGTTGGTCGTGCAGCGGTTTCATCCATCTTTATGTGTCTGGTACGCCCTCTTGATTTAGGGATTATGGGCCCGACAAATTTGTTTCACGTCCCTCAGCGAGTCCCCGATGCTTGGGTATCAAATTAAAGCAGAGAAGAGTGTGTCTCGAGGCCAGAAAAAATATCGTACGAAAATCGAACAGAAAAGGGGCTCAATTAGGCTATGACCCTCCCAAAATTGACCAAATTTTGGCCTGTCTTAAAAGGTGCCGAAATTTCATTCCTAGAAACTTGGTAGGCTCAGTCTTATGGAAGTGGAAGTTTCACCCAAAAACAACTGAAAAACGATGCGCAGACTCAAATTTTTTTTTTCGGGTCGTTAATGTTGGTCGTGCAACGGTTTCATCCATCTTTATGTGTCTGGTACACCCTCTTAATTCAGAGATTATAGGCCAAAGAAATTGGTTTCACGTCCCTTGACGAGTCCCTGATGCATGGATATCAAGTTTGAGCATAGAAGAGTGCGCCTTAAGGCTAGAAAAAATGTCGTATGAAAATCGGATGGAAAAGGGGCTCAATTAGGCTGGCCCTCCCGAAAAAGACCAGATTTCGGCCTTTCTCAAAAGGTGCCGAAATTTTATTCCTAGTAACTTGCTAGGCTCAGTTTGATAGAAGTGGAAGTTTCACCCAAAAAAAACTAAAAAACAATGCCCCAGACTCAGTTTTTTTTTTGGGCCGTCAATGCTGGTTGTGTAACAGTTTCATCCATCTTTATGTGTCTCGTACGCCGTCTTAATTCAAGAATTATGGGCCACACAAATTGGTTTCACTTCCCTCGACGAGTCATTGACGTGTGGATATCAAATTTAAGCAGAGAAGAGTGCGCCTTAGCCCAGAGAAAATGTCGGACGAAAATCGGACGAAAAATGGGCTAAATTGGGCTATGGCCCTCCCCAAAAAGACCAAATTTCGGCCTTTCTCAAAAGGTGCCCAAATTTCATTTTTAGCAACTTGGTTGGCTTAGTTTGATGGAAGTGGAAGTTTCGCCCAAAAAAACTGAAAAACGATGCCCCAGCCTTAGTTTTTTTTTAGTGTTGTCAATGCTGGTCGTTCAACGGTTTCATCCATTTTTTATGTGTCTGGTATGCCCTCTTAATTCAGGGATTATGGGCCAAACAAATTGGTTTCATGTCCCTCGACGTGTACCCGACGCATGGATATCAAGTTTGAGCGAAGAAGAGTGCACCTCAGGGGCAGAAAAAATATCAGACGAAAATCGGAAGAAAAAAGGGGCTAAATTAGGCTTATGACCCTCCCAAAAAAGACCAAATTTCGGCCTTTCTCAAAAGGTGCCAAAATTTCATTCGTAAAAACTTGATAGGCTTAGTTTTATGGAAGTGGAAGTTTCGCCCAAAAAACTGAAAAACGATGCCCCAGACTGAAATTTTTTGTTAGGGCCGTCAATGTTGGTGGTGCAACGGTTTCATCCATTTTTATGTGTCTGGTACGCTCTCTTATTTAAGGGATTATGGGCCAAAACAAATTTGTTTCACATCTCTCGACGAGTCCCCGACGCATGGATATCAAATTTAAGCGAAGAAGAGTGCGCCTCGAGGCCAGAAAAAATGTCAGAGGGGCTAAATTAGGCTATGGCCCTCCCAAAAAAGAACAAATTTTGGCCTTTGTCAAAAGGTGCGAAAATTTCATTCTTAGGCAACTTGGTAGGCTCAGTTTGATGTAAGTGGTATTTTCGCCCAAAAAAACTTAAAAACGATGCCCTAGACTCAGTTTTTTTTAGGGCTATCAATGCTGGTCGTGCAATGGTTTCATCCATATTTATGTGTCTGGTATGCCCTCTTAATTCAAGGATTATGGGCCAAACAAATTGGTTTCATGTCCCTCGACGTGTCCCCGACGCATGGAGATCAAGTTTGAAAGGAGAATAGTGCGCCTCGGGGGCAAAAAAAATATCGGACGAAAATCGAACAGAAAATGGGCGAAATTAGGCGATGGCCCTCCCGAAAAAGACCAAATTTTGACCTTTCTCAAAAGGTGCTGAAATTTCATTCCTAACAACTTGGTAGGCTCAGTTTGATGGAAGTAGAAGTTTCCCCCAAAAAAACCTGAAACGGGATACCCCAGACTCAGTTTTTTTTTTTTTTTTTTTTTTTTTGGGTATCTACGTTGGTCGTTTAACGGTTTCATCTGTGTTTATGTGTCTGGTACGCCCTCTTAATTTAGGGATTATGGGCCAAACAAATTTGTTTGATGTCCCTCGACGAGTCTCAAACGCTTGGATATCAAATTTAAGCAGAGAAGAGCATGCCTTGAGGCAAGAAAAATTGTTGGACGAAAATCGGCTAAATTAGGCTATTCCCCTCCAAAAAATGGCCAAATTTCGGCCTGTCTCAAAAGGGGCCGAAATTTCTTTCCTAGCAACTTTGTAGGCTTAGTTTGATGGAAGTGGAAGTTTCGACCACAAAAGACTGAAAAACGATGCCCCAGACTCAGTCTTTTTTTTGGGTCGTCAATGCTGGTTNTCGACGAGTCTCAAACGCTTGGATATCAAATTTAAGCAGAGAAGAGCATGCCTTGAGGCAAGAAAAATTGTTGGACGAAAATCGGCTAAATTAGGCTATTCCCCTCCAAAAAATGGCCAAATTTCGGCCTGTCTCAAAAGGGGCCGAAATTTCTTTCCTAGCAACTTTGTAGGCTTAGTTTGATGGAAGTGGAAGTTTCGACCACAAAAGACTGAAAAACGATGCCCCAGACTCAGTCTTTTTTTTGGGTCGTCAATGCTGGTTGTGCAACGGTTTCATCCATCTTTATGTGTCTGGTTCGCCCTTTTAATTCAATGATTATGGCCAAACAAATTGGTTTCACGTCCCTCGATGAGTCCCTGATGTCCCTCGGGGGTAGAAAAAATTTCGGACAAAAATCGAACGGAAAATGGGCGAAATTAGGCTATGGACATCCCAAAAAAAACCAAATTTCAGCCTTTCACAAAAGGTGCCAAAATTTCATTCCTAGCAACTTGGTAGACTTAGTTTGATGAAAGTGGAAGTTTTGCCAAAAAAAAAAAAAAAAAAAAAAAAACTAAAAAACGATGCCCAAGACTCAGTTTATTATTAGGGCAGTCAATGCTGGCCGGGCAATGGTATCATCCATCTTTATGTGTCTGGTACTCCCTTTTAATTCAGAGATTATGGGCCACAAAAATTTGTTTCACGTCCTTTGAAAAGTCCCCGACGCATGGATATCAAATTTAAACTGAGAAGAGTGCGCCTCGAGGCGCGAAAAAATGTCGTATGAAAATCGGATGGAAAAGGGGCTCAATTAGGCTTTGGCCCTCCCAAAAATGACCAAATTTCGGCCTGTCTCAAAAGGTGCTGAAATTTCATTCCTAGAAACTTGGTAGGCTCAGTTTTATGGAAGTTAAAGTTGCGCCCGAAAACAACTGAAAAACGATGCCCAGACTCAATTTTTTTTGGGGCCGTTAATGCTAGTCGTGCAATGGTTTCATTCATCTTTATGTGTCTGGTACGCCCTCTTAATTCAGGGATTATGGGCCAAAAAAATTGGTTTCACGTCCCTCGACGAGTCTCCTACGCATGGATATCAAGTTTGAGCGTACAAGAGTGCGCTTGGAGGCCAGAAAAAATGCCGAATGAAAATCATACAAAAAAAGGGCTAAATTATGCTATGACCCTCCCAAAAAAGACCAAATTTTAGCCTTTCTCTAAAGGTGCCAAAATTTTATTCCTAGAAACTTGGTAGGCTCAGTTTGATAGAAGTGGAAGTTTTGCCTAAAAAAATTTAAAAAACGATGCCCAGACTCAGTTTTTTTTAGGGTTGTCAATCTCGGCGGTGTAACGATTTCATCCACCTTTAAGTGTCTGGTACGTCCTTGTAATTCATGAATTAGGGTTTAGGGTTTAGGGTTTAGGGTTTAGGGTTTAGGGTTAAGGGTTTAGGGTTTGGGGTTTGGGGTTCGGGGTTCGGGGTT
>QLSR01000544.1:0-57366 GCA_031780015.1 Citrullus colocynthis
AAAAAAAAAAAAAAAAGCACCCAAATTTATTAAAATTGAGGAATTGGATTTGAAATGGCAGCTTGAGTTACTGATGTGGTGTGATTTTCTCCTCTAAAACAGTAACGGCAACATGCATGTGGGAGAAGATCCTTAACTACCACTCTAACCAGTCTTGTAAGTCCCTTAGAGAGCTCTCATATTTATATCCACTTCCCACCTCTTAATCTTCCAATGTTGCATAAGGAATTCTTTAAGCGTGAACTTTCTATGAGTCAGGGGCATTTGGTATTTGTGGGTCATTCCCAAAAATCTCCACAAGTAACTAACAAGTACCAAGAAAATAGTGGAAAACAATAGTGATTTTGAGCTTAAGCATCAATATCTAATGATTTGAATTGATGCATAGTGAAGTAGCAGAACAACTAAATTTAAGAAAGTGAGTTACCTCTTTAACTTTAATAAATTATGGTTGAGACCTCACAACACGTTTCAATCCTTTTGATCTCTCTCTTGATTCTGCAATAAAATCATACAATAAGTGTTATTTAGGCCATCCACATATTCTTTGGGTAATCATGAAAGCTCTAGAAAGAGACCCTCAAATTCTTTCATAAAAGGTGACCGAACCTTCATAATCATACAAATTGCTTCATGAAATTTATCACAATAGACTACTCAAAGTTGAGCTATAAAGACTTTCCAAATTATCCATTAAGTATATCCCAATAGATTACCTAAATAAAGGGCTATGGATCACTAAAAGGGTTTGAGTCTCATACTTGTTGAAGATTCTAAAACTACTCTCCTTGTTAGGCCTTTAGTGAGAGGATCTGCTAAATTCCTCTCAAACCTCACTACTACAAGGAGATAATCCCCTCTTTTAACAAATGTTTCACAGCTCTATGTCTTAGGTGTATATGCCTTTTTTTGCCATTGTACACACTATTTTTGACAATATATATGACAGTTTGTGAATCACAATGTAAAGAAACTTGTACAGATGCCCCCCACAATAGCACATCTCCCAGTAGATTTCTTAACCAATCTACTTCTTGTCCAGTTCGCTCAAGTGCTATAAATTTGGACTCCATCGTGGATCGTGCTATATGGGTTTACTTTGTTGATTTTCATGAAATAGCTCTTCCTCCTAGTATAAATAGGTATGCACCAGTAGAACTTCGTCATTATTTGTTATCAAATTTGCATCACAATATCTCTTTAACATTGCAGTAAAATTGTTGAAATGTAATAAAAAATTTTCATTGTACCTCTAATGTACCTTAGTAAACGTCGAAGAGTTATCTAATGGTCTTTATCAGGATTATGTGTACTCAATCTACTCACAACATATACAATATCAACTTTAGTATAGTTCATGAAAAACATAACACTACCGATAATTTTTCCATATTTAGATTGAGAAACACTTTCACCCTTATTGATCTTCTTAAGATTCATAATAGGATCATAGTGTGTTCTTATAGGAGTATCGTCAAAGCAATCAAATCTATTTAGAAATTTTTCAATGTAGTGTGATTGATATAAAGAAAATTCATTTTTAGTTTTCCTTATCTTAACACCAAATATTACATTACTCTCACCTAAGTCTTTCATTTCAAATTGTGAGGATAGAAATAGTTAGGTATCATTAGTTATATATATGTTTGTACTAAAGATCAACATATCATCAACATACAAACATATCACACAATCAGTTCCAAACAACTTTCAGTAAATGCATGTATCAGAACAGTTCTCTTTAAAATCATTGTTTACTAAAGTATTATTAAATTTTTCTTACCATTGTTTAGGAGCTTGTTTAAGACCCTAAAGAGATTTTGAAAATTTACATACCTTGTCTTCTTGACCAACTATAATAAAACCTTTAGGTTGTTGATGCGCACTTTCCGTGTTTACCACAAGTGTACAAGTCAAGTTATAATATAAGATGGTTAAGTTCCAAATATCGGATCTAATTGTGAAGATTTAAGTTACTTAGCTATTCTTGAATTGAATCAATGTTATTTGAGGATCCGATCTTGAGTTATGATTTAGGAAAACTACAAAAGGAAAGCAAATAAATAAAAAACACAAGAGTCAGAGAGAGTTCTAGGGTAATGAATCCTTGTTTATTTCATTATGCAATATTCTAGGGTTCATGGATTTTATTGAATTCATATGCTTAAGTCTAGAAACATAAATCCAAGTTATTTTCTTTCAAAAACAACATTTTCTCATGCAACTTAATTGATTACTAATTTCTTGAAACCAATACAAATTACATGGCATTAAGAGTAGTCTTTAGCAACTTTCATTGTTAACCTAACAATTTTCATGACAACTTTCATTGTTAACCTAACAATTTTATGATAGATTAATAACAATTCATTGCTATAGATCCAATGATTGAGGAGAAACCGCCAAGATGTCCTTAGTCTTCATGTTGGAAACTTGAACGACACCACAACTCTCTCTCAAACTCTCTTCCCTCTTCTTTGCAGCTAACTTACTCTTTGGGACTCTCTAATGTATTTTCTCTAAATTCTCTTCTACTTATGTTTCTTGGTGTGTTTAGGACTGTTGGAAACCCTCCAATTTATAGAGTTGGCCACCTAAAATTCTTTCCAGAACTATAGATTTTTCAAATAAGGAAAGATGGCGCCGCGACGCTAGTTAATGACGCCACTGCACTATCCGATATCAAAAGGTGGCGACGCCGCATTGCTCGTCCTAAAATCCTACCCTCAGCACCGTACCGCAACGCTGCGTCGGTGCTGCTGCGTTGAGGTTGTTGATGCTCTCGGGAAAAAGCACCGTGGCAGTGCCGAACTGGCGCCCCGATGCTGCCCTGTTTTTTGCAGTTTGGTGATTTTCTTCTCTCTTTCACTTGATTTTAGCTCGATTTGGTTCTTTTGGCCTTCAATTCTTATTTTCTTTATTTTAACCTGAAAACCACTAACAAACAAGTGAAATCTAATATAAACTTCCTAAATTTAAGAGAAGAAAAAGCACTTTTCAAGTGCTTTTCACCACCCAAACTTAGAGATGTGCTAGTCCCGAGCAAAGAGTAGAATCAAATAAAGGGAGTTTAAATGGAAAGTACGCTAACAACTAATGTCCAGAGAATAGCATTAAGAGCTGAAGTAGAAACATGCAAGTATATCTACATTGGTATAATCATTGAAAGCCAAATCTTGCTGTCTCCCATATGTGTGTGTACAAGCCTCATTTAATTCAAAATGCTAAAACTGAAATTGGGACTTAGGAGAACTTCTTTAGTTTTCCCCCTTACTGTAGCTCATGCACCAATTTTCAAGCATTCATTCATTTCAAGCGAGTAATATGTCCATTAAGGTGCCATTCAATCATATTTTTCATAGGCTTTAACTTGCATTCTTTTACCTAGGGCACTAGCTTTCACACATTCACTGTGGAGACTTGTACCTAGTCAATTCTCAGGTGTTCTTACTGATCACAGCAAAGACACCTCTTTTTAACCCCATCCATGCATACTCGTTACAAGTTTAACATTTAAAAGGATAGACATGTAAAGCTCATATATTTTTGTATACACTTCTTTTTTTCAAACGCATGTATATTCTTTTCTTTTTCCTTAGTCTAAGATTATAAAACATCATGCATTTCAACTCTTTAACCGGTAGGGCCTTTTAAAGTGACAACCAAATACACCCAACTTAATCCTTTTTTCAGTTAAAGATTCTAAATTAAAATGGCTACGTGCTCAAGAATATGGGAGATTTTAAGAGAGACTTAAATGAATTTAACTCAAGATAATGCTATCCTATTTCCACAAGAAGTCATCTATCATGCAAATTCGAATCTCATCATGGGCAATCAACATCAAAGCACACAACCATAAAAACATTCTCATTAACTTTAAAAGCTCCAAAATTTTCAAAATTTTTTCGAAATTTTATTAACATGCATATGATCATTAAAAGCTCACAAACATGCATAGTAGGATAAGAAAACACGCAAAAGTACGAGTGACACCTCCCACCCCATACTTAGAATTATGCATTGTTCTTAATGCATAAGAGCATCGAACAAAGAAAGAACAAGCCTAGGAGCAAGCAGGAAGCTACCAAACAGGCTTGGTGTAAGGAGTACTTTTTGTGATGAACCAAGATCCTGAAAAATAAGAAAGCATATGAGTGACTCTAAGACTATTGAAAATAAAAAAAAATAAAGAAAGAAAGAAAGAAAGTGATAAAATTGGGTTGCCTCCGAACAAGCGCTTGGTTTAAGGTCTCTTAACTAGACCAAACCAAGGGATCATTCTATGAAAGCAAGGTTCTCAATTCAGCGTTTTTCATCGTTGATGTAGTGCTTCAAACGTTGACCATTCACTTTGAAGGTTGTTCCATCATTACTTTTTAACACCACGGCTCCATGTGGGGACACGTTTACAATGACAAAAGGTCCCTACCATCGTGTCCTAAACTTACTTGGAAACAAACGTAAACGTGAGTTGAAAAACAATACTCTTTGTCCAAGAAGAAAGGTCTGTGGGGTGATCTTTTTGTCATGCCATCTAGTAGTGCGCTCCTTGTAGAGTTTGGCATTCTCATAAGCTTAAGCGTGGAACTCCTCCATCTCATTGAGTTCCACGAGGCACTTCTCACCGACTTTTGCAAAATCCATGTTCAGCTTTTTGATAGCCCAATAAGCTCTATGCTCGAGCTCTACCGATAAGTGACAAGCCTTTCCAGACACCAACCTATGCGGTAAAGTACCTATTGAGGTTTTAAAAGCTGTATGGTAAGCCCACAGTGCATCATCAAGCTTGAGGGCCCAATCCTTCATGTTGATCTTGATGGTCTTTTCCAAAACCTGTTTGATTTCCCTATTAGATAACTCAACAAGACCATTAGTTTGAGGATGATAAGCTATGTAGTAATTTTATGATTAACATTATATTTTTGCATCATGGATTCAAATAATTTATTGCAAAAGTGAGAACCCTCATCACTAATAATAGCTCTAGGTGTACCAAAACATGTAAAAATGTTTTTATAAAAGAACTTTAAAACAGCGGGAACATCATTGGTCCTAGTAGCTATGGCTTCTACCCACTTAGATACATAATCAACTGCAACTAAAATACATAGGTAGCCATCAGAAGACATAGGAAAAGGCCTGATAAAGTCAATACCCTAAACATCAAAGAGCTCCACCTCCAAAATAGGTTTCATTGGAAGCTCATGTTGTCTAGAAATATTGCCAATACGTTGGCACCTATCACATGATTTGATAAAGGTATAATAGTCCTTAAAAAGAGAGAGCCAATAAAAACCTGACTAAAGTACCTTAGATGCAGTTATAGTGGGTCCAATGTGACCTCCATGGGGGGAAGCATGACATGAATTCAAAATACTTACCACTTCTTCTTGAGGCACACACTTCCTTATTATACTATTAGCACAAACCTTATATAGAAGTGGGTCCTCCCAATGGGAAGATTTGACATTATGCAGAAATCTCTTCCTCTATTGAGTGTTCATGTCAGACGGCAAATGTCCTCCTGCAAGATAGTTAACTATATCAACAAGCTAAGGTAAACTATCTTTCATTTGATACAGTTGTTCATTAGAGAACATCTCAACAATGGGGGGCATGAGTTAGCATCCCCATTCTCAATCCTAGAAAGATGGTCTGCAACCACATTTTTACATCCTTTTCTATCCTTGATTTCTAAATCAAATTCCTGCAATAATAGAATCCATCTCATCAGTCTAGGTTGGGAATCTTTCTTATCAAACAAATCCTTCAAAGCAGCATGGTCAGTATACACTACTATTTTAAAGGCAAGCAAGTATGATCTAAATTTATCAAAGGCAAATACAACAGCTAAGAGTTCTTTTTCAGTAGTAGTATATCTCTGTTAAGTACTATCAAGAGTTCTACTAGCATAGTAAATTGCCCTAACCATGTTATCTCTACGTTGGCCCAAGACAACTCCTAAAGCATACTCACTAGCATCACACATGATCTCAAAAGACTGACTTCATTCAGTACAACAATAAGAGGTGCATAAATCAATCTTTCTTTCAAAGTATTAAAAGTTAGTAGACATGCATCATCAAACACAAAGTTACTTCCTTTCCTAAAAAGTTACTCAACAGTTTAGCAATTTTAGAAAAATCTTTAATAAATCTTCTGTAAAACCCTGCATGCCCTAGGAAGCTTCTAACTCCCTTCACATAAGTGGAAGGTGGCAATTGTTCAATGACGGCGATTTTGGTCCTATCCACCTCCAATCTTTTTTGCGAGACTTTGTGCCCAAGAACAATACACTCTTTGACCATGAATTGACACTTCTCCCAATTCAACTCAAGATTAGCATGTTGGCACCTCTGTAAAACACGAGTGAAATTAGCAAGATAAGAATCAAATGAAGACCCAAATACAGAAAATCATCCATGCAAAACTTCCATTATTTCTTCAATAAGCCCCCTAAAAAATAGACATCATACAACGTTGAAATGTAGCAGGGGCATTACACAAACCAAAAGGCATTCTCTTGAAAGCAAATGTCCCATAGGGACAAGTAAAAGTGGTCTTTTCTTGATCCTCAGGAGCAATGATAATTTGATTGTATCTCGAATATTCGTCTAGGAAGCAATAATGAGAGTAACCTGCAAGTCTATTAAGCATTTGATCTACAAAAGGAAGAGGAAAATGATCTTTTCTAGTAGCCTTATTCAACTTCCTATAATCAATACACACCCGCCATCCTATCACAGTTCGAGTGGCAATCATCTCATCTTTTTCATTTTTAACAATAGTCATACCTACTTGAATAGGACTTACCCATGAACTGTTAGAGATGGCATAAATGATTCTTGCATTCAAAAGCTTGAGCACTTCTTTCTTGACTACCTCCTTCATGGCAGGGTTAAGTCTCATTTCGTGTTCCACTGAAGGATTAAAGATATCTTCCATCAAAATTCTATGCATACAGATTGACGGACTAATGCCTTTAATAATCTTAATAGACCAACCAATGGCAGACTTATGTTCCCTTAACACTCTCAACAATTTTTCTTCTTCAACAGAATTTAAATAAGAAGATATGATAACAGGAAAAGAAGACAAATCATCTAAGAATGCATATTTCAAGTGAGAAGGTAACACATTTAATTCAAGGGTAGGTTTCTCAATATTACTTATAACATGCAAAGGAGCTAGAGGCATTGATTTATACATTTTAGTGCAATATTGGCATGTTATCTAATCACTTAGCATACAAAGCAAGTTCATCAAATATAGTGTCCACAATCAAAATCTATCATGCTTTGCTCTAAATGATCATTAGCCAACATAACCTCAACATGCTCAGAAATCGTATGATCAATTATGTCTATAACATGGCGAGTACTACCCTCATCATGATGACTCAAGAACTTATAAATATTAAAGACAACATTTTCATCATTCATCCTTAGAATCAATTTCCCTTGTTGGACGTCAATGATAGCCTTTCCAGTTGCTAAGAATGGGTGCCCAAGGACGATAGGAATCTCAGGGTCCGCCTCCATGTCCAAAACTACAAAATCTGCAGGGAAGATAAATTTGTCAACTTTAACTATCACATCCTCAACAATACCTCTATGATATGCCAAGGATCTATCAGCTAGTTGCAAGGTGATAATGGTAGGTTGCACTTTTCCAATGTCAAGCTTCTTGTAAACAGATAAAGACATTAAATTAATAGAAGCACCAAGATCACAAAGAGCTCTAATAACATTTAAAGAACCAATAATGCAAGGTATAGTAAAACTCCCTAGATCCTTCAGTTTTTGTGGTAGCTTCTTTTGCAGCTGGAATTGTCCATACGTAAAATCATAATTATTGATACGGGCCTTTTCCACATAATCCAACATCATTGCATTCTTTAGTCATGCTAATCATCTCATATTGCCCAAACTTCTTCTTTTTAGACAAGACATCTTTCATAAATGTAGCATAGTTGGGCATTTGCTCTAAAGCATTAGCAAATGGGATATTAATTGAATAGTTCTAAAAAGTTTAGCAAATTGGGAGTCTATTTCTTTCTTTTTAAAACGTTGAAGATAGGGCAAGGTATTAGGTACAAAAGGTAGAGGGTTAGATGACTTACTTGAAGATGCTGACTCCTTTACCTTTTTCTCTTTTTCTAAGACCTCCTTGGGTTCATCTACAATGATAGAATCTTGGACGGTCTTATCATCAATCTAAGGAGTGGACATCATTTTCCCACTCCTCAAAGTCATGGTCTTACACTCCTCCTTTGGATTTATTTCGGGGAAACTAGAAAACTTACCTTTTTGAAATGTTTGAAGAGAAGTGGCTATTTCACTAATTTGTACCTCAATATTGTGAATAGGCTTGCCATGACTTCTTACCATGCTCTCCAATGTGGTGGTCTTTTCTCTTGACTCCTTTATGAGTTTCACCACCAAATCTTCTAGATTAGACTTCTTCTTGGTATGTGATGGACCTACATTGGAAAACCGGGAGGATCTTGCAAAACATTTCTATTGTTAGTATAAGAAAAGTTTTCATGGTTCCTCAAGTTAGGATGGTAATGGGTTGGAAGTTTTTGTTATTGGTGGCCTCTATAATGTCCTTGATCAACATAATTGGTCGTCTAATTGTCTCCTTGTTCCAACCCTTTTTGTGTAGACATCTCCGACGCCAAGGCGGCAAGGGATGCTATGGATAGTGGACTTACTTGAGGTTGGCCACCTGTAATCAATTTAGAAAGAGCATTAGTAAGGGAATCCATTTGAGCTTTGAGAGAATTTACCTCCCCACCTCATAAAATCCAACGATTTTTGGAATGATTGGAGAAGACAGTTCACATGGCCAATTGTAGGATGTAGTGGACAGTCTTTTAGTATGGTATAGGCCTCTTGAGCATTATAGGAGAAAATTGAACTTCCGGCAGTAGCATCTAGAATGGATTTGGTTGAGCTTGATAACCCATTATAGAAGAATTGAATTTGCAACCAATCCGGGTAACCATGTTGAGGGCACCTTCTCAAGAGATCCTTATACCTTTCCCAAGCCTCATATAGTTGTTCATCCTCAAGTTGGCGGAATGTTCCAATCTCCATTCTTAGCCTTTGAGATTTAGTCGGTGGAAAATATTTGTTCAAGAAAGCTTGAGTCAAGATCTCCAATGTATTGATACTATCCGGAGGTATCCAACCAATCCTTTGCTCGGTCATGTAAAGAGAAAGGAAAAAGTCTTAGTTTAATAGCATCGTTAGAAATACCATTCATCTTTACCATTCTGCATATCTCCAAGAAACACCGTAAGTGCTTATGAGGATCTTCATTGATTCTTTCTCTAAAGGCTAGCCTTCTAGCCATTTGAATCAACCCCAATTTTAGCTCAAAGTTGCCAATATTTATGGGCACATTCATAATGTCGAGTTGATTTGCCGATAGTATCGGTTGAAAGAAATCTCGAATTGCCTTGGGTACCTCCTCTGCTATCTCATCGGTGGGATTCTGTTGAACCTTTAGATTTCTTCTAAACGTTCTATCAATCTCCAGATCAAGAGGGAGAAGGCTAGTAACGTCACAAGGCATAAACAGAAAAAAATAGCAACCAAGATAATATACACCTCAAAGTAAGATCTATCAATTCTAATGAATATTAAGCAATAGAAACCGTTCTTTGGATCCATGGCAACGGCGCCAAAAACTTGATACGCACTTTCTGTGTTTACTGCAAGTGTACGGGTCAAGTTATAATATAAGCAGTTAAGTTCTGAATATTATTCCACTAAGGATCCAACTGTGAAGGTTCAAGTTACTTAACTATTCTAGAATTTAATCAATTTTATTTGAGGATTTGATATTGAGTTATGATTTAGAAAAAATACAAAGGAAAGTAAGTAAATAAGAAACACAAGAGTCAAAGAGAGTTCTAGGGTAATGAATATTTGTTTATTTCATTATGCAACATTCTAGGGTTCATGGATTTTATTACAATTTATATGCTTAAGTCTAGAAACATAAATCCAAGTTATTTTCTTTAAAAAACAACAATTTTTCATTCAACTTAATTGATTACTAAATTTTTGAAACCAATACAAATTATATGGCATTAAAAGTAGTCTTTAGCAATTTTCATTTTTAACTTAACTATTTTTATGATAGATTAACAACAATTCATGGTTATAGATCCAATTAGACATACAGTAATGTCACACCCCCTCCCAGATTTCATTCCTAACCTAGGAGTAGGTGCAACCTACACATATGCACTTCATCTTATATCTTGAAACACAATTACATACCAGATCAAATGTACGAAATTTTATGCTAGTGAAGCATTATAAGGTAAACATAAGTTTTACATAAGGTTTCTTAGCTCATAATTTATCATAAATGTGTATTTGTTCAGCATACAGTACAAAATCCACACTCGTTATGCCACAAGGATCATATATGACAAAACATGTACTTAGACTGAGTATTTACAACTATCCCAGAGAACTAAAATCAAGTAAGCCCAGACGAGGATCTTCTGTAGGCTAGGCGTCCCAGGCATGCTCGCTACCTGAAACGAACAATAATAAACAAGAAAGTGTGAGCTTAAAGCCCAGTTAGTTACTAAATTATCAATTACGTTTTAATCCTTGAGTTAATGCTGATCATAAAACTACTATATATCTTATTAGTACAGATTACTGGTCACTCAAGCCATTTAACAAGATAGCATAAATATCTTTCTAAGAAGCAGCGGAGCAAAGCTCAACGCTATTAACCTCATAATTAAATTCCTATTATTCATATATTCATACGCCTTCACATTTCGTCCCTCGGCGTTTCAACTTTCAAGTGCTTTCTCATATTGTCCCTCAGCATTGAGTTTCATTAATAACTCACTGCTCAAGTGCTTTCACTCATGGTCCCTCAGCACTGAGCCATCATGTACTGGTTTTCATATGTCTTCTCACAAGGTCCTTCGGCATTGGAAACTATCTCAATCAATTTCTCAAGTGCCTTCACTCATGGTCCCTCAGCACTGTGTATCATATATCATATCCCTATAGGCCTTCACACATGGTCCTTCGGCCGTGGTTTGCGTTTAGATAACACACATACGAGAGTTCATATATTATCCTCACTTTCACTTACACAATATTAAAGATAATCCTTGGATAAATTAGAAAGTCACTCAAGATTTGTCTCAGGCCCCGAGTGGATTATATGCTTTTCCGAGCTCTTTTTGGCCTGTAAAAACACATTTCTCACATTAGGTTTCCTTTGAACTCCTTTTTCATAATTATTAAGTATGCATATTAATAACTAGCGATACTCTATGTCACTAGCGAGACTACCAGCAAAGTTCACACTACTGGGTCCTGCACTAGCGAAACCGGAGTGAACTAGACTAGCGATATCACCTTAAGGAGCGATACCTAGCGAGACTTCAGCGAGAGTTGTGAGATGCAGAGCTCTTTGCGTTTATCAGCGACACTCGTTCCACTGCTCACTTTCCAGCTCCTTAGCGATACCATTGTCTAGTGACACTTGATATCACGATTTCCTTCCTTCCCTTCTAACTCTTTCTTTATCCTGCTAAAAACCATATTAAGCCAAAATCAGAACTTCCCTTCTTCTACAATCTTGTAAAGTAGTGAGTTTCCTAGCTTACCTCAAAATTTCAAACCATGACTTGTCTTCGTTTGAGAATTATTCCCAAATAACTTCGGCTGCCTTGATTTGCTTAGCAGTTCAACTCTGCTTACTTCCTCCTAGAGATTAACACATTTTTGCTTGGATTTAACTTAAACATGCTTCATGGAAGTTGCTAAGAATTGACTCAACTTACTAACCTCAAAATTTCAGTTCTAGCTTCAACGTCCTCAGTTCACTCTTCTTCAAATACCAATTGGTGTCCAGATTTATCAGCAACAATCAAGCTTCTGGTTCCAGCTTCAAAATCATCATGAAAATGATCTGATTTCCACCTGAACTCGATATAAGCACCTTATTCTACCTCTCCTTGTTGTTCGTCTGTGAAATGAAGTTAATCAGAGTTTGAAAATATGTCCAAAAGGCTTAATTATTCGATGCACTCCTTTATATGTCAATATAAATCACCAACTTACCAGCTCTAACATCATCTTCCTTCTTGAATTAGCCAACGCAACCTTTCGTGCATGGTTTCGGCAACGCATAATCTCAACTTACTATGCCACTGATTGCCCAACGCTGAATAGCCGATTACCGCATGACCCTTTCGGCCACTTTTCTATGCTTGACGCATACTATCCTTCAACGCATAGGCCTTTTCAATGCATAGCAATGCCAACTTCTAGCACTTAGTAGCCTTCAACGCGTACTTCTATTAACGCATATTGCACCCTTCTTCCTTCACATCAACTTCCACGCGAGCTGTCTTCTTCAACGCATGCCTACCAGCGGTCACTCTTATCAAGCTTTAGACATACCCTCAACGCATGGTCACCCATCACATGGCCAACACTTAACCATTTTTACTCTCCCACAACTTGGCCAATTTTCTTTACTCGCTTGCCCCATAATTTCTTCTTACTTACCTTCTTTCAATAACAAGTACGGGGTCTACAGTAATCTCAACCATACATCTAATTTAGTATTCAAGGATGGCCAATCAACAAGAATTAATCACAATAACAATAAAAAACATACTCATTACAACAAAACCATGAAGAGTCTACAATATCAACATAACTTCATAAACAATTCATCAATACCCTAACATTAAGGAGTTTAGCCACTCATAGCTTTAAGCAACATGTTCACAAACAATATGAGCAAAGAAAGAGTGCAAAGAAAAGGAAACTCTACTGAAAAGAAGCTCTTGATTGAGGAGGACCCACCAAGATGTCCTTAGTCTTCACGTCGGAAACTCGAACGGCACTGCAACTCTCTCTCAAACTCTCTTCTCTCTTCCTTGTAGCTCACTCACTCTTGGGACTCTCTAATGTATTTTTTCTAAATTCTCTTAGGAAACTCTACTGATGCTCTCGGAAAAAAGCGTCGCAACAGCACTGAACCTGCGCCACGGCGCTACCCAGTTTTTGGCAGTTTGGTGAGTTTCTTCTCTTTTTCATTTGATTTTAGCTCGGTTTAGTACTTTTGGCTTTCAATTCTTATTTTCTTTATTTTGACCTGAAAACCACTAGCAAACAAGTGAAATATAATATAAACTCCCTTAATTTTAGAGAATAAAAAGCACTTTTCAAGTCCTTTTCAGTTGTATCATGTATATTTCCTCTTTCAAGTTCCCATTGAAGAATGTCGTCTTTACATCCATTTGATGCATTAGAAGGCCATGTATTGCTACAAAATCTATCAGTGCTCTAATAGTAGCTAGTTTGGTCACAGGTGAGTAAGTATCAAAATGATCTATGCCTTCCTTTTGGGTATATCCTACAACCACTAATCTAGCCTAAACTTGTCTATTGACTGATCAAGTTTAAATTTTTTTTAAAGATCCATTTACATTTAATGGGTTTATTTCATTTAGGAAATTCCACTAATTTCCATGTTTGTTTCATAACTAAAGAATCGAGCTCACTCTTGGTTACTTGTTTCCAAAAACTAGAGTCTACAAAACTTAAAGCTTCTTGATAGATTTTTTGATCATCATCTATTAAACAAGGTTTAAAATATTGATGTCAACGAAAATATTGAGGCCTTAATTTTACAAAAATTTTCGATGGAAATATCAATAAAATATCAATTTTGATGGATATTTCTAGAAAAATAAAAAGATAAAATATTTTAAAAAAAGAAATTTAAATTAATAAATAAACGTTTTATGATTTTTAAAAGTCTATTATTTATATTACGTTTACATTAGTGACATTTTGTGTTGCTTATTTTTTTATGTTTGGTGGATTTTTCTATGATACAATAGAAATATCGATTCACTCCTCATGTCGATGTCAAACCCATGGAAATATCGACATATTGATGAAAATTTAATACTATATATGCTATTAAGTATGTACAAGCAAATTGATTATCTATTTTATTTAAATTTTCAACTAGAAAGGTAGTTAGAAAATCAGGTCCAAAACTCTTTTTATCCTTTGTCTTTTACTTCTTCTAGTCTCAAGTTCATGCATGCTATCAGAAATAGGCAAATGGTTAAATTTAGACATTTGGTCAATGCTTGAGGTACTAGCAATTTGATTGTTATCTCAATTATCTACAGAGTGATTAACAATTTTAATCATGAGAAAAATATGCTAAAAAAATATAGTATCTCTATATTCACATGATGAATTATCACTTAAACACATAAATCTATATGCAGCGATATTATGAGCATAACCAAATAAATATGCAATCAAAAGTTTTAGATCCAACTGCTGGTTTCTTGAATTCTAGATATGCCACATTCGCTAAGCACCCCTAGACTCTTGAGTAATTCAGTTTAGGTGGATAACCTTTCCACAACTTGTAGGGAGTCTTATCCAGCTTTTTGTGAGGAACCTTACTAAGAATAAAATAGGTATAAAGCATAGGTTCCCCCCACATGTTATCAGATAATCTATAACTCAATAACATGGCATTCATCATTTCTTCTAATGTTCTATTCTTACATTCTGCTATGCCATTTTGTTGAGGTGAATACGGAGCAATTGCTTCATGAATGATGTCGGTTAATTCACAAAATTCTTTAAGGAAATTATCATAATGTTCACCTCCTTATCAGATCTTAATCTTTTGATTTTTCTATCTTATTAATTTTCTACTCCAGCCTTAAATTTTAAAAAATGGTAGTAGTTCCATCCAATGATTTTAGAAGATAAATTTTTGTATATCTAGAATGATCATTAGCGAAGGATATATATTTTTTACCACCTCTACTCATAATGTTTCCAACAGCAGCTAGATTTGTTTCAATTAACTCAAGTAGTTCTATACTGCGTGTTGTGATTGATTTAAAAGACTCTTTAGCAAATTTTGCTTCCATACAAATAGAGCATCTATTAGTTTCATGCGAATTAGATGCATAAATAAGATGCAAGTTTTTAAGCCTTTTAATAGATGCAACATTTACATGTCCTAATCTACCATGTCACATATCAATGAATTCAACGACGTAAGCAAAACGATAGACATTTTCATTCCTGGAAGTAAGAACGACATAAATAGTATTTAAAACAAACAAACTATCAGCTAGATATTCCTTACCAACAAAGTCACCATTTTTGGTGATGATAACCTTGTCAACCTCAAACTCAGTACTCAATCCTGGTTTGTTCAACATACTTCTAAACACCAAATTCCTACACAATGCAGGAACATCATTAAAAGACA
Organism: Citrullus colocynthis; assembly: GCA_031780015.1. Classification (NCBI taxonomy): domain Eukaryota; kingdom Viridiplantae; phylum Streptophyta; class Magnoliopsida; order Cucurbitales; family Cucurbitaceae; genus Citrullus; species Citrullus colocynthis. The sequence continues at coordinate 15,328 of QLSR01000544.1, forward strand.
GTTTTTCTAGAAGTACGTTTTAACAAAATCTTCACTTTCCTAAGAACACCAATAGTTGCTAAATTCCCATGAAAACACATTAGTGATTGTCAGTGTCCTAGAAGTCATGAAAAGGTTCGGGTTTGAGTAAAAATGCCTCGTTGCACAATTACTACTTCAATAATGTCATCTTCAGCAATGTTGGCTTGTGGAGCTGGTTTGGCAACAATATGATTTTGGTCTGACGTTCCTTTTCTTTGATTGCATTGGTAGGATTTGTGTCCTAGTTTCCCATACATATAACATTCATATATATTAGTTTGTACTTCTCAATTCATCCACTAGTAGCCTTAAATTGACCCTTCTTTTGTGATGATTTTGCTATTTGTTTCCTTTGTTTTTGAACTTGTCTTTTACATTGGAAGATTCAACAAGGTCAGCATTAATCGAATTTATAGAAAATGAATTCAACATATCTTTCTGTCTATTCGCCTTTTCAGTGTGTATGTGATTGATCCAACTCTTACAACATTAGATCTTTCTTTTTATGTTTCAAATGATTGCAGTGTAGTCACTCCATAAAGGTGAAAACTTTTCGAGCAACACATTTGTTTGAAGAATTTCGAACATCTTCATGCCCTCAGACAACACGTTAGCCACCAAATTCATATACTCATGAGCCTGCTCCATCAATTTATCATCCAAAATTAAGAACTACAACCACGTATCGATTACATAATTTTTTGACCAGCATCGTCGCCCCCATATTTAAATTCCAGGGTATTCCATATTAGTTTTACAGATTTCTGGACAATGAACAAATCGAACAAGGAGTCCATCATGTGGTTGAACATATAACCGCGAATTGCCTTATTGTCCTTCTTGAACTTGTCCATATCCACAATGAGAACAAGTACAGTAGTAGCATCATTGGAAGTTACCAAATCAGCAATAGTAGTAGCAGGTTTGAATCTGTTAGGGAACTACATGGTTAGAACATAATCTACCTCCAATTGCTTGAAGAAGATCAACAATTTCTGGGACCACGACAGTAGTTGGCTTTGTCAAGTGGCTCCAACTTGGACAAATCTAGAAAATCTTTTGCGGATTGGATCACACATTGTAGAAAATTGCTTTCAAATTGTTGTTCATTGTTTAATCTGAATTTAAAACGTTGTGTTGTGGTAACCACTGCCTTAAAAACAATTCTGGCACGACTTCAGTGCTAATCGTTATGTCGTTGCTCCCTAAGGTTCACACAACACCCACCTCGAACGTGCACTCATTAGAGAGAGAGTTGGAATCTAGAGAAAAACTTAGAATCAATGAAGAAAAGAAGATGAAGATGAAGAAAATAGTGTTATGTCAATAATATGGTTTGGACATGTTTTTTAAGAAGAAAAACATTCATATTTGGAGGAAATTAATTTCCAAATCTGACATTACTACACAATTAAAATTTCATATCCAAATTAAATCCATAATGGTTTTAAAAGATTAAAAAAAAGAAATAAAATTATTTATTCTTTTCGCGAAGAAATTAATTCCATAAGCAATTTTCAGAATTTGCACTCGTTCGAGAGAAAGTTAGAATCAAGAGAAAAGCTTAGAATCCGTGAAGAAAAGAAGAAGAAGATGAAGAAAATAGTGTTAAACGAATGAATGACGACAACAACATGTGTGTTTGGGGAAGATCTTCAACTACCACTTTAACTACATTTGCAAGTCCTTTGTAGAGCTGTCATATTATACCCTCTTCCCATCCTTAATCTTCCAACATGGGAAATGAAATTCTCTCTTTAAGTGTGAACTTGCCAAGGGCAATGGGTCTTTGGTTGTCATAAGTTATTCCCAACAATTAATGACTATGGTAAGGCACTAGTACAAAACTGAGTTTTAATGTTAGTTTTAACTGACATTATAGGAGTACAATATCGGTTGAAGATGGTGTTATTAAAGGCCTTCAATGTTGGTTGTCTTTAATGTTAGTTTTCAATTGACATTAAAAACATTAAAAATAACTGATATTAAACACCTTTAATAAGACTTTCTTCAATGTCGATTTTTTGACATTAAAGGTCTGTTTTTGTGACAGGCAATGCCTAACAACATTTTGGTACCGAAGAATATATATATTAAACTTGTGCACGATCAAATTAGTAATTCTCTTTTACCCATACATGCCCTTCAACAAAGCTTTCTTCGAATTCTCAAAATAAAAATGATGTTGGAAGCCATATGAATTTTGTTGGTGAAGAAAATAGTAATAAAAAGATGTGAAAAACGAGTTTGAAGGAAGAAAGGCGAATTTAGTAGTTTCCTTTCATCTTTTATAGAATGCAAAGAGAAAAATGACATCTTTGAGAAATGGTCTCTTATATCTATCATCAATTAAGTTGATAGGGTCAATCATCATGAAAAAGAAAAAAAGAAAAAAAAGAAAAAAGATGATGTCAGTGAAACGTTGATGGAATGTTTCAAAATTTTATGTAATTTACTTCTTCATATTATACTTAAATATCAATAATGTTATTTTGATATTTTGATATACATTATAATAATGTTAGGGACCACAATACAAGAAATCTTGAAAATTAAAAACATTTAGACCAACAATAAGACAAATGATCAAACATACTATTTGTTATTCTCTTCTAAATTTGAGATAGTGGATTCAGAACTAAAGTCACCAACAAACAAACAACATTATTTTACACATCTTGCTTATCTGAAACAGATACAACTCTAAGAACTTGATTTAAAATACAGTTGAGTGGTGAAAAAAAAATTAAAAAGTTGCCCAAATTATTGAGTGGTAGATCAAATCATACCTAAAATAGTCACCAAAATTCACTATAAATTCTCACCTTAGCGTAAAGTTTTTATCACATTAAAAGAAAATGAGCTAAAGTACTTGTACCATTTGAGTTATGTTTGGTTGTGATTTTAAAATGGTTAAAATTATTTTTGTCATTTGTAAAAATACCACTCAAAATATATTTTTTAATCGTTAAAAATTAACTTTAGAGTAATTGTTTTAAATGATAAAATTATTAGAAATATTTTTAAATATAGCAAAATGTCACTGTCTATCATCGTCTATCACTGATGGATAGCGATAAGAATAGTAGTGTATCAATGCTATCAATTATCTACTATCAATGACATTTTGTTATATTTGAAACTACCCCTTAATTTTATTAGTATGAAAATTGCTTTAAAAGTGTAAAATTAAATATCAAATTGATTGGATGTCAAAGATTTTTCTATTTTATGAGCCTCAGTATCTGTAAAATTAAACACTAGTGTGTGTCGTGTTTTGCACGAAACGAAAGCAATCTTCATCAAAGATACAATGTCATATGTAGATACTTTATTATTATTTGTATCTAAACATATAAATCCTTTATGCATTGAACTATAACCTATAAAAACACAAGGGGGTGTTCGTTTTGAAACTTTATTTTTTTTAATGGAAAGCATCTACACCAACATACTCTTATTCCATCGAATTTTGGCGGTTTTTGAAACAATCTTTGATATGGTGTTTTATTATCATGAGTTTAGATAGACATTCGATTAACATAAACATGGTTGTTAGAAAATTATCCAACTCAATATTTTAATGGCATATTGGATTGGAATGAGAGTACTAAACTTGTTTCGACGAGGAGACGATGTTTGCCTTCTATGACTCTATTTTGTTGAGGAGTATAAGGGCAAATTAGTTGGTGCACAATTCAATAGGGAATACGACCTAAGTCCCACATTGACTAGATAAAGAGATGATTATGAATATATAAGTGAGGACCATCTCTATTAGTATAAATTTTTTTGGAGTGAAACCAAAAGCAAAGTGATAGAAATGAGATCATCGTCCCTAACAAATTCTACTGTGATCTAGTAGAGCTTTGAGTTCAACAAGTAAACTCTCCCTCACCATTACTTTGGAGAACTTTTATCTTCCTATCAACTTAATTTTCCATCATTAGTTTAAACTTTCAAAACAAGATGTAAATTCTGACTTTTTCTTTAAAGGATATATCTAAGTGAATCTAAAAAAATCATCAACAAAATTTGCAATATATTTATATCCTTAAAAGGACGTTATAGATGCAGGACCCCTGTGTATTTTTTCCCTAAATTTAAATTAGACTAAAACTTTAACTTAGAACCTTACTTAATTGACAACAAACACAAAATTTCTTCAACTTTTTGCCAACTTAGAAATATCAATGATCTTAAGGATTTTTCATCAAAGTGACCCATTCTCCTAAAGCCAAATCGAGTATGGAGCTTTATTATTGGTCATAGCAGTGAATAATGATCTCTCCAGTTGATTCTTTACAAACAAACTATTATCATAAAAAGTGACGAAACAATTATTATATCTTGTGTAAGTTTGCTTGCTTAAAGCAAATTCTTTCTAATTTTTGGTACAACCGACACATTCTTTAGAGTTAAACTGTTGTGACCAAACCCTATTTTTCTTTGTCCAATATGTGAGATATTTCCTTGATTCACATTGCCTACATATACTTTATCCATTCCTTTTATGGTTGTAGAGGTTGTACCTGTAGTTTAATTATACATTGAAATGATCATTCCATTATTCCTCTTCTCGAGTGGTAGTGCCCTTGGATTCCAACCATTTCCCATCATATCACTCAATATCTTTTTAAAGTCTTTGTAAATTTATCTTAATTTGTTAAACTTATTTTTCAATTCATCATGACTATAAGCATATCAAGTACTAGCATTTAGTTGATTTCTCATATAATTCCAACTAGTCCTTGTAAACATTGTGGTGGGTCAATTGTCCTTTGCAACCTCTCCATCCATTAAGTCAACAATAAAGTCTCATTCTTGTCTGACCATGGTCCCTCACTTTTCAATCCATTACTTTCAACAACTAAAAAGCACTTAAAAAGTACTTTCTTAACTTTCTATTTAGAGTTGTTTGATGATATTTTGTTAGATTTGATGGTACTTGCTAGTGCTTTTTAGATATTGAGCTTGAGAACGAAACATGGAGCTAAAAAGAGTCAAAATAGTCCAAATTTAACATAATTGAGACAAATTGGGGCCAAGTGTATCAAGTAAGGATAAAAGAAGAAGAAAATAGTTAGGTTAATAGTGAAAGTTGTTTATGACGTTACTTAATGCCACACTTCTTACATTGGTTTCAAGAAATTATTAATTAATTAAGTTGCATGAGACAAACTTGTTTTTGACATAAAATAATCCAGCCATAAGTTTCTAGACTTAGGCATATTGTTTATATGATTCTATGAAAAGCTAAACAAAATTTAATGAAGTAAACAACAAAAAATGATCAACACCCTAGAATGCATTTTGTCTCTTGAATTTCCTCACTTATTTTTTACTTATTTGTTTTTAAAACTCAAAGTCAAACTCAATTCTGAATCCTTAAATAAATTTTTATTCGATTCTTGAATAGCTAAACAATAACTGTGCTATGATCTCCTGTGGAACAATACCCAGTATCTTAGACCATTTTACTATACTATTAATTGACACATGCATTTGCGCTTGTGCTCATCAACGACCTCATCAAGACAATGCTTTTTGAATAATTTTTGTGACATCTAGAATAATAAGATTATTTAGTAAGACAATAAGACTACAAATGAAACTAACAAATTTAATTTCTCAAAACCTAAGATGAAAACTCAACCAAATTTTTTCTAAAAAAAAAAAACAAATAAACAAATAAAAGAAAAAAATAAAAAATCACTCTACATATTGGTTCAACATCACTCATACTTGAAAGAAGGAATTCATTCGTTCAACATCACTCATACTTGAAGAAAGGAAAAATAAATTAAAATAAAAGTTCAAGTGTTGTTTCGTGAAAGCCTGTAATTGAGTCGTCCCTCCCATGAATATGTGAGTTATAATGTTCATCCAACTAAGTAGATGAAAAACCTTCCGTTGAGAACTTGTATAAGGACTATATCTAAAAGCTTTTGTTGGTATGAGGTATAGAGGTTGGGTAGGATAAAGGTTTAAGTGGTAGAAAATTAGGCCACATTAAAACGTATTAATGTCCAACCTAGTCTGAATTAGAACCTTGATGTGGAACAAATGCGGTTGTGTGCATTTAATCAATCAAATACATTTATAATACCAAATAGTTCAAATTAAGCATGCTTTCATTACGAAAGCCAACATACATAGTGTCACAATCGCTCACTTTAGAATACGAGACGGCGATTGTGTGGCACTGCTCTAACCCGACGAGCAAGTCAGCCGTACAAAAACCATGGGTCGCGGGTAAACTCGAGGTATGATGTAGCCTCTACTCACGTTTTGAGAGAAAATGGTTTTATAAAACGAGAGAGAGGAAAAGCTTTGAAAACATCATTGAATAAAGCATTGAGGACTGACAATTGCAAGAAAGCTTGTTTGCAAAGAGTACAACAATACTTGGCCAGGGAGCCAACTAGTGGGGGTCTCCTATAGTACATTCTAAGCAAAAACTAGTCTGCCAGCCTTGCATATCAAAACTGGCGAAACGTCACTCGAAAGGAAAACAACATGAAAATGAAAACAACTTCCTAAGCTACTTGCAAAACATAAATACAAGGTGGTTGAGGGTGGTTTGGGCATGCGGCCATAGGCAAACACTCCCTGGACAAGCATGCTCAAGACACATAGCACACACATACAACCTATGCTTTAAGACAATTGATCTCTGTTTAGATTAACCAAATATATAGTGTACATGAATTCAAATAAGGAATAGAAAACAAAAAATAGAGAAATCCATAAACATTCATCAAAAGCTCATACAACCCATAAACAAGTACCCAACAAACCTCAAAATTGACGTTTAGAGCCTAGTTGGTCATTGAAGCTCGAGTCCTAATGCCATAATCTTCGTTACAATGCAAAATAAAAAGAAATCTCATAGGTTTTGGCCAAGAATGGACAAAACCAAGCTCAGAGCTCCCAAAATTGGCATACGACTCTCCTCCTTTTAAACTAAAATGAAAGAAACGTGTATATAGAAATCGATATGAATTGTCAAAGGCATCAAATTATTAAACATTTTATTTAATAATTTTGATGTAATTTTCTCATTGTCCAATTTTATCCTTCCAAAACATATTAAATAAAGGTATTTTTGCCACTGTAATAAGGTTTATGATGTAGCAACATTAGGGTTTTGGGAGGCTATATAAAGTCTAGCTATTCTACAAAATAGTTTTTTTTTGGATTTTGACTTATGGGAATGACAATTTTTCTCTATGTTGATAACGGAGATTCATCACCAACCTTTTGCAATTCATGATCTAGGGTTGTATGCTTGAGCATTCAGGTAAGATTAATTAACTTGCTTGTGGTGTGTTTAAACCTCGAGTAGAGAACTAGTTCTCTTTTATCTCCTCGTCTTCAATTAAAAGGTAATTCACTTCTAATACTTCCTTTTAGTCTGATGTCAAATTGATTTGGGGTTATAGAATTTGATATTAGGGGTTCAAGAAAAGGACCCCTAATTCTCAAATTGTTTGGGTTTCATATCATTAAATCACATGATCGTAATCTTACTACTATTGTTGCACCATTTATTTCTCATGATGGTGTTGCATCTTGATGGGTTGAGCAAACATAGTGCTGTGCGGCCATTGATGGTAGAAATCCTAACGGCGTCGCAACGATATCCCATTTAATGCCCTCTGGAATGCATGTTGCAGCACGCGACGCTTGGCCTTGGTGAGAGCATTCTTATCAATGTGTCTCCTTTGAAATCCCAAATGCTCCATTAAGCTCCTAATAGCTCCATATTATGTAAAATATGTGCCTTGTTAAAACTTTACTAGAAAAAAACTCAATAAAAAAAAAATTATAGTCAAAGAAAAAGATTACATTATTTGATATACTTTGATGACTGCTTCATTAAAAACTTTGCTAGGAAAACTCAGTGGAAAAATCCATAGTCAAGGAAAAGAGAGTACAAGGAAAACCCAGTGGGAAAAACCATAGTCAAGAGAAAAAGAAAGCAGTAAGTTTACTTCCTCTCATGGAAACATCACCTAGCATCTCATAGTCATCACATTCAAATGTTGCATACTAACTTCTCAAATGTTGTTGTGAATAACATCTTTATAATAAGTCTACCAAGTCAACTTTTAAAGAAATTTGTTGGATCATGATGCCACCATTTTCTTCAAGGTCATAAATGTAGAAGTTTATCTATTATGTTATCTTCATATAATAACATTCCTGATCAGCCTCATAGACGGTCAGTTCGTCTCCAATAACATTCCTAATTAGTACTAATTAAGTAATTTGTCTAAGATCTAGCTCTTATGAGTTAGATAAATAGCTTGTATCTTCACAACCAACTAGATCATAATTAGATTTATTAGAAAGAAAATAAATCAATATAAACTAATTCTCAAATAAAACATAATATATATTCAACTCTATTCCAATATCTTTCTTTTGGAGGAATATTATATCCATGTAGCAAAACTACTAAAAATACTACAATAGGTAATGTATGTATAACAAGAAAATATATAAATGCACTTATTTCACAAAACTATGGTTTTTCAAGACCTAAAGTTCTTCATAATCATATCCTTAGATTACATGATATATTTTTTTTCAGAACCATCACAGGAGTGTTCAATGATGTAACTAGTTCATATAAGATCTTTTATGTATCACTTGATGTAATCTCATCTGCTTTATGCTTCTTTTGAAAACTTAGGCAAAACTTTGTTTTCTAAAACTTTCGTCTCAATTTCTTTCTTCAAAAACTTTATTGTCTTTGAAATCTCTTCAGTAGTTTCAGATCATCAATATATACATATGTAGTAAATCTTGACTATTATTTCTTTATAGTATCATATAAACAAATAGAGTAATCTAAGGTTATAAAATATCATATGGACGAATAGAGTTATTTTATAACCTTATTTCAACAAATATTTAATAAGGTGATTATATCAAATATGTAAACAATCTATGTGATAAATATAATTCTCTAATATTTAAATTATATGATTTTGGAACCTTTAATCCTTCAGGGATTTTCATAAAATTAAACATCATTATTAAGAGATTCATATAAATGTGGTATAACTACATCTTTAAGTTGTATGTTAAGCTATTCATACTCTCTTTCCTTAAATGGCAGTGCCGCGGCGCTATAGACCAGCGTCATGACACTAGTTTCCATAAATGAAAAAAAATTATTTTTGGAAAGATTTTTTGGGCAGAATAGTCTATAAATTTGAGGGTTTCCAGTAGCAGTAATATTCAACCAAAGCACGAAATTATAGACCAAAAGAGTCACAAGAAGGAAAGAATTGAGTGAGAGTTCATAAAAGAGTTCAGAGCGTGAGTTAGTTGCAAGGAAGAGGAAAAGAGTTTGAGATAGTGAGAGCTAAGGAGATCGTGATGGTGCTACCTCAATCAAGAGCCTCTTTTTAGTAGAGTTTCCCTTTCTTTACACTCTTTCTTTGTTTATTTTGTTTAAACATATTGCTTCAAGCTATGAATGGCTAAACTATTTATTTTTAGGGTCTTGATGATTTGTTTATAAATTCAGGTTGATATTGTAGACTTTCATGGTTTTGTTGGAATGATTATGCTTTTCATTGTTATTGTGTTTAATTCTTGTGGATTGGCCATCTTTACATGTTTGGTTAGATGTATGATTGAGAGATTGTATGTTTAACTTGATTCATAACAATGAATTGTTGTTAATCTATAACGAGAGTAGTTAGGTTGATAATAAAAGTTGCTAAAAACTATTCTTAATGCCATGTAATTTGTATTGGTTTCAAGAGATTAGTAATCAATCGAGTTGCACGAGAAAGGGTTGTTTTTTAGAGAAAATAACTTCGAATTAAGTTTTCTAGACTTAGGCATATGAATGACAATAAAATCTATGAAATCTATAATATTGCATGATGAAATAAACAAGAATTCATTACCCTAGAACTCTCTTTGACTCTTGTGTTTCTCACTTTAATACTTTCGTTATTTGGTTTATATTTTCCTTAACTTACAATATTAATTCCAATCCTCAAATAAAATTGATTCAACTCTAGAATAGCTAAGTAACTTAAACCTTTACAATTGGATCTCTAGTGGAACTATATTTGGACTTTGTCGTCTTATATTATAACTTGACCCGTACACTTGAGGTTAACACTTAAAGTGGCGCATCAGTTGTCAACTTATATAAATTTGGTTCCATATTTTTCATGTTATGACATAATTTATCAAGTTCTTTTTATTATCCTCATTTTCTTCAATATTCTTATCACTACTCATATTTAGGATTTCTTCTGGAATATTCCATATTCTTAATTGAGTCATTTTGATTATTGGCTACTTTTTCAAGGATTTTTATGTTTGGAACCCATTTGCTTATCACGCACCAGGTGTGGTGCAGACAACTTGTTGCATTGGGATATCAATTTTGCATGGTGTATTTGCAACCATATATACCTTGCTCACTTTATTACAGCTATAAATGTTTTGTAAATATATCTAGCATTTGATTTGCAATATTTTACAGATGAATTATCTTTTGAACTTCTAGTTCAAAGTGATTTGTATGGTGATAAAAATGAGACATTATTTATGCATTCAATTCAATTTCTTTTTCTGTGTAGTTATTATATCACCCATCAAAGGTTAAAAAATATTTAATAATTGATGTGAAATCAATTTCAACATCAATCTATAACCTCTTTTGAGGAATCATTTTAAATTGTTCCATCATCTTAATTGTTGTTCGGGAACAATAATTTAAATATTTACTACACATCTTGCATATGAAATATATTTGACTTTTGGTCATAAGCTCATAAGTTTTTGGCTTAGAGCATACAAAATAACATGATTTCATACAAATTTAAAAGATTTGCTATTTGAACATAAACTATAGGATGTTCAACACTTTATATTATTGAACTACTTTAGATTAACAAACTTTTTACAAATTTCTCAATATGTTATGTTATACGTTGCTTTTCATATTGCCTTTTTCGTAAAGTATTTACAATAAGAATGTTCTTGGCAAGTGCAAGTTGCTAGATAGGTGTCTTAAACAAGAGAGATAGTTCCTGGAATCCCTAGTTGGTATTGGCTTTTCTTACTCCAATACAACCTCAAATTTTATAATATAAAAGACTAGAAAATAGGTATTTGCTCATTATGAATGTCTTAATGTGATGGTTCTACTGATACCCTATAAATGTATTACGTAAAGAAAAGGGTTGAGTTAACCTGGGTTCATGTCTTTAGGTCCTATCTTCATTACTTTTTGTGTGGTTTGACATTTATGTTGACCATGGTGCCTTCTATCCTGGTCTAATCTGATGTTGTGCTTTTATTGCTATTTCATTTTTTGTTATTGTTATAGCTTGGTTTGTGCTTTTCGGGACCATGGAGTTATGACTCATCCAGATGAGTGGTATAATACTTTTTTCTAGCCTAAAATGTGAATTTGTAGAGTGCCTTTTGTTTTCCGCTTCTTTGTTTTGTTTTGTTTTTCTTTTTTTTTTTTTTTTCTCTAAAAACTACTCCAAAAAATACCTTTGTTTTCTAGTAAACTAATTTGCTTAAAATGCATATTTTAAAAGTTTAGCAAATATCCACCTTAGAAAGGAAAATGGAAAATGAAAAACAAAACAAAAGCAATTGAGGACCTCCCACAATTCTTCCTCGTTTTTTTTTCTTTTTCCCTTCTTATGATATTTACTTCTTGTACTTGTATATAATTATTCTATATTTTAAAAGGTTCTAACTTAGTTGCCACTTCAATCACTTGCATCACCTATTCATGAAGTTAAGTTTCCTCACCAATTTAATTTGAACACTTTTTTCAGCTGGGACTCAAGTCATTTTCCATAAGTTTTATGTGTTAAAACTTTGTTTAGATCTATCAATTAAGAGTATTCAAGTTCATTTTTAAGACTTTGTTAAACTAGTTGTAAACACGATGAATCCTTACTTGTTTCTAAGCAGGACAACAACACATCACTTAGCTACAAACTTTATAGGTTGGCTTATGGGTAGTTGCTGCAACCTTTGCTCTCTTTTTGGTGTTTTCAAAGTAAAGTGTTATAAGTTGTCTTCCATTTAGTTGCTAATAGTTTTTATTGTACTTGTTTTAGTTTCAAGTAAACAAGCAGAGTTCAAACTACCATGGTGTGTTCTTTATAAGATAATATTTATAAGACATTCTCAAACTTTATTTTATTCTAAAGTGTAGGATTAGAACAATTGTTAAAATAGTATGACTATCTTGCACTTATGATAGTCATAACTTAGTTGTTTTCCATTGAATTGTTTGAGTTTTTGCAATGATGGTTAGTTTTTAACCATAGTTTTCTATATGTTAAGAAAAGGCGTGTTTTTTTTTTTTTTTGGAAAACCTTCAAATTGGCAAGAATTTGTTGGTATGGCGAGATTTAGTTGGGCGATTATTTTAGTTTATTCTTGTTTTTTTGGTTGTATCTATTCAATTGACCCTCCAAAGTAGAAAACCAACTCTCTAGATCTTTAGACTTTAGTGCTTTATGCATATATTGGTCAATCAATATAACTTGCTAATAGGTTAGTTAAACAATATGTCAATTTCTTATCGTGAATTAGTTAATCTTTGTGTTCATTTAAAGTTGAATTGTATATATAAAAGCAATTAAGATTTTATTTTGTGCATGTGTAGGTACAAGAGAAATATTATTATTTCTATAAAAAAAAAAAAAAAAAACAAGAAAAAGAGAGATATTATTGATTTGCATGTGCATAAACAGAATATACATACATACAACATACATACATACACATACATACATTACATATATACACATATATATATATATTAAAAAAAATAATAAAACAATGACAGACATTTAATATTGGATAATTACCGACAAAAAACAGGTTAAAAACCGACATTGAAGATAATGTTTAATGTTGATAAAAATCAACATTAAAGATGGTATTCTATGTTAGCCAAAAATCAGCAAGGAGGGTTGTTGGCATTGAAATATTGGTCATGTATAATGTCGGTGAAAAATTGACATTAACGACAATCGACATGGAAGGCCTTTAATAACACAATCTTCAATATTGGTTTTGAACCGACATTGTGATAAGCACTTGAAAAGTGCTTTCTATTCTCTCAAACTAAGGGAGTTTATATTAGATTTCACTTGTTTGCTAGTGGTTTTCAGGTTAAAATGAGGAAAATTAGAAGAAAAGACTAAAAGATCAAAACCGAGCAAGAATACCGCGAAAAAGAGCTGAAAAACCCAAAATGGCAGAAAATGGGGCAGCGCCGTGGTGCTTGAACGGCGCTGCCGCGTCGCTAAAACCCCTAGAGTAAGCTTTTCTGATCGCAGCCCTAGCACCGCGGCGCTCTTCAACAGAGTAGCGACGCTGTCCCAGAATTTTCAATAGCGCCGCGGCGCCAGTTTTCCTTAAATAAAAAATTGTTATTTTTGGTAAGTTTTTGGGCGGCCAAACTCTATAAATTTGGGGGTTTCCAGCAGCCCTAAGCATCAAAATCAAATCAAGGAAGTGCAGACCTAAAGAGGCACAAAAAGGAGAGAATTGAGTGAGAGTTCAAAGAGTGAGTTAGTTGCAAGGAAGAGGAAAAGAGTTCGAGATAGTCGTGGTGCCCTTCGAATTCCGACGTGAGAGCCAAGGAGATCGTGACGGTGTACCTCAATCAAGAGCCTCTTTTCAGTAGAGTTTCCCTTTCTTTACACTCTTTCTTTGTTTATTTTGCTCAAATATGTTGCTTCAAGCTATGAGTGGCTAAACTCTTTAGTTTTAGGGTTTTGATGATTTGTTTATGAATTTATGTTGATCTTGTAGACTTTCATGGTTTTGTTGGAATGATTATGTTTTTCATTGTTATTGTGTTTAATTCTTGTGGATTAGTCATCTTCACATGTTAGGTTAGATGTATGATTGAGAGATTGTATGTTTAACTTGATCTATAACAATGAATTGTTGTTAATCTATCACGAGAGTAGTTAAGTTGACAATAAAAATTGCTAAAGATTATTTTTAATGCCATGTAATTTTGTATTGGTTTTAAGAGATTAATAATCAATCGAGTTGCATGAGAAAGGGTTGCTTTTGAGAGAAAATAACTTGGAATTAAGTATCTAGACTTAGGCATATGAATGACAATAAAATCCATGAAATCTATAATATTGCATGATGAAATAAACAAGGATTCATTACCCTAGAACTCTCTTTGACTCTTGTGTTTCTCACTTTAATACTTTTCTTATTTGATTATATTTTCCATAACTCATAATTTTCAAATTTAATCCTCAAATAAAATTGATTCAACTCTAGAATAGCTAAGTAACTTAAACCTTCACAATTGGATCTCCAGTGGAACGATATTCGGACTTAACCGTCTTATATTATAACTTGACCCGTACACTTGCGGTTAACACTTAAAGTGCGCATCACATTGTACCCCTATAATGTCGATTTTCTACTTACATTTAAGCTCAGATTTCTAGTAAAATTAAAATTAAAAGTAAATTGCATGATAGACTTAGACTTTCAAGTTTTTCATACGTCGCAACGAATTTCCCATTTTTCTTAATGCAAATTTTAATTATTTCTATGGACACTTTTGTAACCAAAAGATTTGAGAAGAGCCTGGTTTAATTAGGGATATTTCTGAAGGAATTGGGAACACAGAAACATTTCGGATCTAAAGCACTCAAAAAATATCAATTTTAAAGATTAAATATGCTTGTTCTTAAAACCAAAAAATAAAGTTTTGATACATACTTGTTTTAGCTCAAAATTGAAGCAATTCCCTTGAAGATTTTGACCATGAACATGTCGTGGACTACCACAAGATTTTTCTCGTAATTCTCTGGCCTGAAAACAGATTGTGAGATCCAAATTGTGATGAAGTTGAAGCAAATTTGAAAGCAATTGAGAGTTTTTGGAGAGTTTGAGAGTTGGCGAGAAATTCACCAAAATCCACTAAACCATCCATTTTTTTCCAAGATAATCTTCCTCTATTTGAAGAAGAAGAGCATGCAAATCAGATTAGCCAATAATTGACACCAATTTGGTGATTAACAAGGTAGAATAAGAGGTATTTGTAGGAGAGGTTAAGAGTGTTTCTAAAAACACCCACCTCCTAATTTGCCCATGCAAAATTGAATTTCCTTAAATTCAATTTAAGTGAATTTTCCATTTTAATTTTAAATAAAATTGATCTAATTAATTTTAGAGCTCTTTTCAAATATATCAAAAGGAACCAAAATATTTACAAATATAGCAAAATACACAGTCTATCTGCGATAGACTGCGATAGATCATAATAGACTACTATATGTGTCTATTATGACACAGATAGTAGTCTATTGGCGATCTATCACAGTTTATTGACAGTGAAATTTTGCTATTAATAGTAAATATTTTCAGTAGTTTTGCCATTTAAGATAATTTCCCTTAATTTTATATAAAATTAATTTTAATTAATTAAACAACTTTAATTAATTATATTAATGTAATATTATAATAAAATTAATTCAAATAATTCATTTTAAATTAATTTTAAATAATTAATTAAACATTTGCATTAATTATATTAAAATAATATTAAATATTAAATTAATAATAATTTTCACCAATCCTGAATTTTTCAATTTGATGAATCTCTATTTATTTGATTAATATTTAAATCACATTTAAATATTTTCAACTCTCCAAACTTTGTTTAATTCATAATTAAACGAACAAATTGGAAAACTTACTCCCTTACCGAATTTGAACGTTTTCAAATTCGCTCATCCTACTGTTCTAAGATTTAGTCCATAAGCTAACAAAGGAACATAATAAACTTATAGATCATGAGCTCCAACGATTTAAAATTAACCGACTAAACTCTTTAACCTAGTTAAATAACAATCGTTAACTACCAAGATATTCCACTGTAGTCCAGTAGCTGCACTCTCTTTACTGTAGATCTATTTTTCTCACTTGATATAACCATGATTAGTAAGTCGATCTTTCACAAGTTGTTCGTAATTACCTCTGGGTCAACATTACCGTCTTACCCTTGTAATTACATCTTGTTAGTTAAGGAACAAGATGAAAGTCTTTATTTGTCAAAGTAGGTCCCAAAGATCTCTTGTATATTATGACTACACTACGAAAATACATTCACATAATTGAACTGGAAAATCACCATGGATACAAGTTTAATAATTTTAAAATCAAACCTTGAATCATGCTGGTCACTTGAACATCACAATTACATCATTAAGGGAAAGGCTTCATGATAAACATAAAGCATCCTTTAATAGTCAAATTATATAAAATATTTCAAACCATTCATGAAATGATAATTATACTCAAAATCACAAAAATCACATAAAAAGTATAGCATAATTAGCAAAATGCATGACACTTGCTTAAAATTATATATAATAATAATTTTCACTAGAGCTCGTAATTTTAATCACAAAATAATAATACTTATAAAATAAACCACTCACCAAACTTTTGACATGTAAAGTTGGAGTCGTAAGCCGCTCTAGAAAACCACCATATTGGAAGTTACTTAGGTCACCTATTTAAGCCAAAAAAATAACCATTTAAATCAATGTCCATTTATATTTTCAAACTCTTTCTCTCACCTAATTAAACCTTGTACTTAAGACTCAACTTTTCCTAAGTGAATCAAATTAGTAGGCCTTTCCTCTTCAGCTCTTCCTATTTCACCATGGGCGAGGCTTTTTTTTTTTTTTTATTTATTTATTTTTTTATTTTTTTTTTTTTTTTAGTTCTCTAATACAAATTAAGAACAAAACAATTTAAGACTCAAGCTAAGACTTCTCTTCCCCTTACAAGAGCTTTTCATCTAAGACTTGCTTTTTCAATTACAAAAACCATAATCACTAATTAAGTAAAATCAACTCCTCACCTAGCGAGTATTTCAATATTATACTTCATAATTCTTCGTCTTTACTCATCCTCGTACCATACAATCTAACTCAAAACATTTATTGATGCTTAAAAATATTAAAACCCACATGCTTAAAACGATTTATTCATCCATAATTTTCTGAATCAAACATAACAATACTTGCCAAATTTCGATTCCAAATCTCCATCTATAAAATTATCTACTAAAATTCTTCCTCTCAACCTTCAAATCTCTCCCTCTCTCTCCACAATCTAAGGAGAAAATTTTAACTTCTTTATTTATTATTATTATTTTTATTTTCCTTTAAGCACTTGCCACATGTTAAAACCCAAATTACTCAACACACATCCACATGCCCTCAAGCAACTTACTTCAAAATATTCGGCTAATTTACCCTTTTATCCTCTTTTTTAAATCTAATTTATTTTTTTAATTTTCCTATTATTTATTATTTATGTATTTATTTATTTAATTTTTATAAAAAAATGATTTTTATAATAAATGAAAACCATTATTTCCTATAGTTAGTAAGGACAAGTATCTCGAATGGTATGAGTGTTTTTAGGTTAAAACAAAAGCAAGGTCGCAAGGGTTATGTTTAAAGAGGATAATGTCATACTATTGTGAAAATATGTTGGAGGGTCCAATGTTCTAGCTAACAATAGCTAATTATATTTTTATTCTACTACAACAAGTATAATATGAGTTTTAACCTCTAATTTCAAGACAACGAATACATATCAATATCAATTGACGTTGAATTATATATGCTCACATTTTAACATGTTGAGGGCCATATTAGAACTACAGGGTGAGCTGGCCACAATCTATTATATAAAATATACACTGGTAGGTTAGCAAATTAAAAGATAGCAAAGTTTACAGGGGCCACAATAAAACCAAGATTCAAAACCGAAGTTCCAAGGTAAAGGTCCTAATTAAAAGCAATTCCAAAAGTTTAAAAAAAAAACACCCAAAAAACTAAATCACAGCAAACTACATTAGTGTTCAAAATATAAATAAATGAAAAGAGAAAGGGATTTGATCCATGTAACAAAACCAACCCCACAAATTCTTTCTAATTGGGGAGAAATTTAACCTAGAAAGTAATGACAGTGAACAAGTTAGAGGCACTTACCGGCCGATTATCGAAGCCATAGCAAATTTATAGACTTGAAGGTGGGGATGCCGCAGTCAAATACTTGGAAAATGAATGGAAAAGTGAAACAAATGTATAAATAAATTGAAATAAATGTGTAAATAATGTGAAAGATTTTGATTATCCAAAATGTTGCCGGTATAGTGATCGACTGTGAGAAAGATTATTTTATATAAACTTTGTCATTTGCGCCCGAGTAATTGCCACGGCAAAATGGCGTCGTAAACCACACACAGACGATCAAATAAAACTTATATCACCAATCATGCAATTGCTACAACAAAGCGCAGTAATAATGGTAACACTGAGGTTGAACCACATGGAATTTATGACTTATCTAACACAATTGATGAATTTGATTGTAGCAGGGGATTTTAGTGATCATGCAAGAATTTAAAGGCATGGAAGTAAATGTAAGGAAATTAAACAGGTGCAACGATTTTTGGAAAAATTATAGTTAAAGAAATACTTGGGGATATGAATGGATTTAGCTAAATTTCTATCATCGAACACTTGCAATCACGGTTAATTACAAGTAAATTCACAATTAAATGATATTGATTATCACTAAATGCCCCTAATCATCAAATCAAGCAAATGCAATTTGAACTAAATTCTATTTCGTTATTTATAACGATAGCACCTTAGACAGTGATCCAAATTCGCATTAAGCAATAGCGGGGTTTAATTATGATGAATGAAAGGTCGGAAAACCTAGTCAAACATTTGATTTATCACTTGGATTCGATAAACTCATAAAAGCAAAATTGATGAAAAAGTCCTCAATCATGCAACTTAGTTCATCATCAATGCTAAGAGCCAAATGAACTTTGCAATCGAAGAGGCAATAATCAAGAAGCGTCAATTCAATCAAATCATCTTCGTATAAGAATAAACTCAAAACCCAAAAAATTTGTACCAATCAACCAACAAAAATTAACAAGTTCTCATGAAAGTTTAGCCTAGAAATCCTATCTCCAAATAGAGATTACCTTAGCCACACATAATTTTCAAGATAATTCTCAATGCTTAGAGTAATTACAAAGGAAAGTTGAGGGGATTAAGAGAGGATAAGATGGGATTCAGAAGTTTGGAGTATCAACAATGGAGGCTGAAGTTCGAACTCTTCTCCCAATGACCTAAAAATCACGATTCTTTTATAAGAATGGCTAGAGTGTCACTATGCTCCTAAGCAGCATCGCTACGCTTGACAAAGAAATCGTTGTGTCGATCTCGAGCGTAGCCATGTTGCACGCTACGCTCGAGCGCATGCACACGTGTTGCGCTTCAGTCATTGTCTAAAGCATCGTTGCGTTTCCCTAGGGTGGCACTATGCTACAAGAAAAGTTGCTCTCGAGTTGAGACCGTAAAGTGCAGGCCAGCTGCGCTCTTAAAGGTATTTTGGTCATTTTGATCCCTTCATTTGGTCCATGCTTATGGTGCTCCATTTTGACATGCTTTTGCACCAAATCGACCCTGATGGTCCAGCTCATTACTTTAAGCCTGCAAATTTCAAGGAATAGCACGATAAAATTACGGAAGGAGCCTGAATAAAGCTGGGAAAGATAGCTCTTTTTAGGAGCTATCCCCGAGACCACATAGATTTCGACAAGCCACCATCAAGGCAGTAGAACGATGTCATGTGCCATCAAATGGTTACATTCCAGCCCTAGTCGTGCCGTCGAATGAACGAGTTCTAGGCAATCGATGAAGATAAAAGAAATCAATGGTTTTCATGTATATAGAGATATTTAACCCAAAATAACATGGTTTTGGAAAATTCTATAGATATGTGATCATTCTAATTTTGAAGCAAAAACGATGTTAGATTAACCCTAAAGCAAAACGACGTAGTTTTGATCTAATTTTTAAAAAACAACTATAGCCTCCCATTTTGTGACTGTTTATAATTGTCATCAATATAAGCCTATTTTGTGCACTTTTCAATAATTCTTCCAGCATCTTTTTAGCTTTAGATGGCGGCTTAAAATTGTCATTATATCTCCATCTTTGATTACGATGTTTAACTGTAATCTTATACAAAATTTATGGAGAAGTACAAAAATTTCTATAAAACGAATCACACTTTTCCAAAACTGACATCATATAATCAATCTATCATCGTTCCTAAAATGTCAGCTGACATCTAAAGTAAAAATTGTTGTAGTCGTGAAGCTCAAATGAATATTATTCGGTCGAAAAGAAAAATAAGAAAAAAAAATTGAGATCCAACTCAAGAATCCTGAACTCAAGAAAGATGAAAGACCTCACAATCTTTATAAATACCTGAGTTATTCTCTTCATTGCCAATTAGTTTTGACATAAAATTCCATGCTTATCGAATATATATAAAAGCTTTCTCAAATGCATCTTAGACCAAATTTTGAACACATGGGCTTTGATTCATTAGGCAATGAACCCATATGATCATATTGGATATATATGACACACATTTGAGCGTATTAACACACGTTTGATATATTTTTGTTCGCAACTATTTCTTATTTGAATTAAGTTGTTTCTTAGCTTGTTGCACAAAATAGATTTTAACATTTCTGTACATGGATGCGTCGAGAATTACTCTAAATGTGCTCATGATTTGCAAGTTTTCCTATAAAGACCTAAGTATAAGTATTTATAGGTATCCTGGTGAGTTCAGGGTCGAACGCAGGGATTTGTGATAACTAGGCGCTGAGATTATAAGCCTGACTATGCGGTGAACTATACATGTAATATATGCAATTGTTTGTTGTGTAAAACTATACATTAAGAATAAAAAGAATTTTCTACTACTAATAATGAGGTGGATGTGGTGATGGTTAGTCATATGTCATTTAGTATCAAATTGCATGCGTTGAGAATGAATGGAACTATGCGATAGGAATTAATGCAAGCGTTAGTTGTTACCTAAACCTTTTGAGTACAACTTCATACCTACAAACTGCAATTGTGAATCCATCTCTCGATGTTTCGACGCCACATTAATCTTATTTCTAAGATGCATGGTAAGTTTGCGTTGGCAAAAGATGAACTACATCTCTGAAACTCATCTAGTCTTAATAAATGCTAAAGATTAACTATCCACTCTCTCAAGCTCGATAGTTATGCTTACTACTTGTGTTTGTCAGACAAAGTCATGCAAGCTAAAGATATGCATTAATCAAGATGTAATATACTCAAAATTGCTCAAGAAAACTAACTCTTAACATCAACTCATTCATTCAAGCATGGTGTAAGATGTTCAGAATAAAGATAGATGGAAGAGAATAGTCAATCAAACTCATATTAAGCGAATAAGTCATTCTCTCGAATGTCATTAACAAAATATAAGCAAGAAGGAGAAAAATGAAAATAAAATGGAGAAGAAGGGCGTCAAGCCGCCACTGGCAACGTCTTGCTTCATGGAGGCTTGAGATGGTCGCTATCCGATACATAAATTCCATAAGGTGAATGTTCTCACTCACTGGGAGATGACTCTAAAAATGCTCAGAATCCTTCTCTCAGAAGAGCTCGAAATGGAGGCTGGTTATGGTAAAGGAGAAATAGTGCGCCTCTTGAACTCGTCTTTTTTTTTTCTTTTCTTTAAGAAGCTTTTGGGCTATTTATAGGCGTCAAAAGGTTGATATCATGATGATCTGATACCTTTGCATTAGATTTCACCCATGCTGCATAGACTTTTCAGATTTGTCAGCCTATTTGTTCTGCCATGATCTTGATAGGTTGCTACTCTTTTTCGTAATGACATGACAGCCGTTTGAGCATGCTTGAGTTTCTTCTTCGACACATGGTTTTCAACGCATGACCTCACCGCATAGGCTCGACTCATGTTCTCGCCACAGCTTCAACTCTTCGTACTTGGTTGTTCCTACTTTTCTTCTTAACCCTGCGTTAGGAACAGAAGCTTATCATCTTTCAAGCATTTTTCTTTTTGCAAGTAGTGCCAACTCATGTTAATACATTTTTCATCATTTAACTACCAAAATCATGCGTTTAACTCCAAAGTTACTCTAATTAAATCAAATAATGACTATAATAACTTGTATTTCTACAAGTTATCAATTTTCAATCAGAAATATTACATATATATATATATATATATAAAATACTTGCATTTTCCCAACCCCCCACAAACATTCTTAATAGACATAACACATTACACACAATTTCTTAGTTATTAAGAACAAACCAAGTAGAAAGCATCCAAACTTTAGGTCGCATTTAATTGTATTGGGATTTTAGTTATTCTTGGAAAAATAAGCATCAATGCCTTCGGAAATCTTAGAAAACAATCCCAAGTAGCTTTCTGGTGAAGGCACATTTTCATTTGCCTTTTCAAACTCAACACTCCATTTTGCAAAGCTTCCTCCTACTTTGTTCAACCCTCCATTAATTACTTCAAGTTCTACCCTTTACTTCAAGTTCATCTCCTCCAACAAGTTCATAGATCATGTATTTTTTCTTCACATCATCCACTACTCTCACTAAAACTTCTGATGTCACTACAGATTGACCTCCTATCATCATATATATATATATATATATATATATATATAACAAAATCATCTCTTTATTTTTCTTATACATAACAAAAAAATTAAGGCCTTGGTAATTGTTTAGTTGGCTTTTGATTTTTGAAAATTAAGCTTATAAACACTACTCCCGTGTATTGGTTTCTACATTTCCTTGTATATATTTTAGGAGCGTTTTCAAAATCAAAGCTAAATTTTAAAAAGTAGAAAAAAGTAATTTTCAAAAGCTTGTTTTTGTTCTTGAAATTTAGGTAAGAATTCAAATGTCTACCTATGATATATTAAAACCACGAGTAATAAATTGTGAGAAAACAAACACAATTTCAAAAACTAAGAACCAAAGACCAAGGCCCCATTTGGTAATTAGTTGATTATCCATTTTTGTTTTTGAAAATTAAACCTATTTTCTCTCCATTTCTTAAAATGATCTTGATCTTTCTTAATTAAAAGAGTTGAATTCTTAGTCAAATTTCAAAAACAAAAACAAGTTTTTAAAATATAGTTTTTATTTTTCAAAACTTGGTTTTGTTTTTGAAAACATTGGTAGAAAGTAGATAGTAAAGTAAGAAATTCAGAGGTGAAAGAGGTGTTTATAAGCTTAATTTTCAAAAACTAAAAACAAAAAACTAGGCCTGTTTAGTAACCATTTTGTTTTAAGTTTCTGGTTTTAGAAAATTAAAACTATTTCCCCCACATTTCTTATAATAATTTGCATCCTTCTCAAGTACAATGGTTGAATTCTTAGCCAAATTCTAGAAACAAAAACAAGTTTTTAAAAGCTACTTTTTTTAGTTCCCGAAATTTGGTTTGGTTTTTTAAACCATTGGTAAAAATTAGACAACCAAAGAAGAAATTTAGGGATGAAAGTAGTGTCTATAGGTTTAATTTTCAAAAACAAAAAATGATATTGGTTACGAAACGAGGCCTAAATGGTTATCAAAATGAAACCTAAATAATAACCAAACAAAGTCTTAAGTAAACATGTGTATAAGTAATTGACATTGGCATATTTTTCGAGCTACATAAGTTGGCTGAGATAAGAATTGGTCGAGAAAATATTAGGTATTAAAATAGTAACATGCACGAATCGAAATGGTTCCTTTTTCAAAAGTTAAGAGAATAAAATAGACGTGTTAAAACTTCAAAAACAAACATAGTAATTCTTAGAAGTTTTGAGACTAAAATATATGTTTAAATATCTGAGGTCTCATTTCGTATCTATTTTCTGAGAATTAAGCCGGTAAAAACCATTTCTATATATTGATTTCTATATTTTCTTGTCTAACCTAGTACTGTTTTCAAAATCCAAACCAATCAATTTAAGAAAACTAACCCCCTGTTATATAACCATTTGATTTATAGGTTTTTGGTTTTTGAAAAATTAAAGATTATAAACACAATTCTCACCCATAAATTTCTATATTTTGTTATCCACTTTTTTGTTCAACAAGATACTAAAGGGAGAGGAAATATCAGTAGGTGCAGCGAAATATCTCAACTAGCACATTTCTTAGCGCCCTCACCATACTCCAGACCGAATAGAAAAGAGATTCATTGCCACAAAAAGATAATTTTAAAAGTATAAAAGCAAAGAAACAAACTAGAGGCTAGAAAAAAGCCTTCCAATTAAGGATGATGGTAATTACATCATAACTAGCTAAGAATTGAAATGAATTTCAAAAGCGAAATGATTAGGAAAACAAACCCTAAAAACCCAAAATGGAGCTCAACTTGGGATTCAAATCAAATACAAATGGAAAGAAAAGAGAAAATATTTAATCTCTCACCAAGGTGGTAAATGACTAGTACAACACTTTTCAATAACCAAGTTCCGTGTGCCACACCTACATTTGGGGGCTGCTTGTTCGAGAAAGATAATTTACTAATATTGTAATATTAAGTGAGTACAATAAGGAACTTATCTATAAAACGATCACTTTTACAGTAACTCTTGTTATACTTAACTTGATGTATACCTAGGCTCCCCCTAGATGCGAAAATTCCTCTCCTTTCACTTAGGCTCCCCCTAAGTTTGACAATACTAGTATAACGGCACTACAAACTCGATCAATGCTTGTGGATCTTCTTGAATCATCTTTCTCAAATCCAAGTGAACTCCCTTCACTAGATGGTCTGAAATTCAGATACATGAGAACTTCCTTCTCACGAAATGAGAATCAATACTTCCCTTGACACCAATGGTATTTCTTCTAAGATTAAGATAATGACTTTCTATGACTTCTCAACTCGTCACCGATTGCACAACGGAATATAGTAAGAACATGAACTCTTGTCTTTGTGACGAGAAAGGCCAAAGTGAAACACAAGCTTTCTGTAGATAATAAAACACGAAAAGCCTAGTAGAGAACATCTTGAGCCTTTTAAACCTTTTGACTAAATAAGGAAGGAAAGTCAAGGCAAATCCAATACGGAAATAGAATCCGTCTGAAAATATCTACAGACAGACGCCCTATAAAAAAAAAAAGAAATATTCTTGAATAGAGTCCAACGAAAATTACGAATGTTAAGACAATTCAAGAGACAACCAGCACACCACTTTAGAGCAAAATTTGAGAGCCAACCGCATAACTCCAACCATAGTGAATTCGGATTGATTATTTTAGGAATTATTTCAAACACCACTCAATAATATTGTTGTGGCTGTTCATCATGTGCCCACACCTTTTTTTATCCCACTAATTATACTTTAATTTCAGTATTTGTGTAGGGTTATGTTAACTCTCTTCCATTTTAGAAAGATGTGTAAAATATAATAATCTTGTTTGTTTTTGCTGATTCCACACTTTGGCTTCAATATATACACTTTGACAATGTATATCCTTATTTGGGAACTACTTTTATTTCACGTTTTTGGAGTAAAATAACAAAAATAATGTTTGATCCTTTTTTTTCTTCTTGCTGTTTGACCTATTTCAAATTTGAAGATTTTTAAAAGGTCTATTTTAGTTATTTTAACTTATATCAAGTTTAATCATTTTTGGTCCCTAAAGAAATCAAAATTCCTATTTTCAACTTAATATAGCCTTGAATTTGAATAATAACAGTAATAAATAACAATATTTTCGTCCTCAATTTAAAAACACTTTTACCAACCAAGACTTTTTAGTATATAATTGGTCGGGTTAGTTGTTAGAGGTAATCATTGGACATAATTGACGAACTTGGATGTCAGAGGTGATCATCAGAGGTGATTGTCGAAGTTAGTCGTCAGAGGTGGTTGTTGCCTCGAGTTGGCTGTTACAGGTGGTTGTTAAAGATTGTCTTCACTAGAGATGGTCAATAGGTTGATCATGGAGGTAGTCGTCAGAGTTGGTCGCCGTACCACGTCATTGGCGATGATTTTCATTGAAGTGAGGTAACATTAGTCGCCAAAGGTAGTTGTTGCTAGAGTTAGATCGCCAATGCATAGAGTCATTGAAAATATTAAAGGAAAAGTTAACTATTCTAACCACTGAATTGTAAAATTGTACTTAAGAAAACCAGGTTAAAAAGACTTACCACCCTAATTTCTTAACACATGCCTCAAATGGTGAGTGTGTCATTATAGTCCATTCAACTCCATCTAAATTGGAAGCTAAACAACCAATTATTTTTAAAGGAGCAGTTAAAGATTAGCTCAAGAACTTTTGTGAGATCTTAACTTTTCCTTTTTTTTTTTTTTTTAAGTATAATTGGGTGTAGAGAGATTCAAACGTCAAATCTCGTGGTTATCAACACACTCAAATGCTAATTGAGTTATGTTCAGTTTAGTTTGAGATCTTTTAACTTAAAATATAAGGATCATGCTATATTTTGAGTGGTTTATCCACTAGACAAGGCAAATTAGACATTAAAATAGAAAATTACATTTTTCAACCTTAGATTTTGGGTTTAATTTCTATTTGGCCTTTAAATTTCAAATGTTATATTTTTGCTGTGAACTTTTGAACTTAATTTCTATTTGATCCTTAAATTTTAAATCAATTACCTCAAACACTTTGAATTAATGAGTTATAATACATTTGGAAGGAAATTATACACATAATGGTCAAACTATTTTGTGTGTATTGTAATTTTAGTTTGTGTTTAATTACATGTCTTTTGAAAACATTTTAGCTGAACCTTTGCTCAAATGCTATCAATTTGGCTTATTTTCTTTTGATGTGATAAAAACTTCATACTAAGAGAGGGATTTTATAGTGAATTTGGGTGACTATTTTAGGAATGATTTGAACTACCACTCAATAATTTGGCCAACTTTTTACATTTTTTAAACACACCCTTGTGTTAGTGCAATGCACACTTTAATTTATTTTTCCCCCACTAACAATATTTGAAATCAATCAAGTTTTTTAGGGTAGCAATTTGTTACAGATCAACAAGATTTGTAAAAGAATGTTGTTTGTTTGTTGGTTCCATGTTGGCTCTCAATCCACTTTCTCTTATTTAATTTGGAAACGAATAACAAAAAGTATTTTTGATAATTTGTCTCCTTGCTTGTTTAAATCTCATTTTAATTTGGTTTTTATCTTTCAAGATTCTTTTATTTTGGTCTCCTAACATTTAAAATGTCTATTCAAATGTCTATTTTTATCGGTTGAAAATAGTTATTGAATTGTTTTATAATCACCCATTTTAGTCTTTACCTTTATTTCTTTTATATAAAAAAATGTATATATATACATAGGAAAAACAGTCACAATCAAACTACAAAACTATATTATAAAACAATAACGAAATAAACCACTTAGGTTAAGATGGAAGAAGAGAAGCATAAACCCGCTCCTCCAACGCCCTATCCACAAGGGAAAGAGCAAGGAAATTGTACCAACGTCGCACATAGAAGAAGAAGACTGATCCCAACGCACTAGCCATGGACTTTATCTTCTCAATAAAAAAAAGGAGACGATCTCCAAAAAGTTTGAAGCAGCTCATCATTGAGAAGGAGAATAACCTTCTAGCAGCTAGATTCAACAAAGATATTTTACACGTTAACAAACAAAATGTTATCCAAGCCTTCATGGATAAGCCATATAGCTTCAAGAACCTTAATTTAATTGTACAATATCTGGGGATAAATTTGAAGCCAACAAACTGAACACGATCCAAGTGATCCCTTAGCACCCAATCCAAGCCACCCGTTTGTCTGGCAAGACTCGAAGCTGCGTCAATATTGAACTTCTCTTAATTCTCCGCAGAGGATAAACCAACCAATAATAGTAAGCAATTGTTGAGAAGAAGCTTGGGCCACCATAATAGCTTTCCTGCGGGCTCCGTCTCAACGAAGTCCTCCATTAAGAGGACCTTTATGAAGCACTAATATTATTTTCAGTGTCAGCAGGAACTCGTTGGAACAACAGCTTATTTCTTGACAATCTGACAGGACTAGGAAGAGCAACATGAATCTCTCATTCAGGAAAAAATTGATTAATATAGTTTTGACTATGTGTGCTAATACATGTTTATGGAGGCATGTATTGAAGCCATGAATAAGTTGGCTCGTTACTAAATGAAAAAAATCAAGTCAAAATCAATTGACATATTAAAGTTTATTTAAATACATGTAGTTATTCTATTTTAGAATTAATTAGCAATAACATGAATTGATCATATATCTTTTAAAAATTTTAAGGTCTTTTCATCTTTCTCCAGCGTGAATGTTAACAAATAAGTAAAATTTTGAATATGACTTATTTGTATATTTAATTTAGGGCTGGTTGCACAAACAACAATTAGGCTCAAAATAATAAAAAGTATAGCACAAGGAAAAATATATTAGGGATATAGCACAAACTTAGTGCCAGATATCATTGATAACAACTATTATTAATAGTCATAGTGGTAAATGATTAAAAAGCCCATGTTCAGCTTGTCATTTCATGTTTCTTCTTCCGATTTTCTCAAATTGAAAGGTATCACTAATAGCAACTATCAATGATGGCTATTAGTGGCTATCACAGGTAGCTTTCAATTTGAGAAATATTAATACAACCTTAAAATAGTAACACTTGAAATATTAGCTTTCAATTTCCTATCATTTATTAGTGTCTGTTATTGATACATTTTTATCAATTGGAATCAAGCTTGAAATATTAACACTTAAGGTCATTAGTGGTTATCAATAGTAGACTTTTATAAGTAGTTGTCAACTTTTGAAAGGAGACTATCAACTTTCAAAGATTAACATTTAAAATTATAACTGATAGAAGTCTATTAATGAGAGGTTTATAAGTAACTATCACTGATATCTACCTAAGTCATATCACTAATAGCTCCTATTAGTGGCTATCGATGATAAATTTTCATAAAATGGAATCGACTTTTATATCATCGATATATGGATATCAACTAAGTTCTATCATTGATATCACTTACATCATGGCTATCGATAATAGCTTCTATCACTGATAACATGCTATTAGAGATAATTTTTGTCAATCATTTTTACCATCAAATAACATGTTATCATTGCTAGCTTCTACCACTGATAACATGTTATAAGTGATAACTTCTAGGCATGACACTTACACTTTAGTTCGAGATTCAACTTGATTAATTAATTCCACTAAGTTGGCTACTAATGATAGACTTCTATAAGTGGCTATTAACTATGGAAGAAAATCATCAAAGATTAAGCTATCAATGATAGAAAATATTAGTGGTTATTTCTGATAGACTTTTGTTAGTAACAATCAATTTTGAAATATTAACACACAAAGCTATCAATAGCTATTATTAAGAAACTTTATCATGATTATCAATAATAAACTTCTATCACTAATATTGACCTAAGTTCGATATCACCGATACATAAATATAACAGATTTCTATCCAAGTTCTATCATTAATATCACTAATAATTGATACTACCAATACACAAATATTTAGTGTATTATTTTCTAACATTTAAAAACATGAATGATAGCCAGTGAATTCTTCAATTAATGATAGAATTCTTTGAGTGACTAAGTTATAAGTATATTAGTGGCTATCACTAATAGATTTATATTATTATGAGAAGATTGGGGAGATGGAGAAAAATAGGAAAAAGAAAAGGAAAAAAAAGAAAGAGAATAAGATAATATAAGAAGATTGGGGAGATGGAAGAAAAATTGAAAAAGAAAAGGAAAAAAAAAAAAGAAAGGAAAGAAGAAAAATGAGGAGATTGGGGAGATGGAAGAAAAATTGGAAAAAGAAAAGGAAAAAAAAAAAAAAAGAAAGGAGAGAAAAAAAAACGAGGAAAAAAAAAAAAAAAAAAAAAAAAGGAAAGAAAAAAAAAGAAGAGAAAGGGGAGAAGGAAGAAAAATTGGAAAAAGAAAAGGAAAAAAAAAAAAAAAGAAAGGAGAGAAAAAAAAACGAGGAAAAAAAAAAAAAAAAAAAAAAAAGGAAAGAAAAAAAAAGAAGAGAAAGGGGAGAAGGAAGAAAAATTGGAAAAAGAAAAGGAAAAAAAAAAAAAAGAAAGGAGAGAAGAAAATACGAGGAGATTGGAGAGATGAAAGTAAAGCGGGAAAAAGAAAATGAAAAAAAATAAAAGAAAAGAAGTTATGCAAGAACAATAGAGGCAAAATTGGAAATCACAAAAATTCAAAAGTTGACTAGTCAACATGTGTCATATTTGCAAATATTTTAAAGAGGTATTATATTTTTAGATTTTTCCCTTATTTTACAATCTATTATAAATATCCTTTAATGTAAGGATAATTATCTATTTAGTAATTGACTTATTAAGAATAAGTGCATTTAGTCTCTAAAGTTTTAATAAGAAGACTAGATAGTAAAGGGAAAGAGATAGGAGACAGAAAACATACTTTTTATTTAAAATGTCATATCAAAAATTAAAATAATATAAAAATATCTAATTAATTTAGAAAATGGGAATATGAAGTTTTTAAAACATACTTTTTATTTAAAATGTCATATCAAAAATTAAAATAATATAAAAATATCTAATTAGTTTAGAAAATGGGAATATGAAGTTTTTAAGACATGTTTGGAAGTGACTTTAAAATGGTTAAAATTATTTTTGTCATTTTCAAAACCACCGTTAAACATGTTTTTAATCGTTCCAAACTAATTTTGATGATATGAAAATTGCATAAAAGTGTAAAATTCAAAACTAAATTGCATAAAAGTGATTAAAAATGTGTTTTCGAGTAATTTTAAAAATGAAAAAAGTGATTTTGGTAATTTTAAAATCACTACCAAACATAACTTAAACTATATTTTGTACAATTGATGAACTAAAATGATCAAATTGAAACGTAATATACTTGTTGACGAAGATTCGGAGTCTAGAAGGATATTTTATTTGTTAATTTAATAGAACGAATGGATATCAGTACAGCAGCATTAATGTAAGCAGCGGATATTAAATAGAGATAAGTGACATTAATGATACCAAATATCTACAAGCAGCATTAAAAAAATACCGACCACGTAGAGCATATCATACCAAAATAGAAATTGGGATCGGTAGAAAAGGAAATCAAAAGGTGTGGGCAATGATTTTCTAAAATGGTAGATATAGTAACAAATTTAAACCAAATTTTTGATTTTTTTTATAATGAAGATTTTACCCTATTTGTGTATCAGCAAGTGTATTTGTATACTTTATATTTTGATATATCAATCAACTAATATACTTTATATTTAGTATATTAATCACTTAGTATATCGGTCAACTGATATACTTTATATTTAGTATATTAGTCAACCGATATATTTTATTTAAAGAATATCATTTATACAACTAATATAACATGAATTTAATTATTTTATGATGGTTGATGTTGTTTGCTTGATTATGGTAAATTTTATTTTTATTTTTGTTTCATTTTGATATAGAGTTATTTTCATTCAATTAATTTAATTTTGATGTTGATGATATATGTTAAATGCATTAATTTTGTCAAATGATATACTAAATATAAATTATATAGTTAATCTGTATTATTTTCAAATTTTTTATATGATTTATGTCATACTCTACTTTTAAAAATCGATGCGTTGAAGAGCCTATAAAGAAAAGAAGTAAGAGGCCATGTTAGACGCATGATCAGGACTAAAGTAACGCATGCTAAAGGTGGACACATAGGAAGTAATCCAAGAGCTTGAAGGGAAAGAAGTGAAACGCGTAGGAGGTAATTATGAAGAAGATGTAAGCATTGGCGAAGGAAAGACGCATAAGCAAAAAGGAATAAAGTTATGTCGTGGAATATTGTAAAGAGATCCAAGTCTCGGAAAGGAAGGATAAATGCATAAGGAGGAACCAGGGAAAGAATACTATAGCAAACTGAGTAACGCATAAGACTACTATCGAGGGATGTTCTCGAGTGTTGGATAAAGTAGAAGGTTGAGAAGTAAGCTTAAAGACTGGAGCAGGAGGTAGACGCATACTAATTTATCATAAGAGATATTTTAGTACAAGGAAAAGGTTAAATGAAAAACGTTGGATTACAAGCCCAAGAACGCATAGAGGGATAATCAAGGAATCCTCAAGGATAGGAGGAAGATCATGGACACAGAACGAAGTGGAGGTGAACGCAAAAACGCATAAAGGGTGGTTTTGAGTTGGATTTGGTTAACAAGGGTAAATCACATCGTCGGATGTGTGATCACACAAGAGAAGGATTTGTAGTTAAGACTTGACATAAGGGAAGAAAGGTGGACGCATGGTATGATGCGGTAAGGTACAAACGCATAGTAGTGTGCGTTTGGGACATTGACGCCTAGTAGTATGCGGTGGAGAAACGGGTTCAAAGGTATTATGGCAGAGAGTAAAGGAAGTAAGTAATGAAGCTAAAACCTTAAAGGAAATTCAATGGACGCATAGGGGCAGTATGATTGAATGAATAGTTTGTATATTGGAATATGTTAGACGCATAAGATAAGCTTATAAAGGCTAGGTGGCTTCATATAGACTTGACACCTTATAAGTAGGAGGTGTTAAAAGGCATGTTAAGTATTGCATGCAAGGTGACGCTTGGATAAATACATGGATGGTTAAGTATGCAGTGTGACATGTGGCATACAAGTGGCAAAAAGAGAGGAGAAGTAGTATGACAAGCTCTCTATTCCAAAGCTATAAATAGGACCTTGAGGGAAAAGGAGCGACTGATGATGTTGAAGTAAGAATTTTTTAGAGAAAGGGGAGAGAGAAGGCAGAAAGGAGGAATCCTTGCGTCCATAGTAGAAAGGAAGATATTCTTGACAACTTAGCTATCTTGTGTTAAAGAAGTTGTCTTGCTTCTAAGGAGTCAGCCTTGAGTTTAAGACGAACGATGTGTTCAAGGTGAACCTTGTGTCCAAGAGAGGTTGACGCATCCAAAAGAGAAGTAAAAAAGAGTTAGGTTGCACCTCGCGTCAGCTATCAACCTTGCGTTCAAGGGCAGGGTTGCGTTCAACCGAGCTGACAGAGGAATATAAAGCCTTGCGTTCCAGGGTTAGAACGCTGCGTTCGAGAAGCTCAGGAAAGAGGAAATAGTGGAAAGGAGGAGGAACTATTCTTGAGCAAGTATAATGTGAGTAACATTAACATTCTTCTTCAAAATATGATTTCATGAGTTTTCGATGAATAATGCATGTGTTTTATTTGAAAAACATTTGAGTATGCTGTTTATTTGCTATATGTTTTATAAAACACATGCTGATTGATAATATGTGATTTCATGATTTTACTGAAAAGCATGATGTTGATATTAAAGCTTTGAACTTGAGTTTACTAGAAGAATGTTGTTTTGATATTATATGATTTTATTTGGAAACGGATAACTTATGAGTTTATTATATGATGTTTCCATAACATAATTGGTGTATTTATAAAACTTTGAAAAGGGGCACCCGAGGCTCAGGGACTTGGAGAAGGCCAAGGGGTAGCCGGGATATGAATATTGAAAAAGGTACCCAATGCTGAGGGACTTGTAGAAGGCAAATGGGTAACCCGTATATGGAAATGGGACCCCAATGCTCAAAGACTTGGAGAAGGTATTGTGGTGGCCTAGATTATAATATCTATGTGCACATAGAAGAATATGCGACACTGTTGTGTTGAGATTACTCCACACAGCTAGGGATAATCGACGTTGAGTAGTGTAGAGCTCGGCTCTGCCTCAACTAAGGAAAATTTTTAAGAATGAACT
The DNA here is from genome assembly GCA_031780015.1 of Citrullus colocynthis. Lineage (NCBI taxonomy): Eukaryota > Viridiplantae > Streptophyta > Magnoliopsida > Cucurbitales > Cucurbitaceae > Citrullus > Citrullus colocynthis. The sequence continues at coordinate 49,108 of QLSR01000544.1, forward strand.
GATTTCATGTACAACTATTCTGGAATTAATTTATGTGATTTGATTAAGTTGATGGAAAGTATGATTTTACAGAAATGATATTTGAACTATGTTTTACGTAGATTGTGGAACGTGTGTAATTTGACTAAATTATCGAGAAATATGTTTTGCGGTAATGATGATTTAAATCAATATTTCATGATTATGGTATATGGTAATTTTAACATGCTTGTTTCCGAAGTAAAGATAGTTTTACAAAAATTGTTACTCATTGAGCTGTTAGCTCACCCTTTTTATATGTTTTCCATTTTTCAAGTAGCATGACAGTTCCCGTTGCCGGTCGAAGTCGAGATTTGTCAAGAGTTAATGGTATCACCGTCCTAGGAAGTGTAGTTTAATGAGAATAAAGGAAATTCGACAGTGGAAGTCGACCAGTAAGTTGATGACTGCTGTCTTCACGCTCCGTCTCGGGCTACAGGAGGGTAGTTCGGGATGGGGTGTGGCAGTTTAAATGTATGTAGGTTATATTTAATTTGGTATATCAATTTGTGTAATAAATATTTTATATTCTGTATATATTAATTGATTGATATATCTGATTTAGAGAGAAAAAGACATATCAATGATATTGTTAATATACCAAAAAATATCATTACTATATCAATATCATATCATAATGAGTTCAAAATGTTATACTAAGTATTTGGTGTATTAGTAATTTATCAACATTCATTCAAATTTTATTTAAACTACAACATAGATGTATCAATAATATATAAATGGTCATTATAAATTAATTTTATGTACATTTTTAGTGTATTGATAGCATTTCACTCATGTTCTAAATCCATTTTAAGTATTGTATTGGTGTTTTTAATAGTTTACCAACACTCATTCAAATTTTATTTAAATTGTAACATAGATATATCAATACTATATCAGTAGTCATTGAAAATTCATTTCATGTATATTTTTAGTGTATCAATAGTAACTCATGATCTAAATCCATTTTAAGTATTCTATTTTTAACGACCCGAATTTTCTAAGACCCTGATGCGCACTTTGAGTGTTAACCGCAAGTGTACGAGTCAAGTTATAATATAAGACGATGAAGTCCGAATATTGTTCCACTTGAGATCCAATTATGAAGGTTAAAGTTACTTAGCTATTCTAGCACTGAATCAATTTTATTTGAAGATTGGAATTAATATTGTGAATTAAGGAAAATATAAACCAAATAAGGAAAGTAATAAAGTGAGAAACACAAGAGTCAAAGAGAGTTCTAGAGTAATGAATCCTTGTTTATTTCGTCATGCAATATTATAGATTTCATGGATTTTATTGTAATTCATATGCCTAAATCTAGAAACTTAATTCCAAGTTATTTTCTCTAAAACACAACTCTTTCTCATGCAACTCGATTGATTACTAATCTCTTGAAACCAATACAAATTACATGGCATTAAGAATAGTCTTTAGCAACTTTTATTGTCAACCTAACTACTCTCGTGATAAATTAACAACAATTCATCGTTACAGATCAAGTTAAACATACAATTTCTCAATCATACATCTAACCTAACGTGTGAAGATGGCCAATCCACAAGAATTAAACACAATAACAATGAAAAGCATCATTATTCCAACCAAACCATGAAAGTCTACAATATCAACATGAATTCATAAACAAATCATCAAGATCCTAAAACTAAAGAGTTTAGCCACTCATAGCTTGAAGCAACATGTTTAAACAAAATAAACAAAGAAAGAGTGTAAAGAAAGGGAAGCTCTACTGAAAAGAAACTCTTGATTGAAGTAGCACCGTCACGATCTCTTTGGCTCTCACGTCGGAATTCGAAGACAACACGACTATCTCAAACTCTTTTCCTCTTCCTTGCAACTAACTCACTTTTTAAACTCTTCTATGTACTCTCACTTAATTTTCTCCTACTTGGGGCTCTTTTAGTCTGTAATTTTGTGCTCTAAATGGTCATTAGGGTTTCTGAAAACCCCCAAATTTATAGAGTATTCCGCCCAAAAAGTCTTTCCAAAAATAAGTTTTTTCATTTATGGTAAGCTGGCGTCGTGGCATTGGTCTATAGCACCACAGCGCTATTGAATCTTTACAAACAGCGTCGTAGTGCTGTTGGAAAGTGTCGCAGCCCTATGACTATCTCTCGCAAACCATGCTCTCAGGTTTTAGAGTCGTGGCGCTGCCCCAATTTTTGCCATATTGAGTTTTTCTTCTTGTTTTCACCGTATTCTTGCTTGGTTTTGATCTTTTGGTCTTTTCTTCTAACTTTCCTCATTTTAACCTGAAAACCACTAGCAAACAATGAAATCTAATATAAACTCCCTTAATTTAAGAAAATAGAAAGCACTTTTCAAGCGCTTATCAGACCCCTAGTAGGGCCATTACTATCATGCACAACTTTGAAAGTAACTCTTTTCAATTTAAGCCAAAAAAAAAAATCTTTTTATAAAGTAAATACTTTCAATTAAAACATAAATTTAAATAACAAAAAGCCTTAGTTTGGGGTACCACTATGGTAAAATGGATAAAAACATAAATTTTTAGAAATACTGAATTAACTTAAATGCTAAGAAATTTTAGATAGTTTAGACACCAATACTGGTTTAAAACATGGGAACTATGCAGAAGCTACTTTTAGTCCCATGGCATTCTCACACATTCTTTTTGTCATTCACCGGTGCATCCTTTACCTTATCTGAAAATCATATCATAAGAAAAGTGTGAGTATATAAATATCCAGTAAGTAACTTCATTATTAAGGTTAGGCTATGCATTTATGCACATTAAATGTAACATGCTAGTGGGACAAGTATACCTCATTTTTCATACATAACAAGCTGCGTGAGGAATTAAAATCGTCCTGCCATAGGTGTGTTATATCCACAAACCTCTAGTGAATCCCGAAGGAAATTACATGTCTTTGGTGAATCTTATAGGAAATACAAAACCTCAAGTGGATCTTGAAGGATACACATAACCTCTGGTGATCTCAAAGGAACATAAAACCTCTAGTGATCTCAAAGAACACAAAACCTCTGGTGATCTCGAATGAACATAAAACCTCTAGTGAATACGCAACTAAGGTAGGAGAGTAATTATTAATTACTAGTGACATACATAAATGTCCCACAACATAGAATCATAACATAACTCATGAATACATTATCATGCAAAAATATCCTCTCGCATCAAGTAAGTAATGTATATATATATATATATATATATATATAGATATAGATGACCTCATAGAAGCCAACAACATCATAATAACTATATCGTCTGACACGAAGGTAGTTCCAATAGTAAGATTACTTACATCAAATTTAAATCGAAGCAAATTAGCAAATCCAAACTCTTCTTTGTCTTTAACAAAATTCCTGAATCAACCCCTAAAACATTGACCAAATTTAATTTCAACATTAAGGACCTAAATCCAATCACAAAACTAACCAAAATACATTGTCTAGAACCATGCACTTCCAAACTTCCAAACGAATCACAAACCAATTACTTTTATATATATATATATATATATATATAGGATCATTGACTTAGTATGTCTGAGAGTAATTTTGAAAGGGTTAAAATTACTTTTATTGTTTTTAAAATCAGTTCAAAGATATTTTTAATCATCCAAAATCAATTTTAATAATATAAAAATCGTGTTTTAGAGTATAAAAATTAATATTATTGAATTGATTTTGAGCGATTAGAAATATATTTTAGAGTGATTTTGAACATGACAAATATGATTTTAACTATTTTCAAATACTACCAGTACAAAAACCAAACATTAAAATAATTTAGGTAAAATACACTTGTAGTCCTTGAGGTTTGAGATGAAAGTCTATTTAATCCCTGAAGTTTCATAATAGACACTTTCGTCTCAGAAGTTTGGAAAATAGTTCTAAATGATCTCTAAGTTGAAGTTGACCGTTAATTGACTAATAAAAAATTAGGTGACAATGATAGTGACAAATTTTAAATGATGTGGCAAATTTGATTTGTTTTATGTCATTTTTTCTCTTTCGTCTTTTCTTCTCTCTTTTTCCTACTTTCTCTACCACATCTCCTTCTTCAAATCTCAGAAGGCTTTACCTCTTACCGCCGCCGATCAACAATTTTCCCGTTCTTCTCCTTCTTGACAAGATTCTCCGGTGTCCAGAAATTCTTAGTAAATCACAGAGTTTGCTTTTGTCTTAGCATATTCAGTGTTTCTGTAAAAAACCGACATACAAAAAACCATTGGTGGAATTGATCAATTATGGTTCGTTTGATAATGTTCCTGTTTCCTATCTCCTGTTTCTCATTTTCTGTTTCTTGTTTCTTTTTTTTTTAGAACAAGAAACATGATTATGTTTGATAACTATTCATGTTTCCTGTTTCTTTAACAAAAAAAAAAAAAATAGAAACATAAATTTGTTTGAAAACGAATTTTTTGTTTTTTTCGTATTTTTTTTTGTCTTAGCATATTCAGTGTTTCTGTAAAAAACCGACATACAAAAAACCATTGGTGGAATTGATCAATTATGGTTCGTTTGATAATGTTCCTATTTCCTATCTCCTGTTTCTCATTTTCTGTTTCTTGTTTCTTTTTTTTTTAGAACAAGAAACATGATTATGTTTGATAACTATTCATGTTTCCTGTTTCTTTAACAAAAAAAAAAAAAAAAAAAACATAAATTTGTTTGAAAACGAATTTTTTGTTTTTTTCGTATTTTTTTTTGTCTTAGCATATTCAGTGTTTCTGTAAAAAACCGACATACAAAAAACCATTGGTGGAATTGATCAATTATGGTTCGTTTGATAATGTTCCTATTTCCTATCTCCTGTTTCTCATTTTCTGTTTCTTGTTTCTTTTTTTTTTAGAACAAGAAACATGATTATGTTTGATAACTATTCATGTTTCCTGTTTCTTTAACAAAAAAAAAAAAAAAAAAAACATAAATTTGTTTGAAAACGAATTTTTTGTTTTTTTCGTATTTTTTTTGCAACAATATAATATATATATATATATATATATAAAAGATAGGTCATACATTAAACATCGAAAAAATATTATCAAAATTTTATGTCATCAAATAGAAGTAAGCCTCGTTGACAATTAAATATAATAATGAAGTTGTATCATATCCTGCATATGTTGCCCAAATTTGATCGGCATTGTCATCTCTAACTCGAGTCATTTGTCTTAAATGATGTCAAGTCAAATCCAACTTATTTATACAATTATGTAAATTTCATGGTTGTAAAATATTAAAGTTAAGCTAAATGAATGTCTTAGTCAGCAAACTTTATATATCGTAAAATTCTACTCGGTTTCAGATATACTAAAACTATTAGAATTAAAATAATATATAAACATGCATATTACAAAATTTAATACTCAAAAGTTGAAATATAAAAAATTAATATACATATTGAAAATTAAAATAATATATAAATCTAAATATTAGAGAATTTTAAAATTCAAAATAAAAATAAAATATAAATATAATAGAAATATTTTTGTAAATAACAAAATTAATTAAAAAAAATATAAAAGATGAAAACAAATATAAATAAAATAATAAATAAAAGTGGGGGAGTTGAAATTTGAAATAAAAAAGTTAATATAATATTGAAAATTAAAATAATATATAAATCTAAATATTGGAGAATTTTAAAATTCAAAATTAAAATAAAATATAGAAATGCGAAAATTTAAAAATAAAGAAATGTAATGAAAAAAACAGATTCCTAAAAAAAAAAACTAAAAATGTCTGAAAGAGTTTGTTTCAAGTAGGATTTGAACAAAGAAATTAGTTAACATGGGCACCTAATACCAATATACCAAAAGCTAAAAAAAAAAATTTATAAGTCACAATTTTTAAATTACAGGAAGTAAAATTGTAATCTAACTTTCATATGAATGTAATTTTAAATGAACTAATATATGATATATTTATTATGTAATACTAATAATAAAATCATTATGAACCTTTATATAATTATTTATCTAGATTACAAGAAAAAAATCATTCAATCAATTTTTGTAAAATAATTGTAGAAGATTACAAAATTATTAGTATATATATATATAAGAGAAAAAATGAATTTAAAACTTAATTGTTTCAAGTGTACTAAAATTTAAATATTATACATATATATATTGGAAATATAGAAAATACAAATATATGAGGGGAATGGCAAATTATTGAGCACTTGTTACCAAAATTAAATTTATATATATATAAAAAGGAAACAAGAGAGAGAGAGAGAAAAAAAAAAAAAAAGAAACATTTGTCCCTCCCAATCCTGGGGGACACACGTGTGCTACCAACACCACTGCAGCCAGTTCGCATAGTATGTTTTAAGTAATAATATACATAAATTTAGAACATCGCGGTTTGAGGGGAGTACATGTCTCCCCTACCCTTTATAGATCTGCTCTTGAACAGGCGACGAGAGAAGAGAGAGAAAGAAGTGCAGAAGACAACAAAAAGAGAGAGAAAGAGAAAACAACAAATCAAATTTGCCACATCCTTTAGAATTTGCTACATCACGACTGTGATTTTTTTCTTTTTTTGAATAGAATACCTATAGAAAGGATCAGAAGGTGCACTGGAATATCTCAACTACGTCTCACATCCTTAGCACCCCATCATATCCCAAGGCCAGAAATGCATTCATTCAAAAAGGGTAGGGTTCAAAACATCGAGAGATAGAGATAAGCTCAAACAAAAGTGAAAAGCTAGACTATCAACATCATAATTTCAAAAAATGGCAGATTTAGAACTCCATTAAGCAGTAAACAATATGATATGATCATCTCATAAATGAGCAGCAAGTTTGTCAACTCCTTGGAAAGTTCTTCTGTTTCTTATAATGTGGTTGAATTAGATTTTAGTTCATCAACCATGGGGATCAGTGAAGAAGGGAAACCATCAACCATGACCATTTTGAGTCCATCCCAAATAGAAGTTGAGAAGTTTCAATTTACCATTTAACTTATCCCAAATCCTAACAGTCAACTTCTAACTTATGGACTATTTATAACTATTTTTCAAACCTCAAGGATGAAAATGTCTGTTTTAATACTTCAAGGATCAAATAAACATCATCCAATAATTTAAGAACAAACTTTAGGGACTAAAAGTGCATTTTATCCAATAATTTATTAAATGAGTTTTCAATAAATTGCTTACAATTAAAAGTAAATGAGTTTTCAATAAATTGCTTACAATTAAACGTACTATGACTAAATGCACTTATATTCTAGAAGCAATCTCAAACATCCTTAAATTGAAGTTTCACATTGAGTTCATGGTGATCCATGGCACATTTGAGAGCTTTGACACACACAGAGATAAAGTTCAATTACATATAAACACACAATTTCCCCAAAGCCCACATCCTTAATTATACAACATAACACATAAAATTTCTTATTTAAGAACAAACAAGGTAGAAACAACATTTACTTAGGGCATGATCATATTAATTGTAAGGTTTTAGGTGTTCTTGAAAATATAAGAATCAAGGCCTTTCGAGACTTTGACAGCCAATTCCAAGTAGCTTTCTGGTGAAGGAACATTTTCATTTGCCTTTTCAAATTCAATGGTCCATTTTGCAAAGTTTCCTCCCATTTTGTTAAAGCCTCCATTAACAGCTTCAAGTTTTGCTCTGAAAACTTTGTAATACTTTAGGGCATCTCCTTCAACAACTTCATAGACTATGTACCTCTTCACATCATCCACAAGTCTCATCTTTATCTTTGCTGCTGCTGGGCTCCCTGTTCATTTGTTCATAATTCAAAACCCTCTCTTTATTTTATTCATGCAATGAATCAAATATTCAATGAACATGTGTGTATATATAACTAATGTTGAGCCAAATTCGATATCGTTTGATATCAAATTTCGTTTTTTATTATTTTATTAAAGTCCGTTTGATAATTATTTATTTATTTTTTTTTTTTTAGTTTTTGAAAATTAAGGCATCTAAATTTCTTGCCTTATTATCTACTTTAAAAATAGTTTTTTGGAACTTTTTTCTTTTTTTTTTTTAATTTAGTTAAGAATCCAACTCTTTTTCTTTAGTAATGATGAAAATCATTATAAGAAATTGAGAGTAAATAGACTTGATTTTAAAAAACCAAATGATTAATAGACTTGATTTTAAAAAACCAAATGATTAATATATATATATATATATATATATATATATATATATATATATATATATATTTTTTTTCATCATATTTT
>QLSR01000544.1:59536-82944 GCA_031780015.1 Citrullus colocynthis
AAAAAAAAAAAAAAAAAAAAAAAAGGACATCACTGTCTAATTTTGTTGCTAAAATTTATGTTTAGTTTAATCTATTTTGGTCTCTAAACTATATATTAAAATGCCAATTTTATTTTAGATATAGTCTCTCTAACTTCTAAAAGATAATAAGCTCCTTTTCTTCAAAAGTATTGTATTGCAAGAAAGTAAAAGAGTGAAATTAGATGAACCTAACACAAAATGACACAAGTCACAAGCAATATTTTGTAACAAGATGAATAACAATTGTGTAGAATAAATAATAACTTAAGATAAATAGACACACAAAGATTGATAACTCAGTTCAATGCAATATCACTTACTTTTGGAGGGTAGTATGCCCAAAGGAAAGAAATTTCACTAGTATAAAAGTAAAGCAGTTTCAACATAGTAATTATATGTTAAACACCTTCGGCAAAGAAACTCACTTACACATCCTATCTCTTAGTGAATATAACTTAAGCTCTTCCTGAGTGCAAGAATCTCTCTCGAAAATTGTTAGGCTCCCCTAGCTAGCTCAGATTGACTTACTTTAGGCTTTCCCCAAGTGTGAGAACCACTCACAATAATCTTAGCTTCACACATGCTAAGAGAAACAAGTTTGTCTACACACCCTTGCTAGACTATCAGGAGCCTCTTTACCACACACGACAGTCTATGACTATCGGCAACATCCTCAAATAGTGAGGTTTTCACACGTAACTTCTAGCAGTACATCTATCAAGCTTGTCCACACATCCTTGCTAGAATGCAACAATCACAATCTATATATTAAAAGGGGCAATGTACCCTAAAAGAGACAACACACCTTCAATATATGCACAACTTCTATAGGAAAACTTCCAAATGTAGGCCGAGATCTTTTCTGCTCCAATAAAAGAAAATATTCAAGCTACATAGCAACACCGACTTTGAGAAGTAAGGAAAATATTTCTAGAGACAAACTTTGAAAAAGTTTGGATAACATGCTTGACTTAACAGAGAATATAATACAGGACATGTTAGTCAACATCTTGCTTGAAAGAAAATACTCACCAACAATCCTGCATTAACAAAGTGGATCCTAGTCACGCGGAATTTGTCACTCAATTTTAGACAAATAATTTAAACCCTTCTTACCAAAATCGCAGTAGTGGAAGATTAGGTCGAACATAGGGGACTGAAGAATTCTCAATCAAAAAAATTTGCAGTCCAAGGTAACCGAGAGGGGGGTTTGAGATTAGTTTGTTGCAAGGAAATTGAAATGCATAAAAGCAAAAGAACAAATTGCAAATTAACAAAATCTATGAAAAGGCCTAGCTTGGATTATTGCGGAATTTCCCTATTCAAGTTACTTGATAATCAAATTCTCATTACAGAAATTAAATATTTGCTTACATCCAACCAAACTAATTAGAAAAGCTAATTAATTGTTCTAATGAACTAATTAGTCCAAACTGAATTGATAAAAAGCATGCAAATTCCAATTTGTACTAATTGCATTAAGGTCTAGGGCAATTTAGGTGGAACATCTAATTTTTAAGTATCTAATTAGACGTTTAATCGCTTCAATCCTAGGTTGATTAGAACAATGCATATCGTATTTGATTCACAAGCCAATATAACCTATCGCTTCCTAGAGATCAACACGAGATTAAGTGTCCCGCATCAAATTTTAATCTAAAGCAATGACCACAAAATTCACAAATGTCCAATAATATGATCACAGTATCATAAAAGTGAGAATTGAAGCAGCAAACACAATAATGTTCGGTTCGAAAACTCACAAGTACATGAAATTAGGGGAAAATCCTAAAACCCAAGCTAGAAATCATTACCTTAGCCCATAAAATTCATGATGGACATCAAGGATTTGTTTTGGTACATCAAAGAATCAAGAATAGATGAAAAATAGGGAGAAAATAGGTAAAAATTGGTTGAGATCGGACTGAATGACCTAAAAGCCGAATTGTCTTTTATATCATGGTCGAAGCGCTGCTATGCTAGGGTGCAATGTTGCAGCGCTCTCGCGCACACGCGTTGCACCTTCACTCAATCTACATAGTGCAATGGCGTTCTCAACAAATTCAAAAAACGTTGCTCTCAGGTCTTAGGTGCCTAGCGCACGCCTGATGGCATCTAAGCGCTAGGTCACCTTGCCAGAATCACCTTTTTGTCTTCTCGTTGCTACTAAGTGCCTCGTTTTGGTTTGTTGTAGCTCCATTTCCTCACTAACGCCTAGTTCTACCTCTCAGGTGCTTGAAACCTATAAAATCATCAAAGAAACACATAAAATCTAAGAACAATCCTGAATTAAATGGAGCAAGATAGCACATTTTCAGTGCTATCAATCCCGCAGCATAAGGTTCGAGCACAACCAAAACCAACTAGAAGAGAGTTACAAAAACAAGGACAAAGACGACAACAAAAAAAAACAAAAAAACAAAAAAACAAAAACTTACACAACACAACTCAAGGAAAAATATCTAAAGAGGAAGAGCCTACATGAATCCTCTCCATATAGAAGCCAAAAGTCACACTTAAGACAATAGAGAACATATAACATTAGACCACACAAGACTTCATTAACCACTTGGAAAGGTAGCAAAGGTAGCATCATTGGACACAAAGATTATGCTTACTCTAAAGGTTATAAATAATAGTACATAATGGACACAAAGTTTACGCTTACTCCAAATATGATAAATAACAATACATCATGCTACTCTCTAAACCTTACATCGCAACCAATTGCTTGCATTAAAATGATGAATCTAGGCAAACTTTCTTCCCCAAATGGGAGATCCTATGAGAACATCTTCCCCACGAAAACACATACTCAGATAGCATGACAAAAGAAGAAAAATCAAAGAATAGATAGTCTCAAGATTTAACTCCACCCGTTCAAAAGACAAATAAACTAGGATATCATAACATTGCCTACTAATACCATCACTTGTATGTAACAGATTCTAATCATGTACATTTATAAACTATTTTTTGGTCCTATCTATATTTTCTAAACGGTTGACTTAGCCTCGAGATTATGTGCACATCAATATGTTGATATAGGTATGTATTGAAACTAACAACATTAAAAGTTGGATGCGAGTATTAAATGAAAAAACGTTAAATGGAAAAATTAAACAAGGTAATCTTCAAAAAAAAATTATAATAAATAATAAATAATAAAATAAAACTTATTTTTTAAAGTTCAACAAAAATCGATATTTTAAAAGTCGAATAACAAAAATGAGGGGAAAAAGCGGTCTGCAAAGTCGAGAGATCTAAATATAATTAAAACTTTCTTTTATTATTATTATTATTATTAAAAAAAGGAAACTGAAGTGAATTTCATAAATCATAACATTTCTTTCTTTTTGTTCTCTCATCCACTTTTTCTTATGTTTTCATCTAAATGACTCAAGTATGGAGAAGATCTCGCATTAGCAAGATAGCAAGATAAAAGAAACTTCACAACATTAACGTTTTTATAAGTTATAAGATGTATGAATTACTCATCTCAACTGATTTCAAGATAAATCTCATATTTATTTAATGGTATCGAAGCTTTATATAGTCCAAACGAATATTTAAAAGAGTGTTTACTTTGAAGGCCGGACGAGTCTGGCCCTTATGTTTCTGTTAAGTATAAGGCTAACTAAATCACATTATAAAAAGAAGTATTAACATAACCAAAATATTAAATTAATGCTATGCATAAAATTATATTTTAACTTTTGGTTGACTATAACAACAAGGACTTTTTTTGACACGTGAACAATAAAAAAGAGAGAGAGAAAAGCAGTTATTGAAGTTAAAATCATGCATTTTTTTTAGGAAAAAACATAATTTTTTAGAATTTTCAAAATTCATGAAAGATTTTTCATGTCATTAATTTATGACTAAAAATAATAATAATAATTAAATGTAAGAAAACAAAAAATGCACAATTTTGGCGAGAAAAGACACAAAAATTTGGACTTTTAGACTATTTTGACATTTTTTTTGTGTCACAAGTTTATGACTAGATTTAGCATGCGTTAAAGAGTGAAAGTCTTTAGCCATTAAATTGAAAAGTTAATTTAAAAAAATTGTATTGGCGGGAAATGGTGAGAAATTTTGATTTTTTCGACTTTTATGACTACTTTTTTTTGTGTCATCAATCTATGACTTTTATTAATTGTCATTAAGGAGTAATAAACAAAAAAACTAATTACAGTATTAGATAAATTACTTTTAAATTAGAAAAAATATTAATAGATCTTAGAATATTTTAATTCTAAACTTAAAAAAAAAAAAAATAACTTAGTTAAAGTGTTCAGTAAATTAATATTAAATTTGTGTAATTTAATTATATGAACCAAAATAGACTTAATTTAAGACTCTTGTAACTTTAAAAGTAATTGTTAGCCACTGTGCTTTTAGAAAAAATAATTTCATACTACATGTGTTGTGTTGCATTTGTTGGGTATAGTTTAAAAAATAACTTAATTATAAAATGTTAAAAATTTAAATTTAATTTATGAATAAAAGAGTTTCGTATTTTAAATAAATCAGATAAAAATTTGTTGAAGGTATATCTCTTTTATCTTTTTCTCTCTTTCTTTTTCTTTATATATATTTCTTTAATGATTTGTTCTTTTTTTTTATTGGCATCTTTTTTAAGTTTTATAGATAAATTTATTTTTTTTTTTTTTTTTTTTTTTTTAATTATTTATATTTTTTTTTTTTTTTTTTTTTTTTTTATTTTTTTTATTTTTTTTTTTTAATTTTATTTTTTTTTTTTTTTTTTGTATAAACGACTAACCTTATTGCTATATATGAAAGATTATATTTTTGTTTGTCATATTTTGTAGGAAAATTGAATGAAACTTAGTTGTAATAACAGGTAAAAAACAAATAGTTATCCATTATTATAAGCATTTTTTTACATTTCACAATGTGTTCATGAGATATATTAATATGACATTGGAATACTGCCATCAATCAAACTTCAATGAATATACATAAGTGTCAATATATCATGTAATTCAATGACGTTTAGAAAATGTCATAATTAAGGCACTATTAACACGGTAAACATGTCACTATTATTGTTTTTTGATAGATTTCAATGTCGATGTAAAGGTTTAATTGACAAAAAAAGTCAACATTTGAGTCTTTTATTGATAATGATAAATTGCATAGAAAATGTTACCATGATAGGTAATATATGTCAATAAATGTTTATTGTGGATTGAATTGAAAAGTCATGAAACAACAAATAATTATAGACTTTTCATATGTCATCTATACATTTTCTTTGATGGTGGATTCAAAGAAAAAAATTTAAAAAAAATTGTACTAATGACAATTTTTTAGAGTAATGAACACCTATTTTTGGGGAGTGATGAGCTTATTATATATTCTTTTAAAAAAAATTACAACTCAACTTTATTCATAGGTAATTATTTGTAATGTTCAAAACATATTTACTTGTTTTCGTTGGCTATAAGCGGATAAATTGTTGTTTCTGTTCGATGATTTATTGTTCGGGTTGTTGATTTTTTGTTTGTTTTAACTTCAAGCTAAGATATTGATGGAAGAAAAGACATTACGATAGTTTTGAGTATAGAATTTTTATAGGATCATATATTAAATTACCACCTATTAACCCAAAACTTAAAACTAGACTAAAATAAATATTTAATAATTCTTCTATGTATACATATTAATATGAAATTTAGGTCGATCACTAGAAGTACCACACGTGAATAACAATGTTATTGACAAGAATAAAAACAAATTAAATAAAAGTATAAGAGTGAGAGATAACACACAGAAATGGTAACCCAATTCGGTAATAACCACACCTACGTGTGAGAGGCTTTACGCCTGAATGAAAGAATTTCCCTAGTTATAACTAATGTTTACAATACAATTTTTTTCACATATGAAATTCAACTAAGAAGTATAACATGCAATAACTAGTGAGCGATTTAAAAGTAATGCACTCTAGAAGTAATAACTTCAATCTCTTTTCACTCTAGTTGAATCACCATCCAATTAAGAAGTAATACACCATACCAAATCTGATGTCAAGAACAATCAGTATATCATTAACAATGCAAGATCTATCTCCAACTAGCAAACTTGAACCAATCACCAAATTTCTAAAAACTCTTCAACGGTCACTTTCATTCACACAAAATGACTTAACATAGAAAGGCATATGTATATATAACACAAATGGAAAATATCCATCATAATCAAGACAGGAGATTGGGACCAAATAAAGGTGAAGCTCAAAACACGCGCAACCAGAAAATGAAAGAATATCTAGCAAATACGACATGAACAAAGTCAGAAGCAAGCCAAGAAACAATCGAGATAAAAGAAAATATTAACAGCCAACACCTCGGTAACAATTAACATAATTTTATTCTTTGTATATGGTTTAGGTAGCTAGTTTGCTTTAGTTGGGTTGGTGAGTATTCACTCTTTGTAAGTGAGAGATGAATGTAATTTGAAATTGACAAGCAAAGAATACATCAAACGTAAAAGAATAGATAATTGACACACAGATTTATGTTGTTCCTAAACGTCCACTAAGGTTGACAATCAACGAGACCTCTGTACTTGATCATTTGAAGCACCAGATAACAAATTCAAGGCATTCCAACCATTAAAATTAACGTTATAACATACTTTTAAATGTTAGATATGTTTGTTTTAGTAATGTCCTAGATTTAAAATAAAATTATTTTAACTCTTGAATTTTGAATTTGTTTTTAGAAATAACACCTTGGGTATAGACTTTAAAATTATTTCAGAAAAGAATCCTTTTTTTCATCAAAATAAAGGATGAAAACTATGTTTTTGCCCTAAATGTGAAGAAATGGTAAGATTAATATTATTGTTACCATTTATTTCATCTCAAAATATATTTTTGGTTGGTTTTATAAAAGACATCACGTATGTTTTTTAATTTTTACACGTTAGTAGTTGCACCTATTTATCTATCTTATTTTATCGGAAAAAAATACTCTCCAATATAGTTTAGAACAAATTTCAAAGCTCAAGAACAAAAATGATACTCTTTTCAAAATCTACTAGAGAGTAGTTGAAAAATTTTTAAAATATAGAGTTATTTATTGGTATAATTTAACCAAAACTTAAAGTTTTTGTTTGAACCTTTCTTTGTTGGGAGTTTTGAGTTGTAGTGTACTGTTTAGATACCACAAGGCTTTGTCAGCATAAAACAAATTATCACACATTAGTAAAATTCGAACCGACTTGTCGGATTACATTCATATATTAACTTATTTATACATAATTTGAGTTGAGATCTTTTTTTTTTCTTTTGGTAGTTTTGAATATTGTTGGCATTGTGTGTTTGTCATTAGTAAAGTTTTTTTTCTTTTTCTTTTTTTTTCCTTTTTGTTTCTTACTTTCTTTTTTACCGTTTTAATATGTTGATCGATACGTATCTATTTATTTCAATTGACATTAAAAATTCAATTTGTTGTAGTATACATTTTATGTCAATTGAGAGTTACATTAAATTTAGATAGGTTTTATATATTTTCACTTTTAAAGATATACCTAGAATTTCAGTGGAGAATTAAATAGCAACCATATGAATTGTATAAAAGCAAGACAAGAAAGAAATAAATGTCAATAATATTTCATACAGCATCAATTGTGAAGTAAAGTTCATGTGGTTGATATTATTTGTTGCTACAAATTTCTTTGATGCTTTTTATTAGTCAAATTATATATTAATTTTTAAGACAACTTAGAGTTCAAGTTGATTTAGAAATTGTGAATAATTTTAAATTTTGAACACTTAGAGCTTAAATTTTTTTTATTGTAAATTGCAAAAATAAGCTTTGAAATATATGGTGATATAAATTATAGTATTAAATTTCAATCGACATGTCGATATTTTCATATTTCCATGGGTTTGATATTCAACATGAGGGGCGAATCAAAATTTCTATAATATTGCAGAAAAATCAATGAAACATAAAAGGTAATCAACAAAATATTACTAATATAAATTTGATATAAATAATAAACATGATAACTTGTTTTAAAATCATAAATAGTTTATCACTACTTTAGATTTATTTTTTTAATTTCTTTTGTTGTTATAACTTTTTCAGAAATATCCATCGAAATCAATATTTTATCGAAATTTACATAAAATTAGGACCTCAATATTTTCGTTGACATCAACATTTTAAACCTTAGATATAATTAAAATTATTACAACCTCAAATTTTTAATTGTAAAAATTGGACCCTCGAACTTTTATAAGTGTTAAAATTGGACTCTCTAGTTTACAATAGTTGTATAAATTGGACTCGCAAATGATAAAAAAATAAAATAAAATAAAATAAAATAAAAATTGAACAATCAAAATTGTACCATTGTTACAATTTCTACCTTTTTATAAGTTTGATGGTCTAATTGTAATACTTGTACTAAGTTTTTACTATTTGTTTAATTAATAGTTTTGGTACCTACCTCCCTACTCTAGTAGTAGTTTTTGTAATTTGCTCCATAAGTGGATAGAAACATTAGTATGAAGACACATGGAGTAGGTTAGGTGTTAGGTTTCAAACATTAGTGAGATTGGCAATTTCTTTATTGAATTCAACAATAAAATATGTGAATAAGAAAATTTGATTTTTTTTTTTTCTTTTGTGACAACTAACAAGACAGACAAAACTAAAGAGAATTAGAATGAGCTTCCAACCAAACCTCTATTGATTGTCTTCAAGCATGGGAGGCCAGCTCATTGACAACAACATTGCACTTACAATTATCAAGTAAAAACCTATGATATGAACCATTACAATATGATTGAATAGCATCGTTAACATATCGTTAATCTTAAAAATAATAATAATAATAAAATAAAAAATTTAAACTTCTAACCTCATCTTTAAAAAAATTAATGATATTTGAACATATATTATTTATTTAGTGAGCAATAAAAATCTACATGCACAAGTTTATATGTAAAGGTCATATTTTTAAACGAATCGTAATTTGAGCTCTTGTTAAATGATAATTAATAATAGGTTAACAATTAAGAACTCAAATAGTTTCTTTTGGAAAAGAACAAAATCTAAAAGCACAAAACACAACCATTTATTATTATTTTCCTAAATAGAGACGATTTTAGAGGTTGGTTTTCAGAAATGAGTATGTTTTTCATTGTGTTGAAAAAAGAACACAAACCAAATGAAAGCTTTTGAAACTTTGTTAATGGTTCATTGTTAATGCCAAGAGCCACATATATAATTGAAAAATAGAAGAACACAATATATTTTTTTTTCAATAAAGATTATTTTTAAAAAATTATTTTTTAATATAGTACAATAAGTCAACTTATTTACAAATATAACAAAATGTCTGTTAATATCTATTACTGTTTATCACTAATAGACAGTGAGATTTTTGTTATATTTAAAAATATTTTTGTTAAGTAGAACAATTATTCTTTTAAGAATTGGTTTTTTGAAATAATTAAGTATGTCAACCATTTTTTCATTATTTTATTATTATTTATTTTTTAAAAGAAAAAACCCAAAACCAATCACAAAGCAAATGGGAATTTTTGGAATTTTGAACACGGTGAATGGATCAAATGGTAAATTAGGGTTGGTTTTGTAATAAAAGAATAGAGTGACTTTTTTAAGTTGCGTCTTTTGTGAAATGGTGAATGGTAAATGGAAGCACTTTTTTTTCCCCCTTTCTTTTGTTACCATTAAAGCTGCCAATCACTTTTGATGTGTGAATTTGGAAAAAACAATATTTTCCAATTAAATTGTTAGTTAATATAATAGTTCTATTTCAAATTTTACAAAATCCGGTTGGGGTATTGTCAAAAAAATAAATGGAAATGAAAATCATGTGGGGTGATAATTTTTCAATTCAAACTTTAATTCATGATCAGATGTGAATCTAATCTCGATTTGTTGTACTTAAATATACATTGACTAGATTAATAAAAGATGATTTAACACTACATAACATAAGAGAGTAAACCAAGTAGATTGTTCTTTAGAAAAAATAAATAACCAAAATAAAAGATAACTCAACAATAATTAACCTATATTCCTCTCAGAAACGGTGGTTCAAATTTTGTGCAGTTCACGTATACTAAAAACCAAGAAAACAAAATAACAGCGAATTTGTATAAAAGAGAATTTGAAATAATAATAATGTGTAAATAGAAAAAATTTATCGCGATAGACTATTATCTGTATCGCTATCTATCACGGTCTATCATACATAGACGTTGTATTTTGCTATTAGTTGTAAATATTTTTAATAGTTTTGTCATTTAAGATAATTTTTCTAATAATAATGATACTAAGAGCCAATCACCCCTTTTTTTTTTTTTTTTTTTATTCAATCATCTACAACTTTCTATGAAAACTTAAGACGTAAAGTAGAGTAGGAACATATATGAGAATCAAAGTTGGAGAGTAAAAATAAATATTTTAAAAGTAAATTTTTATCATTAAAAAATAATAATAGTTTTTGTAAAGTTTAAATTAAAAAGCAGGAACAAAGTTTAGAGCCGAAAATGAGAATTAATTGGAAAATAATATTTGTAACATTGATGGAAGTGAAGCATACATAGTATGTTATGTTTTAAGTATATGTGGTACTAAAAAAAAAAAAAAAAAAAAGTTAATTAAAAATAAAAAAAATTATTATAAAAAAAAAAAAATAAAAAAAAAAAAAAATTAAAAATATTACAAAAAAAAAAAAAAAAAAAACAAAAAAAAAAAAAAAAGAAAACCTAAAACGCCTTGGCAAAATCCTTCATCAAAGCGCGATTATCCTTAGCAAAATCCGCGAACTCTTCAAAGGAAATGCAGCCATCTCCATCTTTATCAATGGCGTCCATCATCCTCTTTGCGTCCTCAGCGCTAACTCCGAATCCGTTCAAAGCATCGCCCAGCTCCGTCGCCGAGATCTTCCCGTCGCCGTTAGCGTCGAATCGCTTGAAAATCCTCTCGTAATCGGCAGAGCTTACGCCACTGTCTCCCATTTTTCTGCAGCTAATTTTGGTTTGGAATGGATCTGAAATTTAGGGCAAAATGCTTCTTTCTTTCTCTTCTTCTTCAATTTTTCTTCATTCCTCCTTTAATAATCCCTATTTTGCCCTAAATTATTGGCATTGGAACCACCTGGTGTAGTCTCCTTGTTCATCGAAATCGCTCTGTCCAACTGATTTTTCCTCAAGTTAGGGTTATCAGATTTTGCCGATGTGTTCTTCATCCACCCCCCCCCCCCCCCCCCCCCTCACTTTTTTTTGTTTTTTTGTTTTTTATTGTTTTTTTTTTTTTTTTTCTTTTTTATCTTTTTTTTTTTTTTTTAAGTTAAAGAATATTTTCTTTCAATTTCTTTCATGAATTAAATTTCAGAACCAAAAACAAATGTTCAATACTCAGTTTTTTTTAGTTTTTCAAAATTAAATATATTTTCTCTCCATTACTTATCTTGATTTGCATCATTCTTAAGGTAAAAAAAGGTTGGACTAACAGCCAAGTTCTAAAAACAATTTATTAAAAAATTAGTTTTTTAAGTTTTCAAATTTTAGCTTGATTTTTTGAAAACAAGAGTAGATAATAAAAGCAAAAAATTTAGAGGTGAAAGAAGTGTTTATAGGATTAATTTTCAAAAACTAGAAAAAAAAAAACCGAAATGATTACCAAATAAGACCTACTTTTTCTAGCTTGCAAAAGTTAGCAGAAAGTAGATAACAAAACGAAAAATTAGGTGCAAAGTTGTTTAGAGGTTTAATTTTTGTAATTTTTAAAAAACAAAAGCCTATGATGCTTAATTATATTCATTTTTAGGTTGTACTTTTATTTTCTATTTTTTCTCTTGATTAAATAATACATTTGGGTAAATTATAAGTTTTGGTTTAAGAATTTTCAAATTGTTGTCAAATACTTTCCCGAAAAAGAAAAAAAAAACATTGATAGGTTTATGAAATTATAATATATTTCTAAATTTTAAAAAGTTTCTAACCAGTTTTCTAGGGTCTGTTTGATAGAGAATTTGAAAACAAAAAATTCAATGAAAACAGATTTGCATTTCATGTTTTCAAATATGTGTTTAGTATTAGATTCACACATTGAGTTTTAATTTAAACAATTGTTTATAAATCATAAAACGGTTATCCAGTAATATTTAGATGACTGTAAGCTATTATTAACTTATCTATGAATATGATTTCTATAAATTTATATAATCATTATATTCCATAATATTAATACATTACATAATACATATTATTTTTTAAAAAAAAAAATTGATTGAGTTTATAACATGGCGTATTGTATTTCTAAATATTTTTATCTTTATTTAATAAAATTCTACATTTTAAAATTTAAAAGTTAAATTTATGCCTAATAGGTTTGTTCATTTTATAAGATGTTATGGTTCTGTTTGGTTTGTCTGGAAAAAAAAAATTTCCAAAATACATTTTCGAAAAGAATTCTTTGAAATATTTTGTTTAAAATTGTCTAGAAAAAAAACACTTGTATGTTTGGTTATATTTTATAAAAAAAGATTATACAAAAAACTGTAGTGTTTGCTTTTACACTCAAAATTCTTATAACTATAAAAACAACAGTATTAAAGACGTTGGTCCAGGGGTACTTTTGTAATTTTGATGTCCTTATACTTCGGGTGCCCGATTTTAGTTTTGATAGCTCCAAATTAACCTCGAACAGTCCGGAACACTCTAAGACACATGATTTACTCGAATTCCTATAAAATAGACATTTAAACATATAAAATCTACAAACGAACCCAAATTAAGTTTTAAAAAAATAGTATTTTTATGGTGCTATCACTTCTAATTAATTAATATAAAAATTTCATCATTGTAGGTGTATTAGTTGGATTTATTAACCGACATTAATTTATGAAAACTCATAAAAACAAAACCAAATCAAGCACTCAACCAACTAAAAAGTGCCAATATAAACATCTATTTTTTTTCATTTTGGGTTGAAGATTTAAATTTTAATTCATGTCACTCCCTTGTTGTCCTAAAAAATAATAAAACTAGACGGAACAACTATTAGTTAATAGTGTCAGGTGGGCGATGCCCAAATTTGGGCATTCCCTTTTTATTTATCTGTGGGGAAGAACAAGGAAAGAGAACAAGAAATGAAGGATAGAGGGAAAAAGGAAAAAGAAAAAGCCAACTACAACAACTACATGTCAACTTTCCTTTAGCTACAAAAACGAAAAACTATAGCAAGAACCAAATAAACCATTTTTCCAGACTGCGGTACTTAAAATGTCCAAAAATTCAAATATCAAAATGCTACTAAACTCAAATATTCTCATAAACTCAAACGTGTGATATTTCATTTGTTTTTCTACAATTCAAAAAATTGTGCTTAGCTAATTCCTAACACTCAATTATTTGTAATCTAAGAAGCATGAACACTTTAGTATGACAAGTGCGTCTCTGTCAGACATTTGGACACTCCAACATTTGTTGGATACATATCTGACACTTGTTAGTACAACAGATATATTATACACTAGTTGAACACGATCAAAGTAGTATCAACATTTGTTTGACATGCATCAAACATTTGTCAAGTATATAAGTTAAAAATAAAAAATTTTGAGAGTGAAACACGTCAAACTATTTCTTTTCTACATATAAATGCATAAACTCATTGACTTTCAATTTTTTTCGTTTAAAAATGATATATATCTTTTGAAATGTATATTTTAATAAACATGCCAATTGTCATGTTCATGTCATGTCATATCTATGTCTCGTATCTATATCTGTACTATTTAGTTTGTAATTTATTTAACTAGATCGCATCATCTGATTGTAAATCTATACGATTAAGTAATATTATGTCATGCTAAAAAAAAAAAACAAGTAATAAAATATCACTACGAAGATATGTTATGAACATGCATTATTTACCATTGTGGAAACACATACATCAATTGTGAATATGAGTTAGTCTAGCTAGCCTAAAATATATATCATCGACTAAGTGGTCGATGATTCAAATCTCTTCTCTATATACTATTGAATAAAAATAAGCATGCATTAGTTAGAATTATAATTTAAACTTGGTTGAATTTTGGACACAATGGTCAAAAATGCTGAACAAAATGTCAGTGCTTCATATTTCAATTTTTTTTATGGGAAATTGACCAAAATGACCTCACCCCACCTTATTTTTTTAAAAATGGAAACTTTTTCAAAATCTTGTTTTTTTTTTTTTCTTTTTCTTGGATGATGAAAGTGATGTAAGAAAGTAAAACTTTGTATAGTTAATTACTTTTCTATCATTCCCAACTTATTACATACAATTACCACAATTATTAATAAATTAATCCAACTATTTCCACAATTCCTAATAAATTATGGAGACATTAATCATAGATTAACCAAATTAAATATCTCGATCATTTCTTTTCATCTTTTCGAATTAGCTATGTTTGTTTGTTTATCCTTTTTTTCCTATAAAATTGCATTTCATACGTTAGGCATTCTAAAGATTTTTGTATGCTTATTTTTTTGGTGAGACATTTCAGGGATTTGCAGTGGTATAAGGACTAAATAATCAATCATACTAGTTTTTTCCTAATTCAATAGCCAGAATATTCCAGTGATATAATCTAGTAGCCCGAATATTAAACGTTTTAATTACTTCTACTTACTTGCCATCAACCAATCTAAATAAATGTTTTAACCAACCTAAATGACCAAAACATTTGTCAACAAGAATTCTTCACCAAATTTCTCAAGAAGAAGTTGTTCTCTTCACTAAATCATCTAAACAACCCAAAGCTTCTCTTCTCAACTCCACAAATTTGTGTTTTATCAATGTAAAAAGGTATGTATTTCATTTTGCATTCATTCAACTTGTTCTTATTACAAATTCTTGCTCATTTATCCTCCTTCGAAATAATGACTGATCGGGAAAAAAAATAGTTTAAAAAGGATGAAATTGTAACTTTTTACTAAATATACCCGGTCGGGATTCATATTAGTGTCACCGGGTACCCTCAGGTCAAGTAGGTATGTGGACAAGATTAAGCCATGTAAGCATCGGCCCGGTCGGTCTTCATGTAGGTACAGTCGGGTAACAAATAGATACCCAATCGAGCCCCACCGGGTAGGTAAAGGGTCCGAGCCAAGTGTGGGAATCCTAGTGGTCCCCTAGCCAGGTTTGCACAGGGGGAGATAAAGGGGACTCGGTGAGGCTTGGCCGGGTGTATTCTCGAGGATCCAAAGAATAACCTTGGTACTGGGGAGCTCTTGGTTGAGCACCAGCGGGCGACCCTTGGGCTCCACGGAAAAAGACTAATACCACGTGATTTTGGATGGATTTGTGTTCATTTTTTATTTTTAGGGTTTATTTTTATGGATTTGCATGTTTAGGGTGGTTAAGATGATTTTGGATGAATTTGCATGTTTAGGGTGGTTTGGGTGATTTTTGATGGATTTGCATGTTTATGGTAGATTTGGATGATTTTGCAAAGTTGGATTTGGATGATTTTGCATGAACTTGGATAAATTCAATGAATTTGCATGAATTTGGAAGATTTTGCATAGTTTTGGATGAATTTGGCGGTTAGGGTGGTTTTGGATGGATTTGCATGTTTATAGTAGAGTTGGATGATTTTGCATATTTAAGTTGGATTTGGATGGTTTTGCATGAACTTGGATAAAATTGATGAATTTACATGTTTAGGGTGGTTTTGGATGGATTTGCATGTCTAGAGTGAATTTTGAATATTTTGCATGATTTTGCATGGATTTGCATGTTTAGATTGAATTTGGAATATTTTGTATGGATTTGCATGTTTAGAGCGAATTTGGATGATTTTGAATATTTAAGGTGGATTTTGATGATTTTTTATGGACTTGAATGAAATGGATGAATTTGCATGTTTAGGGTAGTTTTGGATGGATTTGCATGTCCAGGGTGCATTTTGAATACTTTGCATGATTTTGCATAATTTTGCATGGATTTACATTTTTAGAGTGAATTTGGAATATTTTGCATGGATTTGCATGTTCATAGTGGTTTTGGATGAATTTGCATGTTTAGAGTGAATTTGGATGATGAATATTTAAGGTCAATTTTGATGATTTTGCATGGACTTGAATGAAATCGACGAATTTATATGTTTATGGTGGTTTTGGATGGATTTGCATGTCTAGAGGAAATTTTGAATATTTTGCATGATTTGCATGTTTAGAGTGAATTTGGAGGATTTTGCATGGTTTTGCATTGATTTGCATGTTTAGGGTGGTTTTGGATGAATTTGCATGTTTAGAGTGAATTTGGATGATTTTAAATATTTAAGGTGGATTTTGATGATTTTGCATGGACTTGGATGAAATTGATGAATTTACATGTTTAGGGTGGTCTTTGATGGATTTGCATGTCTAGTGTGAATTTTGAATATTTTGCACAACTTTAAATGGATTTGCATGTTTAGAGTGAATTTGGAATATTTTGCATGGTTTTGCATTTTTAGGGTGGTTTTGGATGGTTTTGCATGTTTAGAGTGAATTTGGATATTTTGAATATTTAAGGTGGATTTTGATGATTTTGCGTGGACTTGGATGAAATTGATGAATTTACATGTTTATGGTGATTTTTGACGAAATTGATGAATTTACATATTTTCTTCTTAGTCTGACATGGGTAGTATCCCTATCTACCCATCTGGTCTGGTGTTTCAATCCCGTCACCAGATCGAACTCTCTTCGCCCAAAGGACACTTTCGTGTCCAGTAAACTAAAACTAATAGTATCTCTCCTAGTCTTCCCAATCTCTTTAAGAAGAATATAATTAATTAACAATATTTGCATCTAATATGGGCCCAAAACAAGTTCGCCTAGACATAGTTAATTGGGCAGCGTTAATTTTTTCCTAATGCTCGTTTGAGCTTTCCCTAAATGAGCACATCAAGTTAAGGCAGCAGGAAAATGATCATTAGAAGATATTATGGTAACCAAATCTATCAGAGTTACATTATTGGTGCAAATAATATACATTAATAAATAAAACATTTAGCCAACAACGAGAAAAAAAAAAAAAACATGCTAAAATAAAAGAATGAAGGAAATCCCGGTGAATACCGGGCCATCCACCTTTGTCCTTTTGTGTTAGGCCCGGTTAAGACCAGCTCAAGGAAAGATCGGGCCAAAAAATAGAGAGATCCCACAACTACCTCACCCAGTCAATACCCAGCCAGGGGAAAGACGAAGAAACATCCTCCTATTGTGCTAGGCCCAGTCAAGACCCGCCCAGGGTAAGACTGGGCCAAACCAACCTCGGTGACACTACCTTTCTTAACAGTCCATACCTAGAAAAATTCTTCCATTGCCCACCCCACCCAGGGCAAGATCGAGCCAAAAAACAGAGAGACCCTCTACCTACCTCGCTCGGTCAAAACTCGACTAGGCCAAGACCGGACCAAAAAACAGAGAGATCCCTTACCTACCTCGCCCAGTCAAAACCCGACTATGGCAAAAGCGAGGCAAAAAATAAAAAGACCCTTTACCTACCTACCTGGTCAATACCTACCTAGGGCAAGGACTGGGCGCACACTTTCCCGGTCTAACCCGGTGGGGGTTGGAATCGGGGGCCCTTTTGTCTTCCCCAAAATTACACCCAACCATTACCTGGTGTCCTCGGATTAAGCCCAGTTGGGTATTCATCATTTTCCAGAAAATAAAAATAAAATTTTTATGCACAAAAACTAGTTTTTTTGGCTCCAAATAATTCAGAAAATGTCGAAAATGAAGCGTATATGCATAAAGTAAACTAAAAACCAAGAAATTTTACTCAAATTTGAAGAAAAATGTAAGGCACTATTTCTTAAAAAAAAAAAAACAAAAAAAACACTAAAATGGGTGCATACAAACTTGTAACATTCTCAAAAACAACAAATGTGCAACAAACTAGAAAAATCTGAAACTTCGAGATTATTTTTGGAATAAAAACCCTAAAATCCGCAAAAAAGAGGGAAAAAACTAAGATTGAGTTTGAAGCTTACTTGTTGAGGAAATACAATGAATTGGTCGGAAGCTAAGGAAGATGGATGTTTTTTGCAAAGGAAGATGAACAATTTTTGCAAAGAAATTGGTGTGGCTATTAGGAAACTCTGAGAAGAGAAGAGAAAACGGAAGAGGACGGGAGGGAAGGAAATGAATGGTTTTTAAATTTGAGGGGCAATTTGGTAATTTCACATATATCTGAAAAGTAAAGGGGGTAAAAAAAACTTAAGATTTTAAAAGGGGTTTAAAATAAAAGTTATAAACTTTAAAAGGCCAAAATGGAAAATACCTTTTTTTAGTTCAACAACAAATAGAGTTACACTCAAATTGTATAAAATCAGTTACAACCTATACCAACTAATTGGGCAGTTACAACCTATACCAACTAATTGGGCATTACTTTTCGCACAAAATGTGTAAAATCTATGAGAAACTATCCAATCAAATGGATCTTAGTCTTCTTCCCTAAAAAATAAAATAAAATAAATAAATAATATAAATCTTAATCTTTTTTTGGATCAACATACATGAGTTCATATCTAAATATTTATTTAATTGAACATATATGTCTCAAACAGTTAAGCTACACCCAGATTGGTAGTAATAAGTCTAGTCTTCAATCACCTCAAATGGGGCATTTGAAACTCGAGCATCCAAGATTTTTATAGAAACAATCATTGTAACATCCCAAAATTTTTAAGTAATTTTTTATTTAAATATCTTAAATTATTTGGATGCTAATTTGTTTTTTTTCAAGACTAAAATTGAATTATTTGATTAAGATAATTTGATTTATTTATTAGTGGAAAATGGTTGAATATTTGAATTTAATTTGGGAATTTAAAGTCAGTTTGTTAAATAATTTGGAATCTAATTCAAGGATTTTTTTTAGAATTGGCCGCTTGGATAGCTAATTGGTCCCAAGTAAGTAATCTTACTATTGGAACTGGCCTTTGAGCCAAACGCCCTTGAGCTAGACGATTTCGACAATTTGAAATTGAGAACCGTATTGTGACTGATATGGTTATGTGTGGGACTTTGAGACATGTATTGTGATTGATGATGTGAAATTACTATGAGCATGTTAAATCTTGAGTTAAAGTGACGGTTTACCCTCCTAACACTACTATGTTCTCGAAAGCCTATAGGTTTCCTAGTATGTTCTCGAAAACCGACGGATTTCTTACTATGTTACCGGGTGCCCTACTATGTTTGTGAGCCTTCAGCCACCAGATGCGTGTTAAGTCGGGTTAAATCGCTCACTAAATGGTCACCCAAGATTAAATGATTTATGTATGTCCCACTTCCCTCACTAGAGGGTCACCCAAGATTAGATGATTTATGTATGTCCTACTTGCATTTGTACTTATTGGATATAAGTATTTAGTCTGACCCTAGGGCTACGAGTATTGTACTCATGTTATGTTTTTCAAGTAAGGGAAATGACTATTTAAGCATTTGGGTTTTATCATTTGAATTCAAAACTTTGTTTTTATTATTATTATTATTATTTCTTTCTCACGACTAGATGTCTTATGTAAAGTTTCTTATTTTATTTAATTATTCAAGAGGTATCTCAATTAAAGATTTTCAGTTATTTGAATGTCGATAAATTTTATTTACCTTAACAAAATTCTTTGGTTTTATTTAAAATTATGAAAAATAGATCATTTGAAATGTGTGCATGTATAGTGTCGGCCTAGCTCAAGTTTTAGGAAGTTGGGTTGTCAAAATTATACCTCCTGCAACTTTTTCTTAGGTAGACCTTCTACGACCTTTTTGAGTAGAAGAAAAGTTGAAAATCCTTTATCTTTGCATAATGTTTTTAATCCAAGACAAATTAAAGAGAAGCTATTACCGTTCTTCCCTTCTTTACTCCACCTTAATTGCTTAACATTTGATAGAATCAAAATCTGAAGGAACGTTGCAGCAACAAGAGCCACATTTTTCGTTGTTTCATTGCCATAAATGGCATAGATATGGTCATTTCAATACAATGGAAGATCCAATCTACAGAATTAACAACTTCACAAGCTGCTAAACCATATCATAAAGCAGCAACAATCGGGAGAGAAATTAAAATCTGCCCAAAATTTGTGGAAATCAAGACTAGGATATTTATTATACATACAAATCTAGAGAGAAAAACAATGGCTTAGGACACATATTTGAAGATTGCATTCAGAACAGCATCCTTGTTTGGTAAAGCAGGGATGGCCCCTCTCTCCTTAACAGTCAATGCACCACAAGCATTAGCAAACAGAAGAGCATCTCTAAGTTTGTCCTCTTTCTACAAGGTTCAAAACAGACAAACTGTTATTTCACTTGCCACCCTTCTCACAAGACTCACTCACATGACTGAGTTTTTACACAAAAAAGATACTAAACACTTTGAAAGGGTGAAATGAAGCATTGAAAACTGCAGAAAATGAGATATAAAACAAACCCTCTCAATGAGCACAAATTTCTTGTCTTCATGATGTTTTAAACCGATTTCCATAGTTGGTATACTGAAATCTAGGGGTGTAAGCCAAAACCGAAAAACTTGATTCGGTTTGATATGTTTGAAGTATTTTACACCGAACAAAGGAGTCTAATTGTTTCTCTCTATTTACCAATTTATAAAAGTAAATCCACTTAGATGCTGCCCATTCAACTGCCGTCTTTTGAAATAATATAAGCCATCAATTTTCACATTTGCGGAATATTTTTATTTAGGGTTACAGCTCTATGAATCCCTGCCATTACGATGATATATATATATATAAAATGGTTGAAAGTCACTTAAAAGTCCCTAAACTTTTATAAAAGTAACAACTTAGTCCCTATACTTTAGTTTGTAACGATTTAGTCCCTAAACTTTCAATTTTGTAACAATTTAGTCCCTATACTTTAGTTTATAATAATTTAGTCGTTGTACTTTAAAATTTGAAACAATTTAGTCCTTATTGTAGACAATAGTATTAAGATTTAATGAAATTTCTTGCATAAATAAACTGATAAACTAAATAGAGACTCAATATTTTTATAAGATACAAAGTCTACATCCTAAAATAACAAAATTTGACATCTACTTTTGATAATTTTTTTTATGTTGAGGACTAAATTGTTACAAATTTGAAAGTACAAGGACTAGATTGTTATATATTAAAGTTCAAGGACTAAATTGTTATAAAATTGAAAGTATAGGGACTAAATCGTTACAAACTAAAATTCAGGGAAGTGTTACTTTCACAAAAGTTTAGGGATCAAAAGTATTTTTTAACCTATATATAAATATATCCTAAACTATCATGCTTAAGCTTTTGGGTTTAAAGATGGTTTTACTTAGTTTCAAAGCAAGAGGCCCGATTCGAATTTGTACATTGTCATGTTCTTTCCAATTTATAATAACCACTTTTTGAGTTTTCTTCCCCGTTAATAATAACCAATTGTCGAATTCAGTGATAAATTAACATTTATCATGTTAAAAAAAGTGCCCTAAAAGCACCTTCAGCATTTCAAAACAGTGGGAGCAAGTTCATTAGAGAAGCAAGAAAAACAATTCAGAGGTGGTCATGGCATCTTCAAGATAGGCACAGCTTATCAATTCAGAAAAAGTACCTGAAGCAAAGAGAGGTCAGTTGCTAGCTGAGACAAAATGCCAGCAACAAAAGCATCCCCTGCACCAGTGGTGTCAACTGCATCCACCTTTAGACCCTTCACTCTTCCACTGAATTCCTGCGTAACACATATCACTATATACTTTCAACTCAAGCATTAGTAATCAGTTACTGGCTATCTTTACTAGTAGGGATGAGCCAATGAGGGTAGTTGTTAGGCACTCACTAGCACTAGAGTAAAATGAATAATGAGTCAGAGTACGGTAGGATAAGATAATGGATACTGGGAACTCCTTTTCATCCTCCCCTCAACCAAAGAATCATCAAGCCTCTTCTCAACGATCTTTATCGTGAGCATGTTTCTTAGTTAAATAAACAAAATCAATTACCCAACCCTAGCCACTGCGTTCAAACCCAGCAGAGAAGATATGGCCGAGGGATGAGCATGTGGTTAGCGTTTTATGGTCTACTGCGATGATCTCTCTTGCTGTTTTTTGGTTAGATGTTTTGCTACAGTGACTTAGTTCGTTTTGACTTCTTTATGCTGCCTCCTTTCCAAGTTTTTAGTGATTTTCAATTTTTTAGATTCAGACTTTCCACCTTATTTGGCTTCCACTCACTTTAAGCTGTTATCATTTCTTATATCTTTCTTATTGTTATTTTCTTCATCTTCCTCCTTTGAAATTTTGTAATTTTTAGCATTAATCTCTTTTCATTTTATCAATGAAGAGTATATTCCCTTTTCAAACAAAGTAAACCAAATCAATCAACGACAATTTTGGTAGTAAATAACCAAATTAAACTACCATGATGGAAACAACATGCACTGCAACATCAGCTCAAAATTTTAACCTCAGCTGTTTAGTTTCTTGTTTTAAAATTGTTTTTCTTTATATGGTAATTTATGAGCACAATGTACGAGATGCTTACCTTGGTATAATATCTACAACCACCAGGACCTTCAGTGACCAGAAGCAATTTAAGATTTGGATGAAACAGTTTACGAACAACGGCATCATCAAATGGATCTTCTCCTCTTGTCAGAAAATTAATTTCTTCTTCACTTATCTGCAAATTTAGAGTAGAATATATATGTCAGCTATCCTTTCTTCCTTATTTGATATCTGATTTAAAATTTCAGATTGACTAGACAGGTTAGTTATGCCCACAGATCTACAGTTTTTATCTTTATGCTTTCATGGGAAAAGTATGTGTTGAAAAGTAGAAGAAAGAGAACACTAGGTATATGTGAAAAACCCTAGTACAGGAGAAAAAACCACGATCAAAAGTCTCTTTTATTAATTTGATCTCTCTACAATGTTACAAGAAGGGGTAAATATATAGACTCTAGTGAGTCCTAATACACAAGGAAATAAAATTAGGGTAAATACAAATACTAAAATACCCCCTTTGTTTCCGGCAGTATGAAATCTACCTTAATAATATCAGCAGTATCCCATATGCTTAGAATCCCTTCAATTGCACTATCTGCAGAAGGCCACAGAGGGAGCCTCAAATTAGGATCATAGGAAAGCACTGCACCAGCATCTTTTGCGGCTTTTGCAGCAGCAATGTGAGCAGACTTGCATGGTTCAGTAATAAGACTGATGGAACCATAATGGAAGATCTTTGCCTGTGAAAGGAGATGATAAAGAAGATCAAATATATAAGCTTAGTGACATCCCCCCCCCTCCACCCCCCCCCCCCCCCCCCCCCCCCCCCGG
>QLSR01000544.1:83325-125286 GCA_031780015.1 Citrullus colocynthis
CCCCCCCCCCCAAACAACAGACACGCAAAAGGAGCAAGGGGTTGGAAATTGAAATAAAAGGTAAAGTAAAAATATGCATACACGATCATAAAAGACTAATATACCCTAATCTTAAGCTTTTAGACTTAGTGATAGTTTAACATTGTATCAAAGCATAAAATCCTAAATGCAAACCTTGCAATGTCATTTCTTTACCAATGAATATTGATAGCCACTTATTGAGTCGTATGTTAATTTTCAAGCTTATAAATGGGGGGACTGCTAAAAATATGTATAAAAGATTAAATATACCTTAACCTATTAACTCAAGCTTTTAAGGTTATTGGTAGTTTAGGATACAGAGCTTTGAATATTAAACATACTATAACTACACTTGTATGATCCATACAAACTATTACATGTCCTGCTGTGCTCTGTACTCTGTACCTTAAATTATTCTTACCTTCCTGATTAAATCATAATTGAGCTCAGACTCCTGAAGTAACATGTCAGCACTAGGGTTGCGATAAAACATGAACTCGCGTTCCCCATCACTCCTCAACGTAACAAAGGCTAAAGCTGTTCGCGCACCAGGATCAAACAGCATCCCTTCATTGCACACATTGTTTTCCTTCAATATATCAGCAAGCATGTAACCAAATTCATCTGCACCAACCTGTGAATGTTGTTAAGAAAACCTGTGAAACTGTGCAGGGGAAAAGTATCTCCCTTTCTTTATTGCATTATTTTCTCCAAATATTGAAGTATGGCAACAAGTAAGCATCAATATGGAAAACTGTAATAAATTAGTTTGGAAACAAAATATTAAAAGCTTTACTGCACCTCCAGAAATATATTATACCTCCTATTTACATTGTACATAAGCTTCCAAAATATAGACTTAAAACCATCATATTTCAGTCATGTATGATTGTTTTGGATGAAAATATACATGATACTTTAATCTTCATATCAATGCTGACAAAGTTTTACACACAAACTAACAGCTCTCTTTCCATATTTGTTACCAGAAGTTGAAACGATAAGAACCCATTGTGTTAAGTCAAAACCATTGAGCAAAAAGAAATGGACAGAGTCATGGGGAACAACCACATTGAGCAGCTTTAGAATAGAATATCATATTTTTCAGTTGAGATCGGCACTGAAAAGTAAGGGGTTCCTCCTCTCAAGCTAGCAATATATGGGCGGGGTAATCTGACTAAACACTGGAGACTAGTAAAACATGGTAAAGAATATCAGATGATTATTATTAGAGCAACCATGATGAGCTGTTGCGGCATCTTCAATGTGTCATGACTCATGCAGCAAAATGCCCCTAATATTGAGATCGTGATATCATACTTCCTATTTTTTATGTCAATAGACAGCCATAAGTTTGTATGGTGATTAAAATCACCCCATAAATTCAAATAAAATATTGAGGATCAAGAGGTTATCTTATGAGATTAGTTGAGAGTTAGCCCTCATCTAAAACACCTATGGGATACATTTATTTTAGTAGATCATTATTGACTATTTACAATTTAACTGTTTCAATACATTTTTTTATATTACCTTGCCTATAAAAGCAGATGAGCCACCAAGACGAGCTATGCCAACAGCAACATTTGCAGGTGCACCACCTGGAGCCTTTTTGAAGGCAGGTGCCTCAGCTAAAGATAGTCCACTAATAGTAGGGACAAAATCAATCAACATTTCTCCAAAACAGACTACAAGAGATGAATCTTTTGACTCCACCGAACCGCCATCTCCAGAAAATACCTTCACTAAAAGCAAGTAAATATAATAGAAGGTTTTAGCTCACGCAATGTCACTGAGCTAAAAATTTAAGTCAATACGTTAGTATATATTTAATCTTTTCAATATTCTTGACACCCAGACAAAGTACCTCTTGTTTTGATATTGCAATAAACCACCAACCATAAAACTTAAAATAATAGGTTAGGGTACATGTAAGCTTTATACTAAATTCTTAACATGCATAGACCAAAGAAAATCGTTGATCCAAGTATAATTCAGTGGCTAAGATACCTATTGTCATCTCAAAACAAAAAAAAAGACATGGAAAGTCAAATTAATATTAGCAGTTCTCATCCGTTTACAATTTGACACTGGTAAGTAAATAGTTAGCTTTCCCAATTTGACTCCACGGCATTTATAATGCATTTCACATTCACATAGTAATTATAAGGCTTTCTGAGCAAATTTAACTTGGTCTTCCATATTCAAAGTTACAAAAACAAGCTTCCATCTCATTTATTCCATTTCACTAATTCTCAACACTGTTCCCATGTCGTTACTTGTGAACTCACCTCACAATTAATCATGAAGAAGAAATCCCATATAAACAAAACTTAACATAAGTACATTAAATTCTCATGAACTAACTTCACAGATTAACATAAGACACAAGCTTAATTTGAAATTACAACTAAAGAGGCGAAAGAACAAAAGTCACTACAGATCAAGCCCAACAATCTATTACAGTGGAACTTGCCTTTCACTTTCAACTGGGACTTGGAAACTACACGGGAGCGCGAAAACCCAGAAGATTTTACCGCCCATTGCTTGTGCCTCAAACTCAAAGGTTCATGAGTAACAGTAGGGACAGCATGGAAGCAGAATGCGCCTGAATGAAGGGCCATTGACCCAAAACAGATGCAAAACAAGCTGGACCCAACGTGAGAACTTGAAATGAAGTATAAAACAGTAGATCGGTGAATCTTAGAACAGAACGATTCCCACCTAATTCCCCGTTAAGGGGCTTCAAAAAAAAAAAAAAAAAAAAAAAAGAAAAAAGAAAAGAAAAAACTTGGGGTTCAGAATTGGCTGATTACGAAATGGGTGGGTGGGAAAACTGAAGAAGAAGGTGAAATTGTGGTTTGGAGTGAGGAAGAAGTAGTTGAAGAGAAGCGAGTGTTGTTTAGCGGAAAAAGCAATGGGGAAATTGCGTAGTGTGTATCGTTTGTCATTAACTGTGGTGGGTGCTTTTTGGGACAGCAGAATTAAGCTTTGTTTCAAGTGACAAATGGATTAGAAAGTTGTTAGCAGAATACTACTTTAATCTCACTGCTATAACAATGGCAATTTGTAATGGGGGTGACAATTTCAAAAATATCTCTCCCTATAACAAAATTCTATGCAATGGGTGGCAATTTCAAAATAGAATTTTGCAAGCAAGCATGTCTTTATGTTTTTTTTTTTCAGATACCACAAAATCTTAAATTCTGAAATTTGTTTCATCATTTATTCCACGATTGCCCTGGTTAACAAATTCCCTTTTTTTTTTTTTTTTTTTTTTTTTTTTTTTGTCGCTTTTCACTTTCGTTCGCTATTCGCAAGTCACAAGTTTACTATCTTCTCCTCTCATATCCATGCTTTTCTTTTCTTTTCTTTTCCCTTTTTCCCTCATCTCTCATCTCATCTCTGCATTTTTCCCTTTCCTTTGTTTTAACTTATTTTATTTTTTTTATTTTTATTACTTTCTCGCCCCTCTCTTTTCAAGACTTGATTTCAAGTTTGCTTTTCCAACTTTGAAATTTGTAACCATTTCTTCTAAGAATTTGCAAGGAAGTTTTTGGTTCAAGTTCAAATAATTAGAGTTCGGATTGTATGCGATAGACATTTTAAAATAATTTGGCATTAAATTTATCTAGTTAGTTATCATCAAAATATTAATTAATAAATTTATTAAAATTGATTAATTTAAAATTAAGGGCCAAAAAGTCAACGTATTTAACATCGTAAATGTCAAGTACTTGAGAATTTTTTTTTTGCTACTAATGTGAATTATATACATGGATTCTCTACTAATCTAGTTATGTCGGATGTCTTATGACATTGAAATTAAATTGAAATTATTTAAAGGAAGCTATAACAAAGATGAAGCAAAAACATTAGTCTATCAATTAGTTAGTTTTCTATAGAAAAATGTCGATTGAAATTATTTAAAGGAAGCTATAACAAAGATGAAGCAAAAACATTAGTCTATCAATTAGTTAGTTTTCTATAGAAAAATGTTCGACAAGGTATGGATGAAATGAGATAGTGTATTGCTTGATATGCCTAAGTGTATCAAAAGTATATTGGATCTAAGGTAAATAAGTGTATTCACATCAATCAATAAATAGTTGAAGTAGCATATGAGTGTATATCAACCAAGAAACTTTTAATAAGTAAAGTTAATATAACTAATATCTTAGTGAAAAGTATTTGAAAAGTGCTTTATTTGCTTTAAATTTAGTATACTAGTGATATGATATACTTATATTTCGTATATTAGCAAGTTGATACACTTATATTAACTGATCATTAAGCAATTTCATCCGTTTGTTTGTACTTCTTATATAATTTGGGTTTTTTTTTTTATTATGTTCATTTAGAAAGTCTTGAAAGTAAAGCAAATGTGTTTTATTTTATAAGCACGGTATTCCAAGTACATCAAAACTATATCGAACCTAAAACATGAGTGTATGAGACATATATCAACAAGTGGTTGAAGTAACACATGAATGTATCAACAGTATAACCTAACAACAATCAACATTTTAGTGTATTAGCAGTAAATCTGACGCCAATCAACATCCAATTGATAGTTTGTTTTGAAGCTAAAATATGTGTGTTTCATTTTATAAGCCTGTGATATTTCAAGTGTATCAGGGGTATATCAGACGTAAGACATGAGTGTATCAAACATCAATCAATAGATATTTGAAGTAACACATAAAAGTATTAGAAGTATATCTAACAACAATCAACATTTCAAGTGCATCAAGGATATCAAGTGTACATCAGTATTATATCAAGTGTATCAAGTGTGTATTAAGTGTATCAGGACATTTTTTACATTTTGCATTTTTAATGGTTGGTTGGGTTTGTCTTTTGCTATTTTTACAAAACTAAAAGGTTTGGGCTATGAGTCTAATATTAATAACTTGTTTTGCCCATTTTGCAAATAGCCTTATAATAAATCCTAATTTAGTCCATCAAAATTATTTTTACGAAAATTAAATATCTTTTAGTGTCAAAAATCTTAGGAAAATATGTGTATAGTTAAAAATTAAATAAGATATATAAAAAAAAAAAATTCAAGACAAAATCCATTTCGTTTAGAGAAATTGCACTAGATTTTCCAACTCAACTCAACATTCAAAATACAGACTTTCTAACTCAACTCAACTCAGCACCCAAACATAGACATTACAACTCAACTTTGCCTCCCAAGACAATTTAACTTCACAAATAAATTAAGTCTCCAGATAATAATTATCAACTCAATTGTATGAGCCAAACGCTTCTAATAAGAAGAATTTAACATTACAAACACCCCTGATAAGAACAATTTAACATTAATGTTAAAATATAAAAGAAAAATACTTTGAGTCAAAATATTCCTAAAATTTTAAATTTTCAAAAATACTTTTTAAACTTTCAAAAGAGTTCAAAAACATAAACTTCCAAGGTATTTTATTTCTAAAATACCTTGAACTTTAGAAAGTTTAAAAAATATCAAACTTAAATGAAAAGTTCAAAAGATCCATTATTGTTAGTATATAAGCAAAAATGGTTAGTACCATGTTTAAAAAATACATCTAAACTTTCAAAAGTTGAATTAGTACCTTTACCTTTCAACAAAAAATAATAATAAATAAATAAATAATAAGTTAAACAATGCTCACTTCTCTCTTTCATTTTCTCTCTCCCCCTACTTCAATCTATGACCTAACACTTGTCTATTTTCCCTTCTTTTTTCTCCACTTTCTTCTTCAATACCCTCTTACAACTCTTCTAATAATTGTTTGACCTTTATTTATCTCCATAAAAAAAAAAAAATAGTCCCTCCAATTAGGGTATATAAACTATAACAAGAAGAAAAATAATCATGGAGCCATCAAGGAACTTTAGAACTTAAATGTTTTAACAAAATTGTATGTTACTAGTTGAGTTGGTGTTAATACGTAGTTTGAGTTTAATACATAAAAAAAGAAACATTTTGAGAATTAGGGACACATTGAGATTTGGATCATAATTGCAAGGTCAACTAGTAGGAGAAAAGAAGAAAACATGTTGGGTTTTGTACCCTAAACTCATGGTTTGTAATTTTGTAAAAATTTTATTTATCAATAAAATAATTGTAATTTTATTATGACTTTTAGAATTGCGTAACTCAAATAAAAAAAAAAAAAAACTAAAATTTGAGGTTATTTAATGTAACTTGAACAGTAAGTGTAGTTGACATACAGGTGGATCATGTTCAAGTAATAATCTAAAGAGTCTATAATGTATGAAAAGTTTCAATACCTTATCCTAGTAACACTAGAGATACGACCTATTTTGTAATTGTTACAAACAATTTGATCCTAATCATTCATATGGAGACATGTGTGTGGTCATATCTTATACAAAGAGTTTGTATAAAAATGGACCACGAAATAAGTAATCTCTCTTTGTAAGATTGTTGATTGAAAAGATCAATATTTCACATGATGATCATATGTAACTTGATTTCAATCCTAACTGAGTTATCAACTCTTACCTATGAGGGCTCATCATTTGATTTGTGTGGGTGAAAGTGGCCCGAGTCGCCATCTCAATAAGCCTACCATCTTGGGGACCGAGTAGGGAGTTGGGAACACAGTTACTCAATATGGAATTCACTTCTTCCTGCCTTAGGGTAAGTAGATGATGAGGAATTGAATTTCTTAGCGAAAGCAAGTGATTGTCTTGTGCCAATGGATTTTGTTTTGGAAAAACTCAAAACCAGAGAAAAAAAATACATAATGATAAACATTTAATTATACATCATGCTTTAAGGCGTTCAAGGGAGAAATCAACAACAAGGTATGACAACCCTAGAAGGGGGGGGGGGGTGAATAAGGTTTAATTAAACTTATTCCTAAATATGCTCAAATTAAATTAATTTAATTATTTTTTAATTAAATTAATAAAAACCTTAATTGATGCTAAATATCAAGATTGATAAAAATATATGAAACACAAGATTCAATCAATCTCAACCAAGAAAAATAATAATCTATAACATGCTACTAAAAATTAAATGCAAAATTAATTGAGAAAGAGTTGGAGAAGAAGACACCGTGATTTTTATAGTGGTTCGGTCAAACTCGACTTACATCCACTTTCCCGAGCGTCTCTTGGGATTTTGATTAAAAATCTCCTTTGACTCTTTCCATGGATGAGAGTCGAACCGCTACGTTGCTCATTTTTCAGGTTCAAGAGCAAACCTGATCCTTTCCATGGGTTAGGATCCAATTGTTACAATATTTTTGAAACTTTAGATCACACACTAAACCTCTCTAAAAAGAGTAGATGTATAAATTTGAACTCACGATATTCAATCCTCACAATACAATAAAAGTATCTATCTAGAATAAGATGAAAAGAAAAAAATTTGAGAGCTGGGAGAGAAGCAATAATTGTGGCCTTTTTTAATTTCTGAGGATGGTAAAGTTGTAAAAATTGGAAAAACTTTTTGAAGAAGATGAAGTTTAAAAAGAGAGAGAAGTGGGGTAAAAAGTGGCTTTTAATTTGGGTGATTTGATTGATCAAAAAGTAAAACTAAAGGTGGATATTAAAAGTAAAAAATACATTTTTTATTATTATTTCAAAGACAACTAGCCGTTAGACACAAACATATGTAATATTAATTTATTTTTCTTCTCAAACCAACTAGCTGTTAGACACAAACATAAAATAATATTAAATTCATTTTTTTTTAATCATTTTCTTTTTTAAATTCATTTTCTCTTTAAAATCATTTTCTTTTTAAAACCAATTCAAAAATCAAGACTCAACAATGGTCAGTCACTCCATAGCTCTAAGTGGGACTCTCCAAAATGGTTTAACTTGATGATTTGGCCGCCGCGTCACTAACTGGGGTAATTTTCTATTAGCCTTATTTTTACTGTAACTTCTTCGTTTGAACTTCGATTTGGGTGATTCAAGAGACATCGTAATTGTTATTTCGAGCTCTACGCTATGGAATATTCAAAATAATAAAATTGTCAATAAACAAAATTAGGTTTGTCATCATTAAAACATGAATGAGTTAATTAAAATTAATTAATTTGATACTAGGGGCCAAAAAGCCAATAGAACTTTCACGATTTCCTCGAACAACGACGAATTCTTCCCAAATACACATATAGAGAACACCACCATTGAGACTTTCTTACTATTCTCAGGATAAGAACCAAAGAGTGTGAGCTTTTTAATTTGGAAGGGAAAGGAAAAAACTTTTAAGAGAGATTTTGCAGAGAGTTTTTGAGATTGAAAAGAACTGTCTTCTTCTATATCGATATATGAGAGACATGGGAGTTATTGAAAAGATTGAAAAAACTTTTAAGAGAGATTTTGCGAGAGTATATGAGAGATTGAAAAGAACTGTTTTTGAGATATCTCTTTTCTTCTTTTTATGCAATATAATAACTCTCATCAACATGTTATTTTAATTTAATTTAAATATATTAAATTAAATTTAATATAAATAAATTAATAGAAAAAAATTAATTAAATATCACATATTTAATTTAATTTTAATCATATTCGAATAATGTTCTCTCACATAACTTATAATTTAATAATATGAATCTCATTCATATTAATTTTAACCTATAGTCTTATATGAATTTTAGTCATATAATTAATATTTAAATTTTATTCAAACATTTGTCTCTCTTATATAATAAAATTCAAAATTGACTTCTCTTACATAATAAAATTCAAAATTAACTGTATATTATAATATAACTATATACATTAGGTTAATTGTATCTAATACAAACAATTCCCTTATTTAATTTGAACAATTCAAATTAATCAAAAATTAAATGATTCTTATTTAACCCTTAGTGAGCTAGCAAAAGGATCTAATGAACCTACAGATTAGAAGCTCCAAGAATACAAGATTAATTAATTAAACTCTTTAATTAATTTAATCAATATTCATTAACTGCAGGTCACTCTACTAAAGACCCAGAACTGCATTATTCGCCCTATAGATATATTTCTGTGTCTACATATATAACCAATCAACAATAAGTCAACCCTTTACAAATTTCCTATAACTACAATTGGGTCAAATTACTGTTTTACCCCTATAGTTACATCTAAATTCTTAAGTACCACTGATCTCTTTAATGAACAAACAGTTTATAGTCCAACTATAAACTAACCCCTTTTGGGCCAATGAGAGGGTGACGCCTCATTGTTGAAGACTTTGAATCAGCTCTTAAGGGAGCAATTTACCTATTTACCTTAAAAATGGGACAAAGTGAATTTCATCTTGTGAAAATATGTTCCAACTCCCTACTGAGACAAATCCCTAGAATGGTAGACTTATTAGGTCGATGAAACTAGTCACTCTCATCCATATAGATTAAAGGATTGCCCTCATAGACAAGAGTTCATAAGTCATTCAAGATTAAGGTCCAATCACCTATGGTCATCCTTTGAAAAGTTAATTTCTCAACTAAAATCGTTATAAAGAGAAATTAGATATTTCGCAATTTGGTCTTATACACACTATTGGAGATTTGTTTGTTGCCTCTCAATTGTTTTAAGGTAGCTTGTGGAGGCTTTTGTTGTTGTCACAAATATAGTCTTAACATCTTACTAAGACAATAGAAATTCCTGTAGAATATTTTTCTTTCCTTATTTGGAATTTTTCTACTAATATATTCTGCCCAATATTTTCTTTAATGGAGGTGTTGCTGATTATTTCCGATTGCATAGTTTATTTCCTTTTTCGGCC
This sequence comes from Citrullus colocynthis, assembly GCA_031780015.1. Lineage (NCBI taxonomy): Eukaryota > Viridiplantae > Streptophyta > Magnoliopsida > Cucurbitales > Cucurbitaceae > Citrullus > Citrullus colocynthis. The sequence continues at coordinate 93,098 of QLSR01000544.1, forward strand.
TTGTTTTATAAAATGAGATTAATGGTGAACATTTAAGGATGCCGCATTTGTTTATCGTAAAGAGAGTGTTTCTGTTCTTGGTGGCTGAGTTATGCAACATTGTGTTTTGTTCTTTGCTCACTTTATGTTGCTGTAACTTCATCATTCAACGAGAGCAACCTTGAAGATAATCTTTGTCTTAGGGGAGTCTAAGACATCACAACAAAGAAGGGATTCTTGGTTTTAGAGGAAGCCTAAGACTTCATTCTAAAAAAGGATTTCTCCATCTTAGGGGGACCTATGATTCATCAAAGTTCTTTGAGTTGTAAGGAAGATAATCAAGCTGAGAGGAGTCTCGCGCACTATTGGAAGCCAAAGTGTCTTTCACTAATATTACTACACTTAAGGAAAAGCTAAGTACAACTAAGAGAGAGTCTCACATCTATGGGGAGTCTAAGTCTTTAACAAGTTAAGCTCTATAAGGGCCATTGTAGAAGTTGATACTTTGCAGATAAGTACTTTTTTTTCTTGTAAATACTTAACTATTTGACCGTAAAACTCGTAGATTGTAAATGTAATAATTTGACCGTAATTAAATCATTAATAAAGAGTTATTGATGCGTTACTTTAATAGGCGTTATTGATTATTTTTGTTGTTTTGTCTTAATAACCCTAAATCTAATAAACTAACATCCTAGGTTATTTTATGAGTCTTGAGCTGTTGGGGACATATGGAGATCAATGTTCAAGATACAATCCAAAGGATCTATGGTATAGGGATAAGGCTAGGTACCCTATCCTTGTGACACTATGGATACGACCCACTTTGTATTTGATACAAACGCAATGATCTAACGCATTCGTGTAGGTGACATGTGAGTAAGGGTATCCTACGCGATGAGTTTGCATAAGACCGGACCACAAAATAGTAATCACTAGATATAACTCCGTTGACTAGTTAGGATTCTATTTCAATAAGATTACCTAGGCAACTTAGTCTTAATCTTCAGTATATTATGAACTCCTGTCCACGACAGATTGTCCTTTGATTTGTATGAGTGAGAGTGGCCGTTTGCCGACTCAATATGCCTACCACCTTGGGGATAAGACCGAGTGGGGAGCTAGGGACATAATTATACAGTAAGTGTTCCCTTAAGTGGTGTCTCCGAGACTTGAACAATGGGTCCTACCCTCTCACTGGCTCAAGAGGTTTATGTTTAATGGTTGGACTATAAACAGGTTGTTCATTAGTGGAGCACTGGTATTTAAATATTTAGAAGTAACATAGGGATAAAACGATAATTTGACCTAGCCGGTGCTATAAACACTTGTGAAGGACTAATTTGCTATTATTGATCTATATCCATGGACAAAAAAATATATCTATAGTGAGAAGAGTGCAACTGTGGGTCTTTTAGTGGAGTGTACCTATAGTTAACAAATATTGATTATGTGGTTATGAGTTTAGCCGATTAATCTCATATCGTGGGAGCTTTTGATTTGTAGGTCCATAAAGTCCCCTTGCTAGCTCACTATGAACCAACAATGATCAACTATGTTGAAAAAAAAATTTGACATGTTCAAATTTATAATGGAAAATATTTATTGTATTGGATACAATTAATTGCATGATTTATTATAAATTTTATTTGAATGTGATTCAAATTATAACTTTCTAATATGAAGAATTAATTTATTTGAATATGATTCAAATAATTAATTATTTATTTGGATAAAATCCATATAAATAAATAGAGGGAGAATTAATTAATTAAGTTGAACTTGATTCAAATAATTAATTATTTAATTTGGATGAGATCCAAATTAAAGATTCTGCAGAAAATAGATAGAGGGAGAATTAATTAATTGATTTGAATTGGATTTAAATAATTAGTTATTTAATTTGGATGAGATCCAAATCAAAGATTCTGTAGAAAATAAATATTTAAATAAGATTTAAATATTTTAAACCATTTAATATGAGATATTATTTTGGTAGATATTTATTAATGTTGGATATTATTAAATATTTAATCTAAAATCTCTCTGGTTTTATCCTAATAGAATTAGAAGTAATCCATAGAGTTCTATAAATAGGGCCCTTGGGAGCCTTCATAGAACACATTCTCTAAGAGAATAATCTCTACGGTTACTTTAAAAATCTTCCTCTACTAATTCTCCCAATTTCTTTACAAAAATTCTAAGAAAATTCAAAATTCTAAGAAAATACTTCTTTGGTTATATGTTAGCCATATACATTTTTAAGTTTACATAAAATAACCACAAACCTTAGTTTATTGGGTTGAGTTAATGCAATCTAAAGTCAAATAAAATAACTCTTTATTTTATTGAATAAATAATTTGTATATACATAATTACAAACTATGAGAACCCAAGAAATTAAGGACACCGACCCCAACAGATGAGTAGTTCTCTTTAATGTTGACTCCAAGTTTTTAACAATAAGGCTCCACCCTCTCACTGGCTCGAGAGGGACCTATTTTATGGTTGGTAAAATGGTAATTTGACCCAACCAATAATTACGAACAATTCGTGAAAGATCGACTTCTTGTAATGGTTATATCCATGGACACAAATAATAGCATTTGAAATATGTTATCTTCCTCAGCTTAACTCGAGATCATTGTGCTATTTGATGGGTTCAATGTAAGCCTTGTACTTGTATTCGGGAGAAGGTAAGCAAGAAGAATTATGGGGTAGGTGAGTAAAGAAAATTGGCCAAGTTGTGGGAGAGTAAAAATGGTTAAGTGTTCGTCATGTGATGGGTGACTATGTGTTGAAGGTATGTCTAAGATGCCAAGAGTGGCCGCTAGAAGGCATACGTTGAAGAAGGCAGCCCGGCGTGGAAGTTGATGTGAAGGAAAAAGGGTGCAATGTATGTAACAGCAGTACGCGTTGAAGGCTACCAAGTGCTAGGAAAGGCCTATGCATTGAAGGATGGTATGCGTCGGACATAGAAAAGTGGCCAAGAGGGACATGCATTAATCAACTATTCGGCGTGGAGCAATCAGTGGCATAGTAAGTTGAGACTATGCGTTGCCGAAGCCATGCGCGGAAGGTGACGTTGGCTAATTCCAGAAGGAGGATGAAGTTAAAGCTGGTAAGTCGGTGATTTATATTGACATATAAAAGAGTGCATCGAATAATTAAGCCTTTTTGGATACATTCTCGAACTTAGATTAACTCTATTTCACAGATGAACAACGAGGAGAGGTAGAAGAAGGTACTTATGTCAAATTTGAGTAGAAATCAGACCAGTTTCATGATGATTTTGAAGCTGGAACCAGAAGCTTGATTGTTACTGATAGATTTGGACACCAATCGGTGTTTGAAGGAGAGTGAACCGAGGAAGTTGAATCAATTCTTAGCAACTTCCATGAAGGATGTTTAAGCTAAATCCGAGCAAAAATGTGTTATTCTCTAGGAAGAAGTAAGCAGAGTTGAACTGCTAAGCAAATCAAGGCAGCCGAAGTTATTTGGGAATAAATGAGGCCAATATTGGTTTGAAATAGGAGGCTGGAACGCAGGCAGTGAGTCTCAATTTCAGAGGCTAGAGCAGTAGATTTTTGGGTTCTCTGTTCGCCGGCGGTGGAGATTATGAATCGACGTGGGTAACTGTTTTTCTTTGACATTTCGCAGAGGGCATTTGATTGAAGGTCAAATATGTTAAGGATTGAGGTATAATCGATTTCTGATTGAGGTTTGAATAGATTTGAAGGGTTATAATCGATTGGGTTTTTTTTTTTTTTTTTTTTTTTTTTTTTTTTCATTCCATATAACTCTGTATTATAACATTATATATCTTGGTGTTCTTATTCTTTATATTGCATTATGTTTTGGGCATATTATAGTTCTATTTTTCTGTATGAACCCTAATGGCTATTACAATCCATTGAAGCACACAACCATATGCTACAACATCAAATTGATGATGGAAGAAAGGTATTGTATCTCCCTCCCTCTAGAAAAAAAATGTTTTCTTGATAGAAAATTTTTCATCCAAACTTTGTAAATATTAGGTATTTGCATGTTTTTCTCAATTTTATTAAACTCTTCTTTACACTATTCTCTTACTTTTTCCTTTTGTTATTCTAACCCTTATTATGTGATTGGATGCACTAAATGTTTTTGTTTTTGTTTTTTTTTTTTTTTTTTTTTCAAAAAAATAATTAGATCTTATATCTTTTTTTTTTTTATAAATTTTTTTTTGTTAAGGGACAGGTTTTATTTTTATTTTTTTTTTTTTTTTTTTTTCAAAAAAATAATTAGATCTTATATCTTTTTTTTTTTTATAAATTTTTTTTTGTTAAGGGACAGGTTTTATTTTTATTTTTTTTTTTTTTTTTTTTTCATTCCATATAACTCTGTATTATAACATTATATATCTTGGTGTTCTTATTCTTTATATTGCATTATGTTTTGGGCATATTATAGTTCTATTTTTCTGTATGAACCCTAATGGCTATTACAATCCATTGAAGCACACAACCATATGCTTCAACATCAAATTGATGATGGAAGAAAGGTATTGTATCTCCCTCCCTCTAGAAAAAAAATGTTTTCTTGATAGAAAATTTTTCATCCAAACTTTGTAAATATTAGGTATTTGCATGTTTTTCTCAATTTTATTAAACTCTTCCTTACACTATTCTCTTACTTTTTCCTTTTGTTATTCTAACCCTTATTATGTGATTGGATGCACTAAATGTTTTTGTTTTTGTTTTTTTTTTCTTTTTTGTTTTCTCTCAAAAATTTTAAATGTCATATTTACATGTTTTGTTTTTCAAATCTATTAAAGTCTTTTTTAGTCATTTATTTACCTTTTGTTATTCCAATATTTGAGATTGAACTTCCAAAAGAGAACAACAATTTGTGTGGCCTAATTTTAAGCAAGTTGCTTTAATCATTTTTTTTTTTTCAAAAACATCATTTTTTTTTGTTTGTTATCTTAAATTTAGAAATTTTAGGGGATTCTTGGTTGGTTAGTTAAGATTATTAAATATTTTATTTTTAATTTATTAGACTTGTCTAAAACACACCATAATTTTAGGGTTTGGGCAACAAGGGTATATTTGCCAATTTTTAGATTTTAAAAAGGAGAAGATTTAATTGTTTGACCATTTTTCTAAATTGAAACTATATTGGTCATTCTTTAAAAATAACATTCTATTTTGGTCATTTGTCCAAACGACCCTATAATTTAAAACACGACAAATACCAACCTAGCCCCTAACCTGAATCAATGTCATTTACAAATTTATTGGAGTGGGTGTAGCAACCCCACCACGATCCAATTTTGGATGGCACAAAAAGTAAAAATATTAGTGACGTCTTAATTTATGAATCAAGTTAGGCTTAATCGAGTTGGACAGTTTATCTCATCTCGATATCAATGTGAAAGCTAGAAGTACTGTAAGCAAAAGAATACAAATCAAGATTTGTGGGGGCAAAAGTCACAAAACATACAAACACTTGAGAATAGGCATTTGTACAAAAATTTTTAATAGGTTTAAACCTGTTCTCTTTTAACTAAAATTTAACCCCAATACTTAACGTCATCAATATCTCAGGATTAAAAACCCTCGCCTTCGGTTCATAGTTGAGAGAGCGAAAATATCCTCTGACATTCATTCATCGCCATTGCTGACTGTTCCCATCCCATTTCACCAAATTGTTCTCTTCGAATTCCACTACCCTCGATAACAGTCGACGATGATGGAAGAATCCGGTACAGTTGAAGCAGATGCGCCGCAACAATCTTCATTTCCGCCGGACTCAGTTCCGACTGTTGTTCCGTCTCCTATTCCGGTGGAAAACTCCAATACTCCTCAGCCTGAAGTAGATATTCATCCTCCATCTGTTTCACCGGACGCAATACTGATTCCGAATGCGGCTTCAGCTCCGGTTCCGTCCCCGAATCCCTCTGATCCCACTCGTAAGTTTATGGCATTGTTGCCTATCATTCTCGTTGAGGATGCGATTTTGTTGTTGGCGTTTGGTTATCATTGTTTAGTGTTTTTATTTCAGCAAATGCCTGCTACATTAGATGGATTTCCTCTATATTTGGTTTAATAAGTTCTCTATCTGTGTTTGTTTTCTGTTAGAGAGAAGCAATTGCATCCCATTTGTGGGTTAGTGTGTTGAAAAGATTACTCTGTTTTCCTTATGTATCTATGATGAGGTCCTGAGAATTCGATTATAAGTTGCTATTTTTTAATTCCATCTTCTTTCCACAAACTCTGGACGGTAGATTATTTTGCAAGTTAGAATACTGGTAGGTGCGGGGTGATGATCTAGAGTTTCCTTCTTTGTTCGGTTTTTTTTTTTTTTTTTTTTTTTTTTAAAAAAAAAAAATTTGTTGGTAAATTTTTTTTTAAAAAATTTTTTTTGTATTTTTAAGATTTTTATTGTTTAATTTTTTTCTTTTTTTTTGTCTTCTTTTCTTTTTTTTTTTTTTTTTTAAAAAAAAAAAATTTGTTGGTAAATTTTTTTTTAAAAAATTTTTTTTGTATTTTTAAGATTTTTATTGTTTAATTTTTTTCTTTTTTTTTGTCTTCTTTTCTTTTTTTTTTTTTTTTTTAAAAAAAAAAGATTAGGTAGGAAAATTCTCTAGAAGAAACTTTTTACGTAGTTCTAAGCGTTTCATAGTTGAATTATAGCCTATCGTCTTGTCCTCGATCCTTAGTGGTATGTCCTTTGCAAAAAGAATAGTGAGACTTAAATCTCCTATTTATTCACTGCCATCTCATGAGGCTGCCTGTCCTATATTCTGCGGTTTTCCCGTGGAGAGATGGAGAAACTAAAGACTAGTCGCTTCAGGCACTGGTGGATTTGACTCATAATGGGGATGCTTTCATTGCAGAGCAGTTTCTTGACAAAGCTTTGGTGGATTTGACTCATAAGTAACCGGAGAAGCCTCGAAGAAGTGGAAGATAATTGGGAGGATTTTTTTCAATTATGCTCATTACATTATTATTTATTTTCTATCTCTCGTGATTTTTCTTTCTCTGTGATTAAAGACGTAGGAGCTTTTTCTTATAATTTCTTTTGCTAGGTCTGCATGTTGGTTACGCACTCAGGGCTATGTTTTTGTATGGCCCTTTTTGTCCTTCCATTGCGCTCAATGAATATAATAAAAATGAAAGGAAAAAAGATACTAAGTTGTTTACTGAAATGGAGAATTTTGCATTGGACTTGTCTGGGTACTTATTAATCTGACATTGCAAATTGGAGAATTTTGAAATTTTCTACAGTCGTACACATGGACTCTTCTAATGCTCCTCCTTTCTCTTTTGGGCTGCAATTTTTTTATGAGTAATAGTGATGCACCCATTTTTATGCATCCCACTCTCATGACATACACAAAAAGAATTAAAACATTTCAAAAAAGATGTAAGAAGAATTTGCCACATGGCAAATTATGATCATTTTAATCTAGTTGCATAATGAAAAGTAAGGTTCCCCTCAGTTCTTTCTACAGAAATTTGTTATTTGGTGGATTTTTGTTCTTTATAAGAATGAAAGAGATTGATGTTATGGTTTTGCAGAACTCTCCATGTACAAAAATTATTTGCACGAGTACACTCAAAAGTCAAAGATCCCATTACCAGTATATCAGACTTTTAATGAAGGTTCCCTAGGCATGCCTAAATACAGGTCAACTGTTATGGTTGATGAGGTACATTATGTGTCTCCTTATACGTTCCGTAATCGAAGGGCGGCTGAGCAAGATGCTGCAAGAATTGCCTTTGAGTTCATATCAAAAAAGACAAAGGATGATGGCATTCTTCTCCTTCGTGAGGTATGAGTTATATAGTGAGAGTGAAACTTGTTTTGTGGCCTTTAATTTTTAGTATGCTTATAACCCTGTTTATTTATTTATTTAATTTTTTTAAAAAATTTTAGTACAACATATTTGGTGGAGACTTGGAGACTTAAACATTTTTACCTTAATGGAAGGAGTAGATGCCTTGACCACTATATTATGCTCATGTTGGTCATAATTTTGCTTGTTTAGTTGATTGTAGATGCAACTCTATGATGATGAGATTTCCTGCCTAGATTTTTGGATTGTTACAAATAATATTTTCTGCATGGAAAATATATATATATTTTTTTGTAATTTTCTTTCACAATGTGAAAAAACAACTTATTTGAAGCAAACAGAAGCAGTAATTTCCACCTGATATATTTTGTTCTTGTTCTTGGATGAAGAAATCTTAGTAATAGTTGCATGTAATCACAAGTTGTGTAAGATTTCTCATAGTCATAGTCTCACAGTCATAGACAACCTCAAAGGTTGGAATTTATGTAATTGATTTTAGTGACAAGGCATTTGTTTTGTCTTAATAAGAAGTTTGGAAATGATGCCCTCAGGAATGTGGTTGTAAGAAACTGGATGCTTTTGTTTGTACTTCTATAGTCCCTTTGGTGATATCCGATAAAATTGAAACAATACAGGAAGATTAGCATGACCCCTACTTCATAGGGATAGGATTCAAATGTATGAGAATTAAAGATAGTTTAGTATTTATTATTTATTTTTTAGAAGAATGTAAGCTTTCATTCAGAATTATGAAAGGGCATACAAATAAATAGCCTCAATAGTAACCCAAGAACTACAAGGCCTCAAACCTAATGGATAATTATCAAATACCTTATCCAGCAAGCCCTAACCAAGGTATTATGTAATGTCCTCTCATATTTCTCCCTCTAAAATTCTATTATTTTTTTCAAGCTACATCTCACAAACAACTAAAAAAAAAAAAAAAAAAAATTAAATAAACACAAGGTTCCATCTCAAAACCAATTGACAACAAGAGGAGTAATCCATATATCTTATAAAAATCGTGAGATTTCTTTATCTTGTGATGTGCGATCTCAACAAAACGAGCCACCACATGAAATAACAATGGAATCCCTATTCTATTCTCAAGAAACACCAAATGCCCTGAAAAAGCGGACTCAATTGGTATTTTTTTTATTATTAAATCTAGAACCAAATTCAATTGAGACAAGGATCTTGAAAGAATATTTCCCGATCTCTCCCCATGTTGCTCCTTTCTACCTTTCTCCTAGACCCTTCCTCAACCAACGCAACCATGACAGCTCTCACACCACCACATACAGTCCAATGGAGTCACATCCTCCCAGATCAACAACAATCGAGAGAGAAAAATTTATTATGGAAGTAGATTCTGTGTACAGAGGCTCACATCCTAAAATATCTAAAGCTACGAGAGAAATTCTTTAAGAAATTTGGTATTTGTTATTGTTTTATTTATTTATTTACTTTCTTATGAAGTCAACAACTTTTATTAAGAAGAAATGAAAGAATACAAGGGCATCCAGAAAAAGCCAAACCCACAAAAAGGAGGCTCTCCTAGAGAATTGGGTTCCAGCTATCTAAAATGGTATTCATAGAATAATTACAAAAGATCATAATCGAAGCCTACAAAGAAACATGAAATCAACGAGAGATGAGACTAGACATCATTAGGGTTCCCCTCCAACCCTCTAAAAACTTTGTTATTTTCTTTGCCCCAAAAATTCCATAATATAGCACACACCCCAACAAGCCATAAGAACCAACCCTTCTTGATAAAGGACAAATGGAGGAGGAACTCCCTAATTATATCACTAATGTCTTTGTGTCGAGCAAGCGAGAGGCCAAATGCATTGAGAAAGAAAAAAGATTGGATGAGATTGCTAAGCTAGCTGAAGAAGGAAAATGGTTGCTCATGGTCGGATAGGAGGTTGTTGAGAGACCAGTTTCCATAGGAGTTCGAAATTGTGAACTTAAGAATTCACAATAAACCACTGTTAGCTAGATGGCTTTGGCGTTTCCCCCTTGAGTCCAACACTCTGCCATATATATTAATTATTTTATTAAGTGTGCCGCACTTCATATTTAACAAACTATGTCACTTGTTCTTTTCTCAGGATTTGATGTCATGCAAGTCCATTTTGTCTGAATATACGGACAAAATGAGTTTGAAAAGACCTATATACACAACAAAACACCATAAAGGCTCGGTTCCATTTTTCCAATCCACCTTGGTTTTTGATGGTGTGGTTTATACTAGTGATGTTAGTAGGAGTAAGAAAGAGGCAGAGCAATTGGCAGCACGAGCTGCTATTCTTTCACTTCATGGTATTTAGTTGTTATAAACAAATACTTCTGAATTATTTCAAAATATTTGGTGCCTTGTCAAAGTTGATTCTTTTTTAAATAATAATAATAATAATAATAATAATAATAATAATTACTATTATTATTTTGTAGGAGATACAAAAAATCCTAAATCACAAAAAACTCTTGCGGAAATCATTGCATCTAAAGTCAGATTCCACGCAACGTTGCAAAAGGTTAAAGATTCACATTTTTCTCAAATTCAACCAGAATCCATGCCTGCAAATACAGTGGAACATGTTGCAATGACAGTTAATGAAGATAAAGAAGTCAAAGATGCTATTTTGGACAATGGAGTGGTATGTGGTGCAATTTCAGAGATTTGTCCAACAACTTCTCATTTTCTACCTGAATTTAGATCAGCAAAACCGGAAGCTTCATCCCCTCCAGTGAGACTCCCAATAGAATTTGTGCCTTCAACTTCAGAGGAGCCTGTTGGTCATCGTACAACTGGGTCTAAAAGGAGATCTAAGAACAAGAGAAAGGCACGTAAGAAACTGTGTATGGAGAACCGGTAAGTCTTCCTCCATGAATTTTCTTTTCGTGAAACTTCCTCCAACTTTATAATGTATATTTTCATTGGTTGCCGGTTCTTTTGTTGTTATAATTATAAAAGTCCATAATTTACAGTTTAAAACTCCAGTAATGGAGAAGAGAGAATGGACCAAAATTTCTGTAGAAAGACTAGTAGTCTGCAATTTCTTTCAACAAAAAAGTAAGTTTGTTTATTATTTTCATTAGTTTGAAGCGATTGAGATCCTTACAAGGTGAAATGTGCATTTAAATCATAGTGGTAGCCACCGAAGATACTAAAATATCTTACAACTTTCTTAATACTCAATGTAGTATCTAGTAAGATTTGATCGTTGTGCCAAGTATCTAGTAAGATTTGATCGTTGTGCCTATGACTAGTTTGGAATTATTTAACTTAGTCTGGTTGCCCCCAATTGTTGAAATTGGAAAAAAACTGAGGGGACCTTCTTGATTTTGTCTACAATATGATGTATGGCATGGGTAGTAAATGAATTCAAATGTGTGATGAGTTGAAGAGAAGTTACTATGCCCCCTCAAGAGTCCTGCTATGTTTAACACGAATAATATTAATTTGCACTCCTTATGTGTAAGTTATTTCGACAACAAAACTACATCCTCGTTTGCTGAAAATGAGCAGGGCGGGGGTGAAGACAAGTCAAACTGCTCCTTGCTCCGTAGCTCAATGACTGTGAAGTGACCTGTAGTCTAAGGTACTCATCTCCTTCAAAGGTAACATTTTCACAATAGTTTTTGGGCATGAATACCATGAACTAGAAAGACTTCAGGTTAAGTTGGTCCGTCATTCATGTAATTCACTGGCATTGACCATGCTTGAGTAGACGACCAGTCTGTTCATATATTATTACTAAATGTAGTGGTAGCTTTGTAGTTTCCCCCTAGGAGCCATAAAAGCATCACAGATTGGTTTGGAAACTCTTAATATTAATATTAAGATTAAGCATCCTCCCGGCTGTTTAGTTATTAATATGATGCTTTGAATTAATTGCTTAATATTTGTCAATGCAGGAGTCTGAAATAATATCAGGTTCGGCTTTGGTTGGTGAACGATTTTTGGCATTAAAAGCGAGAGTGCAATGATAGCTCTCTTGAAAGGTTATAACGACTTGAACTAGGGATTCCCCTCCCCCCCCCTCTCTCTCTCTCTCTACTAGATGGGGTTTAGATAGTCTAGCTTTTAAAAAACTGTTTTTGGTGCATGTCTAGGTTTTAGAGCACAAATTTAGAAGCTTGAGTGAATGGAAGGCGAATTTAGAAAATTTGGAGTTGTAAAATATTTAGTTGTATTGCATGGAAAGTAATGGTTGAATTTTATATTAATTATTTTTTTCAATTATCTGTAGGGTGGTTTTCAAATATAAAAAAATAAATCAAAATATTTACAAATATAGCAAATTTTTTATGACTATATGTGATAGACTGCGATAGGTACTATCTGTGTCATGATAGATACAATCACGGTCTATCACAGATAGACTAAGATATTTTGCTATTATTTGTAAATATTTTCAATAATTTTGCTATTTAGAATAATTTTCCTTATTTTTAATCTGGTTAAGTTAAAAATAAAATATTTTTCTTATTGTTCAAATATAGCTAAATTCAAAATTAAAATTTTGCTTATTATATTTTTGTTATTTTATGACTAACTTAAATAGGTTTTAAAAAATGACTAATTTTTAAAACAAAATGAATATGATACATTTTTTTCTTACACTGAATAGGAATAATTTTTAAATTAAGTACCTTTTAATATGTTGATTCTAAAATTCAATGTTATTTATTTCACCAAGTTTAGTAATTTGTAATTTAAATTTAGGGTTTTTTTCAAATATAGTAAAATGAGGTCAAACTCTTTGCAAATGTAGAAAAATGTCATTGTCTATCACATTTATATCAATAATAGATAGTAAAATTCTTTTTATATTTATAAATAGTTTGATATTTTTTTTATTTATAATAATTTAACTCGATATCAATTATTTTTCTAAAAGCCTTTCAAGGGGTAATTTTGAAATTGACGTTTTAATTTTACTAACTAGGGATGTTTATTTATCACAATTTTGAAATTGAGATTTTAATTTTACTAACTATTAAATGAATTATGTAATTTGTTATTCATTTTGCTTTTGCATAACTAAGATCTTCTCTAACAATGATTTGATTTTGAGTTTTGTGAAAATTAATTACTCTCATATATGTAAGTTTATTTGTGGTTAAAAGGCCAAAATACAATTATAAAAGTAGTAATTTAGAAACTCCAATGACTTGAAATTAGGATACTTTTTAAATACGAAACCTCTAATTTGCAATAAAAAGAAGAAAAAAACTCCTCATTTCTTTATGATTTCAACCTTGAGAATTGGGTAGACACAGATTGAGCTCAAAATTCTAAAAGTTTATAAGATAACAAGATCGTTCTCATTTGAATGTTAGTAAAATGATAAAAATATCTTTACTTAATATACCATAAAGAGGATAAAATTGAAAAAAACTAAAAAAAATATATCAAAATTATTAAATAAAAATATAAATAATAATTTGATGCCTTGGACTATTCATATCACCCTCTCTTCTTTTTGAAGGATTTATCCTCAAATCCAAATCAAAATTTGGTAAAACAATTTTAAAGTCATGAGAAGAAAATGAAATTACTTTTCTTGGATTTCTCCAATCTCTCTTGTACATTAAAACAACTTATTTTGGAAAGAATGACAGTCTTAATTCTCATTCAACTTGTGGTCATAAAAACAATCAAGAGCTTTGTTGCAAAGTTAAGGATTGGGTTAAACAAACATTGTCTTAACATCAAAACTCTTGAAACAAAAAATAATTTTTTTGGCTCAAGATTTGAACACTCCATAAGATAGGATGATCAATCTTATTTGAAAATGTTCTTGACATGCAAAATATATGAATTGAAAAATTCAAGAAGCATTTCTAGCTAAATTTGAAAGAAGGATAAAGGCTAAATCTTTTAATTTTAATTTTGTTCTTCATGTTCTTCCTTTCATTTGGGTAATGTGATAGAAACCTTAGTGAATTGGAATTATAAACCATTTTGGTATGTGAACTCGAAAGAGAATGAGTCCCTAATGAAGCGATTAATTTTTATTTAGAAGGTAGAAAATATAGAGAAGAAAAAAACCAACCACTACAAACGAAGACTCTCTTCGTTTAAAACGGGGAGGGAGGGGAGTTACTCCCCTCACCCACTTCATCGCTCTCCCACTGAGGAGATTCTTTTTTATAAAAAATAGAATTAAAATAGAATTTAATTATATAATTTAATTAATTTAAAATAAATAATTAAGCAATTAAATATCTCATATTTAATTAAAAAATATATATTTTTAAAAATAATTAAAACATATTTGAATCATATTCAAATGCACATCTCTCTCACAACCTATAGTTTCAATATAAATCTCATTCATACTAATTTTAACCAATAGTTTTAATAGGAAAATTTTTCATATTAATATAGTATTTGAAGCTTATTCATGTTGGGTTTTATGGGTTAAAACTCGTAGATTGTGAATGTAATTATTTGACCGTCATTAAATCGTTAATAAAGAGTTATTGATGTGTTACTTTAATGAGTGTTATTGATTGTTTTTGTTTATTTTGCCTTAATAACCCTAAATCCAATAAACTAACATCTTATGTTGTTTTATGGGTCTTGAACGGTATGTGGGGACATACAAAGATAATGTTCAAGATACAGTCTAAATGGTATATAGTATAGGGATAAGGTTGGGTATCTTATCTTGGTGACACTGTAGATACGACCCACTTTGTATTTGATCTAACGCGTTCGTGTAAGTGACATGCGAGTGGAGGCATCCTATGCAATGAGTTTGCATAAGATTGGACCACAAAATAGTAATCACTAGATGTAACTCCGTTGGCTAGTTAGGTTTCTATTTCAATAGGATGACTTAGGAAACTTAGTCTTAATCCTACGTATACTATGAACTCTGATAAGTTGTAGAAATATAAGTTATTATAGTCACTATTTGAAATAATTAGAGTAACTTTAAGGCTAAACGCATGATTTTGGCAGTTGAATTGTGTAATATGTATTATCATGTGTTGGCAATATGTACAAAAGAATATACCTGAGAAAATATGAACTTTTCTGTTCTTAACGCATGATTAAGTAGAAAAGAAGCACAAATAACCCAAGTACCAGAGAGGAAGCTGCTGCGAGAACAAAAGAAGTGAAAACCCAGGCATCAAGACCGTGCGTTGAGAAGAAAAAGGTACAAACGTCTAGGCAATAGCTGTCGTTGAAAAGTCTACGCAGCAGAGCATGGAATTTAATGCAAAGGTGTCAGATCATCATGAGTTCACCTTTTCGACACCTATAAATAGCCCAAAGCTTCTCAAATCAAAAAAAAAAAAAAAAAAAAAAGTTCAAGAGGCAAAAGCTCTGCACAAATTCTCCCACACTATAACCAACATTCATTTGAAGCTCTTTTGTGAGAAGGATTCTGAGAATTTTCAGAGTCATCTCTCAGTGAGTGAAAACCTTCACCTATGCCATTTATGTATCAGATAGCAACCATCTTAAGCCTCCATGAAGCAAGACATTGCCAATGGTGGCTTGACGTCTTCCATTTTTGTTCTGCCATTACTTATACTTTGTTAATGACATTCAAGAGAATGGTTATTTACCCAATATAAGTTCAATTGATGATTATCTTCCATTCATTTCCATATTAAATACTTTACACCATGTTGTTTGTATGATTGAATGAGTAGATGTTAGAAGCCAGTTTTTCTTAAGTAATCTTAAATATGTTTATATCTTGATTAATGCATATCATTAGCTTGCATAGCTTTGTCTGACAATCAAATTTAATAAGCACAACTGTCTAGCTCGAGAGAATAGATAGTTAATCTTTAGTATTTATCAAGACTAGATGAGTTTCAGAGATGTAGTTTATCTTTTGCCAACGCAAACTTACTACATGTCTTAGAGGTAAGATTAATGTGGCGTCAAAACATCGAAAGATAGTTTCTCAAACCCAAAGTTTGTAGGTATGTAAATATACTTAGATATGCTTAAGTAACAACTAGCTCCTGCGTTAACTCAATTATTATCGCATGGTTCCATCGTCATTCTCAACGCATGTTATCTGACTGTAAATGACATTTGACTAACATTCTCCGCTTCCACCTCACCATGTTAATTGTAGGAAATTTTATTTATTCTTTATGTATAGTTATAGGCACATAAAACTCTTGAATATAATACATGTACAGTTAGTTGCGCACTTTAAGTGTTAACCGCAAGTGTACGGGTTAAGTTATAATATAAGACGGTGAAGTCCAAATATCGTTCCACTGGAGATCCAATTGTGAAGGTTTAAGTTACTTAGCTATTCTAGAGTTGAATTAATTTTATTTGAGGATTGAAATTAATATTATGAGTTAAAGAAATATAAACGAAATAAAGAAAGTAATAAAGTGAGAAACACAAGAGTCAAAGAGAGTTCTAGGATAATGAATCCTTGTTTATTTCATCATGCAATATTATAGATCTCATGGATTTTATTGTAATTCATATGTCTAAGTCTAGAAACTTAATTCCAAGTTATTTTCTCTACAAAACAACAATTTCTCATGCAACTCGATTGATTACTAATATCTTGAAACTAATACAAATTACATGACATTAAGAATAGTCTTTGGCAACTTTTATTGTCAACCTAACTACTCTCTTGATAGATTAACAACAATCATCGTTATAGATCAAGTTAAACATACAATCTCTCAATCATACATCTAACTTAACATGTGAAAATGGCCAATCCACAAAAATTAAATACAATAACAATGAAAAGCATAATCATTCCAACAAAACCATGAAATTTTACAATATCAACATAAATTCATAAACAAATCATCAAGACCCTAAAATTAAAGAGTTTAGCCACTCATAGCTTGAAGCAACATGTTTAAACAAAATAAACAAATAAAGAGTGTAAAGAAAAGGAAACTCTACTGAAAAGACTCTTGATTGAGGTAGCACTGTCACGGTCTTCTTGGCTCTCACGTCGAAATTTGAATGGCACCACGACTATCTCGAACTCTTTTCCTCTTCCTTGCAACTAACTCACTCTTTGAACTCTTTTATGAACTCTCACTCA
The DNA here is from genome assembly GCA_031780015.1 of Citrullus colocynthis. Lineage (NCBI taxonomy): Eukaryota > Viridiplantae > Streptophyta > Magnoliopsida > Cucurbitales > Cucurbitaceae > Citrullus > Citrullus colocynthis. Next base: position 110,000 of record QLSR01000544.1, read on the forward strand.
ATTCTCTCCTTCTTGCGACTCTTTGGGTCTGTAATTTCATGCTTTGATTGATGCCTAAGGCTGCTAGAAACTCCCAAATCTATAGAGTTGGCCGCCCAAGAAAATTTTCCAAAAATACAAATTTTTCATTTATGGAAACTGGCGTCACGGCGCTGGTCTATAGCGTTGTGGCGCTGTTGGAGAGCATTGCGATAGCTTTGCTCTCGAGTTTTAGCGTCGTAGCAGCGCTGCCCCAACTGTGGCAACTTTGTTATTTTCTTCTCTTTTTCACTGTATTCTTGCTTGATTTTAATCTTTTGGCCTTTTCTTCTAATTTTCCTCATTTTAACCTGAAAACCACTAGCAAACAAGTGAAATCTAATATAAACTCCCTTAATTTGAGAGAATAGAAAACACTTTTCAAGCACTTTTCAACAGTCACCGCATAGTTTTTGTATCTAGTCTCAATGCCTAATTTATCACAAATCCCATTGTTTAACCCTAGATTCACCAGGAAACCTATAAAAGCTTACACTTGGGCTTTTATAGGAAAACTTGCTGATTAATGATCATACTTGAGTAATCCTCGACGCAAACTTTGTATTGAAATTATAACATCTAATCCACTTTGTACGCGACAAGTTATTGGCAACAAACTCCTATCCACGAAGGATAATCATTTGATTTGTATGGATGAGAGTGACCATTTGTCAACTCAATATGCCTACCATTTTGGGGACAAGACCAAGTGGGGAGTTGGGGACATAATTATACAAGATGGAATTCACTCATTCCCATTTTTAGGGTAAGTAGATAAATGTTCCCTTAAGTGGTGTTTCTGGGACTTGAACAAAGAACCCTACCCTCTCACCGCCCCGAGAGGGGTTTCTGTTTAATGATTGGACCATGAACAAGTTGTTCATTAAAGGAGCAATGGTACTTAAGGATTTAGAAGTAACCTAGGAGTAAAATGGTAATTTGACCCAGCTGGTGTTACGAACATTTGTGAAGGACTAATTTGTTGTTATTGTTCTATATCCATGGACACAGAAATATATCTGCAGTGAGAAGAGTGCTTTAGTGGAGTGTACCCACAGTTAACAAATATTGATTAATGTGGTTAACGAGTTTAGCCGATTAATTTCATATCGTTAGAGCTTCTGATCTGTAGGTCCATTAGGTTCCCTTCCTAGCTCGTAAAGAGTGATGAGGTATTTATGTCTTGAATGAAATTTGAAATGTTCAAATTTACTTAGGGAAATAATATAGTGTATGATGATACATAATAATATAAAGTTTAATTTAAACTTTATAATATAAATTTAATTTTGAATATGATACAAAATTAATTTTTTAGAGAATTAAATATTTGAAAGAGTTTAAATAATAATATGAATTAGATTCATATTAAAACTATAGGATAAATTAATGTGTACTAGAGGCACATCAAAACTATAAGTTATGAGAGAATAACAATTGAATATGATTCAAATGTAGGTTAAATTAAATTTTAGATATTTAATTTGAAAATTAATTAATTAAAGAATTATTTTTCTTAATTTATTTTAATTAATTTTGATTTAATTAAATTAAATGAATTAAAACTATAAGTCATATGGGAGATGTTCATTTAAATATGATTTAAATGAAATAATTAATTAAATTAGATTTAATTAATTATTCATTATTCATTATTAATTATTTATTTGTTAAGTTAAATAATTTAATAAATAAATAAATTAATTAAAAAGTAACTCCCATACGTGGGAGTTACGTTTTACTTGGTTTTCCCACGTCTCCTGCACTCTCTCCCTAAATAGGGCTGCAAAAGAAACATAAAGAAAAATATTTTCTATATTTTTTTCCCAATGTATTGGTATTTCAAAATCCCAATTATTTTAAATTTTGTTTTGTACTGCTTACGCTGTGTTATGGATTTCAACCCTTTCAATTCAAACATTAATACTCTCATACTATATGGTTCAATTTTGAATCTTATTCAAAATTAACTTTATATTATAATGTGGGAAAATCATTTTAAATAACAAAACTATTATAAATAATAGCAAAACATCACAGTCTATCTGCGACAGACTGTATCTATCATGATACAAATAGACACAAATAGTAGTTTATCGCAGATAGACAATGAAATTTTGCTATGTTTGTAAATATTTTAGTTCATTTTCTTATATTTGAAAACAACCCTATAATATATCTATTTACATTATATTAATTATATCTTATACAATCAATAAACATTCCCTTAATTAATTTGAACAATTTAAACTCTTTCAAGACTCTTGATTCTTGTTTTACCCGATGTGAGCTAATAAGGGGGTCTAATGGACCTTCAGATTAAATGCTCAAATGATCCGAGATTAATTAATTAAACTATTTAATTACATCAATCAACATTCATTAACTATGGGTCACTCCATTAAAGACCCACAATTGCACTATTAGCATTGTAGAATATTTTGTGTCCATGAATACAACCATCACAAGTAAGTTGATCATTCACAAGTCTTTTGTAATGACAACTGGATAACATTACTGTTTTACCCCTACATCCTTAAGTCCCACTAATTCTCTAATGAATAACTTGTTCATGGTTCTACCATAAACAAAATCTATCTTGGATCAATGAAAAAGAGGGGCCCCATTGTTCAAAACCTAAAGTAAACACTTAAGAGAACAACTCCTCTACTTTACCCTACTGTCGATGAGTGAATTTCATCTTGTGTAGCTATGTTCTCAACTCCCCACTTGGTTTTGTCCCTAAAATGGTGGGCCTATTGAGTTGGTGATACAAGTCACTCTCACTCATACAAATCAAAGGACAAACCCTCACAAGCAGTTAAGAGTCGCTAACTCACTTAGAATTGAGATCGAGTTATATGTGGTTATCCTATAAAATTTTAATCTCTTCAATCAATGGTGTTACATAGAGATTAACTAATTCGCGGTTCAGTTTTATACAAACTTTTTGTATAGGATACTCCACTTGTACGTCTCTACATGAATGATTTAAATCAAATAATTTGAAATGTTTAATGGATGCGCTTTTTTCATATAGAATCTTTTTAAAACTTTTTCCTGTATAGGTCGACTGATGAACAAATATCCATATGCTAAATGCTCACTTTGTAATCCAAGGTAAAAATTTGTTTTTTTGAGATCCTTCATCTCAAATTCTTTCTTAAGATATTCTATTGCCTTTGAAAGCTCTTGAGGAGTTCCAATTATATTTAGGTCATCAACATATACAAATATAATAGCAAATCCTGACTGTGATTTCTTTATAAAAACACATGGACATATTGGATTATTTTGATATCCTTCTTTTAACAAATATCCACTCAAGCGATTATATCACATTTGTCATGATTGTTTCAATCCATATAGTGATCTCTGTAACTTTATTGAATATAGTTCTTGAGAACTTGATTTATGTATTTCAGATATCTTAAATCCTTATAGGATTCTCATATAAATGTCATTATGAAGATCCATATAAATATGTTGTGACAACATCCATAAGATGCATGTCCAAATTTTCATACACAGTCAGACTTATTGAATATCTTAATGTAGTTGCATCAACCAATGGAGAATATGTCTCCTCATAATCAATACCAGGTCTTTTTGAAAAAACTTGTGGAACTAATCTTGCTTTATATATTGTGATCTCATTATTTTCATTTGTTTTTCTCACAAATACCCATTTGTATCCCACAGGTTTGACATTTTTTGGTGTTCGGACTACTGATCCAAAAACTTGTTATTTTGAAAGTGAGTTTAATTCTGCCTCGATTGCTTTTCTCCACCGAAGCCAATCTTTTCTATGTCGACATTCTTCAACAGATTTTGGTTTAGAATTCTCATTTTCAGATATAATATCAAGTGCAACATTATATGCAAAAATGTTATCAATAATTACATGAGTTCGGTTCCTTCTTTTCCTATCATGACCTAATTTATTGAAATTTCATTATTATCTTTAGGTATTTCACCTTCTTCATTAATTGTATTATTAGTCATGTCTATGGTTTCTTCATGGAAATTTACATTCTTAACAAAGTTTTTTTTTTACTATCGTTCATTTTTCTTTTTCGAGGATTTTTATCTTTGGAATCCACTGGTCTACCACGCTTCTGGCGTGTTCCAAATTCATTAGTGGCAATTTGCTGTGCTGGGATATCAATTTTTTATTGAACATTTGCAATGGGTATATGTGATTTAGTTACTTTCTTTGCATTTATCAATGCATCTGGTAATTGATTTGCTATATTTTGCAAATGAATTATTTTCTGAACTTTAAGTTTACATTGGTTTGTACGGGGATCTAAATGAGACAATAATAATGCATTCAATGCAATTTCTTTTTCCAACTTCTTAATTCCTCCCTCTAATGTTGGAAAATTTGTCTCATTAAAATGACAATCAGCAAATTGTGCAGTAAGTACATTACCTGTCAGGGGTTCAAGATATTTAATAATTGATGAGGAATCATATCCAACGTATATTCCTAACCTCATTTGAGGACCCATATTAGTACATTGTGGTGGAGCAATTTGAACATATACTGCATATCCAAAAATTCTTAGATGGAAAATGTTTGGCTCCTGGCCATAAGCTCATTGTAATGGTGAGTATTTATGATAAGCTACTGACATAATGCGTGCAAGTGACACAACATGCAAAATAGCATGTCCCCATACAGACGTAGGAAGCTTAGCTCTCATAAGTAAAAGTGTAGCAATTAATTGCAAACATTTTATAAATGATTCTACTAAACCATTTTATGTATGAACATGAGCTACAAGATGTTCAACATTTATCCCAATTGACATACAATAATTATTAAGGGTTTGGGATGTAAATTCATCAGCATTATCAAGACGAATTGTCTTAATTGTATAATTAGAAAATTGTGCTCTTAACTTAATTATTTGAGTAAGTAATCTTTCAAATGCAAGGTTTCAACTTGATAATAAATACACGTGTGACCATCTATTAGATGCGTCTATTAATACCATAAAGTATTTAAATGGTCCACTTGGTGGGTTAATAGGTCCAAATATATCACCATGAATTCGTTCCAAAAATATAAGTGACTCAATTCTCACTTTAGCTGGTGATGGTCTAATTATTAATGCCTTAAGAGCAAGCATCACATACTAATTCACTTGATTGAAGAATCTTCTGGTTCTTTAATGGGTGTCCATTTGAATTTTCAATGATTCTTTTCATCATTATAGATCCTGGATGACCCAATTGGTCATGCCAAATTGTAAATATATCTAAATTCATGAACTTCAAGTACATTGTTGCATAAATTTCAATGACTCGTATATGAGTATAATATAATCCAGAAGATAAAGTAGACAACTTTTCCGATATATGTTTTTCATATGAGACAAGAGATATGATATAAAGATATTCTATCTTATTTTTTCTATCAATCTCAATATGATAACAATTGCAACGTATATCTTTAAAACTTAATAGATTTTTCTTTGATTGACTAGAGAACAATGCATTGTTAATTGTAAATTTTGTTCCTCTAGGAAAAATAATATTTTCTTTTCCAAATCCTTCAATCAAGTTTGCAAAACATTGTCAATTTGGAAAAAATATTTTATATTTGTAAGTATTGTATGTGTAGCTGTACAGTCTGCTAAACATAGATCTTCATTCCTCATTTTTTAGTCACTTAACATATGAAAATTGTTCATGATTCTTCATTTAAACAAAATAATTACAATAAGATAAACAAAACTTGAAATACAAAAGTTTAAAAAAACCTGAAAGATAGATGGACAAAACAAACAACATTAATTCTAAATATTCTCGAAATTAAAAGAAATACTTGCTATGCCATCATCTGTGCTGATTTTCTCTTCAGAAGATTCAAAAAAGTTCGCCACATCCAAATTTGTCATATTGGATGGGTCAAATATATCATTATTCTGGTATACAAAATTTGTTTCCACATTTTTCCCTTTTTCCTTTAGAGAAGCTTGATAGAGATCAACTAGGTGTTTTGATGTACGACAAACATGAGACCATTGTCCAGTCATCCCACCTCGGAAGCATTTATCCTCATCATCTTTTGAATTTTTATCTTGTGGAGCTTTTCCTTTATGATCATCATTTCAGGTAGTGCTTTTGAAATTTGGATGAATGGAATGACCACCATGAAAATAATAATGATTTCTTTCTCTGCCACAGTCACGACCACGACCACGATTATTAAAATTTACAGCATTCACTTCAGGGAATGATGTTGTTCGAGTTGGTCGCAATTCATGGTTCTTCATCAATAGCTCATTATTTTGTTCAGCCACGAGAAGACATGAAATTAATTCAGAATATTGTTTAAAGTCTTTCTCTCGATATTACTACTACAGGAGCATATTCTAGGCATGAAATGTAGAAAATATCTTCAACATATCCGCATCAGTAATTTTCTCTCCACACAACAACAATTTTGAACCGATTTTAAATAATGTGGAGTTGTAGTCACTTACTGATTTGAAATTTTGGAGCCTCAAATACATCTATTCATAACAAATTTTAGGAATAATGACTATTTTATGATGATCATATCTCTGTTTTAAATTCTTCCACAAGATACAGGGATCTTTTATTGTTAAATATTCTATCTTCAATCCTTCGTGGAGATGATGGCGAAGGAAAATCATAACTTTTGCTTTTTCCTGAATTGATGTTGCATCCCAAGTTCATGGCATCTAGATGTATTTCAGTATCAAGCACCCATGATAAATAATTATTTCCATTGATGTCAAGGGTTGAAAATTCTATTTTTGTCAGATTTGCCATGATAACACTATCACAAAGAATTATATTTATATTAGCAATTTAATATATACTAAACATGCAAAACAACGTTTAATTTACTAATCATAACAAAGAGAAAATGACATACCTTCAACGAAAAAACGGCAAAAGCTCATGTTGATAACATGTTGTAAAATTGAGGAGCAAAATGACGAAAAAAGGAGCACGAAAATCGAAAAATTATTATATTAAAATAATAAATAATGAAATAATATCAAAGGAATTAAAATAACCAAATTAAATAAAGTAAACTTAAAATAAATTAAAATAAAGAAAGTGGGATTTTATGGAAAATGAAATTTCTCAAATTTCACCAATCATTTCTTTCTTTTCTCTCCAATGTGTGTGTTACAATATCCACAAAAAGCCTCTATAATTTGGCAAGTAGGTGGTAGTATTTCATGGCCGCTAAGGATGTGTCATTAGTAAACACATGACTTTTAGCGAACATCTAATTTGTTTATAATATTCATAATAATGATAAAAATTTGGGGATTTTTAAAAGCCATAAGGAATATATAAATCAATAAAATCATTATCCAATTAAATAAAATCCAAAATATGAGTATATATATATATATATATATATATATATAGGGCTATTTTTAAATATAGGAAATTAAACTAAAATATTTATTAGTATAACAAAAAAAAATTTGTTTATTTGCGAAAGACTGATATAATCACAAATAGCAATCTATTGCAGATAGACTCATATTTTGTTTTGTTTTGTTCTTGGTGAAAAAAATAGTAATATTTTATTATTATTTGTACATATATATTTTTTTTTTTTGCAAATTTGTTATTTAAAATAATTTTTCCATATATATATATAAATAAATAAATAAGGGAGCATGAAATATAATTTGGATTCCTTCCAACCACTAAAACTAACAAAACTTCCCTAAAAAAGAGGAAGAACATAAAAGAGGAAGAACATAAAAGAGGAAGAACAGAAAAGGTAACTAATCAAATCAAAAGGAAAGAAAAAAAAAATGAAACTGTGATATCGTTCTTATCCGAAGCGTTCTTTCTTCTTCTAGAATTTGAGAATCAATGGCGACGAAGATCGACGTAATCGAAGACGAAGAAATCTCAAAGCTCAAAGAAGGCACTCTCATTTCTGCCGTCGCCCGACTCTGTCCCTCGAATTCGGTTGTCATCATCCAAAAGGTAACACACTGCAACTGCATGCCTCTCTGTTCTTTTTCTCTTATGCACATCAATCAATTGGTTGTATGATAAATATGCCTATGTTTCTACGGGCAAACTGCGACACATTAATCAATCAAGTGTGTAAAATTTGTTTGTTTATAGAAAATCAAAGATGTGTTTAGAGAATATGGGCTTTAATCTATCGACTGTGTAAAACTCGTTTGTTTCTCTGCAAAACCTGGTAAATGAATCAAATCGATTTTCAATAACTTGTTTGTTACTCCGTAAAATTTGGTTCATGAATCAATGGACTGTATGGAAGTTGTTTGTTTGTCTGGAATGTCTGGCTAATGAATTAATCGCCTTGTATAGAATTTGTTTGTTTCTCTAGAAAATTTGGCTTACGTATCAATTAACTGCATAGAATTCGTTTGTTTCTTTGTAAAATGATCTGGCTTATGTATCAATCAACTGTACATAATTTGTTTGTTCCTCTGGAAAATCTGGCTTATGTATCAATCGACTATATAGAATTTGTTTGTTTCTGTGGAAATTATGATGCATGAATATGTTCAATCGAGTGTATAAAAACGTGTTTCGTTCTGTGGAAATTATGTGGCAGGTTATTGCAGAGGTGATCGGAACGTACTTCGTGATCTTCACCGGATGTGGAGCAGTGGCGGTGAACAAAATTTATGGATCAGTGACGTTTCCGGGAATCTGTGTGGTTTGGGGATTGATTGTGATGGTAATGGTGTATTCGGTGGGACACATCTCTGGAGCGCACTTCAACCCTGCTGTTACTCTCACCTTTGCCCTTTTTCGTCGCTTCCCCTTCTCTCGGGTCTCTCTTCTTCACACACTATTTTTTTTTCTTTCTCATAAATACTTCCATATTGCAAATGAGGAGTGAGAACTCGAACCTTTTAAACCTACACACGATCATTTAAGTTAGTGTTTGGATAAGGACTAGAGTTGTGAAATATTGAGAATTGTGAACGGCTAAAGAAGTTAATAAGAATTGTGAAATGTTGATATTTTTTAGTTGTGGCCTGTTGGGTCCTTAAGTTAAAGAATCCATTCTCAAGTTGTAGGAGAGGATTCACTAAGAACTAGAGATCTAGAAAATTATTCAAGATTGACCGTAGCAAAAGCTTCATACACAAGGATTAACATAGCAAAAATCTTCTTCCTGACCACAAACAACATCAACGACTCAAAGATATATCTTCAAAGTCTTAACCCTAAATCCCATCAATCAACCCATAAATATGCATGATAGAAAAGGATGAAAATCCCAAAACTAGCCAACTGAGCTCAAAGAAGAAAAAGATCGTTTAGGAATAATCACCCCTAATTTTTTAGAAAAGAAAAAAATAAAGAGACAAAAATAACATTTCATAGGACATCCTGAAGTACATATCATGGAATGAAATAGCAAGACAAAAATATAGTCTAACACCAAATTTCTAATAGTTGTCCATAGCATACGAACATTTAGTTTTAAAAAAAAAAAAAAGTTTGGATCGAATCCAAGAATAGTAAAGTCAAAGAGATAGAATATTGAAGAGACACATGCTTAGGATCCCATATTGTAAATATTAGTAGACTATTTCTTCTATTCTTATTTAGTTTTGAAATAAAATTTGATGTTTATCTAATATTTTGTGTAGACTGATTGATAATATATTTTTGGAAACGATAAAGAGATGGATATGAAATGATTTGTAGGTACCAATATACATAGGAGCTCAAGTGATGGGGTCCCTTCTGGCAAGCTGCACATTGGACCTAATGCTTGAAGTGACCCCGGAAGCCTTCTTTGGGACGGTGCCCGTTGGATCCAATCTCCAATCTTTGGTTCTTGAAATTATCATCACATTTCTCTTGATGTTTGTCGTCTCTGGGGTCTCCACTGATGACAGAGCCGTAAGTCATTCTAAAACCTATCAACACGAATTAACATCATTTTCTTTACTTTTTATTTATTGCCCATGCTGTAAAAATAAGAAATCTTTTAAGAGATTTTTTCTTTAAAAAAATAATTATTTTTTTTGAAATTTTGGTTTGGATTTAAAAAATGTGCTCGAAGTTAGATGAGAAAAATTTAATTTAAAAAATAAAAGAAAACCAATCGAGTGGATTAGTTTTTTTCTTTTGAAAATATTAAAAATAAAGTCATTAAATAGGTTGGCTAGATACTTCTTTTGCCTTAAAATTGTTGGTTCCATATCCCATTTTAATTTTTTTTTAGATGCATTCAGGATCCTATTGATTATTAATTATTTTGTTTTAGAAAAACTAGTTTTTCTCTAATTGCTCGTTACATTTGATATTATCTTCTTTTAAGAAAATAGTTTAGGAAAACTTTTATTTAGTAGAAATTTGGCTAAACTTTTAAACGTTTTTATTGTTATTCTTTTAAAGTTTGTGTTAAGTATTTGTTCTCCTGCACCAGAAAAACCCAACAAGCAATCCAAAATAGACTATAGAATAGAGAAATAGAAATCAATCCAGGAAATATTATTTATGTTAAAGCCGTTCCCAGCCAACAAGTCTCAACAAAAGGAAATAAGTTCTCAAAAGGAAACAAATGGTTAATATGAAGAAAAATGGAAAGAAAATGATAAACCAGCACATTCGAGAGAGTTGATAATTCTCTCCTTTTTCTGAAATGGGCCTCTACTGTACTCCTGATTTTCCACACCCTCTGCTCACGTTTGCTTTTCTCTTTTAAGCTACATTCTGTGGTCCCCACCCCTTCTAACCGAAAATCGGTGCTTCTTCCCTTCCTGATTCATTCTCTTCCAATTTTTCTTTTCTACCCCTCCTCTTGTATGTATACCGAATTGGAGGTCTAACAATTCGACCCTTTCAAACTGCACCTTGTACTCAAGATGGAAAAAATGGTAACTGTTGATTCATTAGATGCACCAACTCTCGCATCGCTTCACTTTCTGCCTTTCCTTTCCATTTCACCAACCATTCGTTTGTTGCTAGTTCACCGTTCCAACAAATCCTTATAATCTCTTCTGGTATCAACTGTAACTCAAATTCTTCGGTCAACAATGGAGGGTGGTGTTGAATTTGAATTCTCTAACCAACCTTCTTTTTAAGTTGTGACACATGGAAGACATTATGTATAACTCCTTTAGGAGGAAGATCCAATCGGTATACTACTGCCCCTATTTTTCTAGAATTCTATACGATCCAAAAAAATTTGGAGCAAGTTTGTCACACCTCTTCTTAGCTAGAGATCTCTGTCTGTAAGTTCTTAACTTCAAAGAAACCTCATCGCCAACTTTAAACTCCACTTCCCACCTCAATTAATTCGTCTGTTTCTTCATGCGGTTTTGAGCTACCCTCAGATGTTCTTTCAAAGCATTCAAAGCTAAATCTCTGGCCATCAATTGTTGTCCCACTGCATCATTGGTTGTCTTCTTCTCTCCATATGATAGGATTGGAGGGGGTGTTCGTCCATAGACATGATAGGGCATGGTTTGTATCGAGGCATGGAAAGTAGTATTATACCGTAACTCCACCCATAACAACCACTTACTCCAACGCGAAGGTTGCTCTTTACAAAAACACCGCAAATACGTCTCAACACAACGATTTACTCTCTCGGTCTCTTCATCTGTTTGTGAATGAAATGTCGTGTTATGCTTTTAAGTTGTCCCCCACATAGAGAATACTTTCCAAAAGCTGCTAAGGAAGATCTTGTCCCTATTCGATATAATAGACTTTGGAATTCCATGGTGCTTAACGACTTCTTGAATGAAGAGGTCTGCAACGTATTTGGCAGAATAGGGATGCCTCAGTAGGATGAAGTGAGCGTACTTACTTAGCTAATCCACCACCACCATAATGGAATCATATCCAGCTAATTTTGGCAGTCCCTCTATAAAGTCCATGGTCAGTTCCTCCCAAACTTGATATGGTATGGATAATGGTTGCAATAATCTGGCAGCCTTGAGAGATTCAATTTTGTTTCTTTGACAAGTCTCGCAACTCTCGACATACTTTCTAACATCAACTTTCATACCTGACCAATATAGCTCCCCTGTCATTCTTTTATATGTCCTTAGGAAGCCTGAATGTCCTCCCAACACTAAATCATGATATGTATGTAAAATCGATGGGATAAGTGAAGAAGACTTAGATAAGACTAACCTTTCTTTATATAGCAATTTTCCTTGCACCCACTGGAATTTCGACTTCCCCTCTAGGTCCTCCTTGAGTATTGTAATGATCTTCTGTAATTCTTCATCTTCTTCCACTTCTCTGAGAATGACTTTTACATCTAGTAAGGAAAGAATGGCAAGCTATGAATTTCAAGCATAGGGGTCATCCTCAATAATGCATCTGGCTCCTTATTCTGAAGACTTGGTTGATATAGTATGTCGAAGTCATATCCCAATAATTTAGTTAGCCATCTTTGAAACTGAGGCTGCACCTCTCTTTGCTCAATTAGAAACTTAAGGGCCTTTTGGTCTGAAATCACGATGAATTTGTTGCCCAGGAGATAATATGTCCATTTTTGGATTGCCAACACCACTGTCATTAATTCCCTTTCATATATAGACTTCGCCGAAGCCCAAGTAGATAAAACCAGACTAAAATAAGCTATGGGTTTAGAATTTTGTGTTTACACAGTCCCTAACCTAAAACCCAAGGCATCTGGCTCAATAACAAAGGGCAATGAAAAGTTAGGGATAGCCAACACCCGCGTTGACATCATTGCTCCCTTCAACCTCTCAAAAGCTCTCGCTGCTTTTTCATTCCATTCGAAGCTGTTCTTATGCAGTAGCTTGGTTAATGGAGCTGTTATCACTCCATAGTTTTGCACGAAACTCCAGTTATACCCAGTCAAACCAAGAAATCCCATCAACTCAAAAACTGTCTTAGGAGGTTGTCACCTCCGCATAACTTGTATTTTCTCATCATCAGCGTTAACCTCTTGTTGAGATATCCAATGCCCCAATTATCGAATTCGTGATTGGTAGAAAACACATTTTTTTTCTATTGGCAAACAACCGCTTATCTCTTAGAACGTTAAAGACCACTGCCAAATGCCTCCTGTATGTTGTAATGTCGGGGCTATACACTAAAATGTCATAAAGAAAGACCAAAATAAGTCTCCTTAGAAACAGTTTAAAAATTTGGTTCATTAACGATAGTATTGTAGCCAGCGCGTTTGTCAATCCGAAAGGCATAACTAAGAACTCATAATGCCATCGTGCATTTTGAAAGTCATTTTATCGATATCTCCTTCATGCGTCCAAATTTGGTGATACCCCGAGCGTAAATCCAATTTGGAGTATACCGTGGACCCCTTCAGTTCATTTAATAACTCCACAATAACTAGAATGAGAAATTTGTCTGCAATAGTTACTTAGTTTAGTTTCTTGTAATCAACACAATTCTGCCAACTTCCATCCTTCTTTCGAACCAATAAGACTGGGTTGGAATAAGGACTCTAGGTCGAATGATGCCAGCTTGCAACATTTCCTCCACAAGTTTCTCAATTTCCTCTTTCTGTTTGTGTCCGCACTTAGTCGTACATTAACCAAGGGCTGTCCATTAACGATGGTGATGTGGCAATCTGTCTCTCTCTTGGAGGAAGCTCTGTCGGTATTTTGTACACATCCATATTTCCTTAAGTAGTGTCTAAATCATCATCGACAATGTTCTTCGGGTACTTATTTGATCTTTACTAACACGTCCTGATTACCTTCGATTTCCAGGTGTTGGAATTCTATCAAGAACCCTTGATCTTCTTTCCAAACCTTACTTATAACCTTCAACGAGACCTTTGATTTAGTGAACGACAGGTCACCCTTCAATATTACTTGCATTTCCCCCACGACAAATGACATAGTCAACGACGACCAATGAACCCCCATAAATTTGGTAGTGCATAACCACTGCATTCTCAAAATTACATCCATACGGCCTAAGTCAATCGGCGATAGGTTAGCAGTCACCATAAGCCTCAGTAAAGTGATCACGACTGCTCGACATACTCCCCTATTGTTAATCTCATTCCCATTCCCGATCACCACACCATACTTCAATGTCTTAGTAAATGGTAGTTCCAACTCCTTCGCTAACTTCTGGTTGATAAAATTGTATGTTGCTCCACAATCAATCAGAACAACCACCTCTCTGTCTTTCACCTTTCTCTTCAATTTCATAGACCCTTTCTTTGAAAACCCCAGTAATGACCTCAAAGAAACCTTTACGTTCTCTTCTCCACAAGTCTTAATTATGTGTCTTCTGTGTTGGCTTTGAGTTTAATCTCCTCTTCATTCTCTTCTCCCCCGACAATGAATACATTCAATTCCCTATTCTCGTGCACTTTACGTCGGTGCCCAGATAGAATTTTTCGTTACAATGGAAACATAACCCTTTATCCAACCGATCTCTATATTCACTATCCGATAACCTCTCCATTGCAGGTTCCCTCTTCACTTAATTCCCCTTCACCGGAATCGTCACTTGTTTCATCATTGGAGTTTTTGTTCCCTTAGGTGTTGTTTTCGCAGGATATTATGACTTACTTTCGGCTTGGGCTTCCCCTTTGTTGGGCCCGACACGCTTTAATTCCTTCATCGCCAGCTTCAAGGCCACGTTTCTATCGTTAACCAATTGGACTTCCCTCATACAACCTTCCAAGCCCACTGGGTGCGGCTCGTCATTTCCACTCGTATGTCCGACTTCAGTCCCTTCATAAACATGTCGATCAACTCACTCTCTGCCATGTTTGGCAACAGAGCAGAGTACGATATAAACTTCTTAACATAATCGGCATAGGTTTCTTCTTGTTTTATCCCGATAAGCCTTGCAACCAAACTCCCTTCCATCGTTTATTGAAAATATTCAAACATGCATCCTCTTCTTCAACTCTTCCCATGTCTTTATCAGACTAAGCGTATGGCTCCAGCAGAACAAGTTGACTTCATCTTCAGCAAAACTTACCACGGGTACCTTAACCTTCTCTACTTCGCTCAATTCATGGATCTCGAAGAAGTGCTCGGCTCTGTACACCCATGATTCCAGGTTCTCACCATTGAAGATCAGCAATTCCAACTTCTTATATTTGCTCTTACCCAATCCCCCATTGTTTTCATTTTACTCAAACTCCGCTTCTTCCACCAACTTACCTTTCATTTTCAGTTGTGTCCCTCCGATGTCGTCGACTCTCTCATTTTCCTACTTAGAGTACTTTCTTGAACTTCATTGAATAATTAGGGATAGTGTTTTTTTTTTTTTTTTTTTTTTTT
>QLSR01000544.1:125691-172873 GCA_031780015.1 Citrullus colocynthis
GTTTTTTTTTTTTTTTTTTTTTTTTTTTTTGCCTTTTTTTTAAAGCATATTAATTAAGAAGAATTTTAAAACCTTTACCTAACAGATAGTAGTATTCATCTATTTTTTTAACAGGTAGGAGAATTGGGAGGAATTGTGGTTGGAATGACCATTCTCTTGAATGTTTTCGTCGCCGGGTAACTCTACATTTCATTTTACTGACTTTTAGTTAATGTTTTTTTAGAAATATAAGGAATTAAAATTAAAATTTCTAAAATCACTAAAACTATAAATTTTTCAATATTATTTTAAAAGCTATTTCAAACTCACTTGTAATTAATTTTAGAGCAATGATTAAGCATAGTCTAAGCTACATCTATTCCTGTGCCACTTTCACTTCCAATTAATTCAATTTTTTAAAAGAAAAATATTTGTCACATGACAAATTTTAATCTAGCGACTTAGTGGGTTGCACAAAGATAGGTGCAACCTAACGTGCACTAAGTATTTTTCTTAATTTTAAAATTAAAATTGTTCTTGGGTTGGTTGAGGGTGTTTTTTGGATCAACTCAAAAATTCGAGTTGGTTAGGTTGGTCTCCAATCTAACCCAACCCTGAAAATTTGGGTTGGATTGTCAGGTGAAAATTTGGGTTGGATTGTCAGGTAATAACTTATCTTTTTCTTTTTAATTAAAAATATGTAAACTTATATTCAATACATGACTAATAACTAAAATTCCATAAAATTCAAATGTTAAATACCAAATACAATTTTAAAAGAAAAATATAAGAAATTCACAACTTACAAAGAGAAATATATATTTTTACTATTATATATAGAATTCCGGTTAGGTTAGGTTAACCCAAATTTTTTTAGCCGATCCATGACCCAATCCAACCCAACAAGAATGAAAAAAGTTGAACTCAACTTACCCACCTCAAGAACAAAACTAACTCATTGCAACCATTACATTTTGGGTTCGTAGTTGGGGTTGTTCGAGTCATTTAAACACCTTGTAAAATACTATCTTGGTAGTTTTAGAGTTGGTGCAATTTTAAAGTGAAAAATGCTAATAGGTATCGAAACGTTTTTTAAAAAAATAAAGAATAAATTAGACTAAATTTAAGATTTATTGAAAAATACAACTAAAATGGAACAAACTCTAAAATAGAGGAACCAAAATGATATTTTAACTTTAACCACTTGAATTAGCGTAGGCCGATTTCAGGAGCTTCTATGAATCCAGCTAGGAGCATTGGACCAGCAATAGTGAAACGACAGTTCAAAGGATTATGGGTTTACATAGTAGGACCATTGGTCGGAGCAGTCGCCGGAGGATTTTCCTATAACCTTCTTAGATTCACAAACAAGCCACTGTGAGAGATTGCCAAAAGCAGCTCATTTCTCACCGCCAACTAGAAATCATAACTGCTTGCCAGCTCTACACCATCATCTTTTAAAGACTTCAACTATAGAAGCAACCAAGCCAAGCTTGTGAGTCTTCATCATTTATGTAGGTTGGAGATTTGTGTATTAGCTCTCTATTAGTTTAAGACAATTGTAGAGTTCTTGTGAATTTTACGAATATAGTTTTAACATAAATTCCTTTAGAATACTTTTTTCCTTGTCTGATACTTTTCCTTAAAATCAATGTCTATTATTTTCGATAGCGACAATGTTTTCCATTCCTGGCATCGTCTTATAAAAGGTAATTAACGATGATTTTTAGGGTTGCCGCATTCTGTGTTTTTGTGAAGGAAGATTAGTGGTCGAGTTGAACAACTGTGTGGTTTGTCATTTTCTCTTGTTATTCCATTGTGCATCTTTGCTATTTTGTGAGAGCAAAACCTTGAAGACACTTGTTGTCTTAGGGGGATCCTAAGGCACTTCTACAGAGAAGGGATTCTCGGTATTAGAACGAGCCTAAGATGCCATTCATTGAGAAGGGAGTTCTCAATACTTAGGAGGGGCCTAAGTTCTCCCATGAAGGGAGTTCACTGAGTCACAAGAAAGATAATCAAGCGAAGAGGAGTCTCACACGTTGTTAGAGGCAGAAGTGTGCATCACTAATATTATCACACTTAGGGGGAGCCTAAGTAAACTTGAGAGGGAGTCTCACATCTAGGGGGAGCCTAAGTAAACTTGAGAGGGAGTCTCACATCTAAGGGGAACCTAGGTGGTTACCACGTTAAACTCTGCAAGAGTCACTGTAAAGGTTGTTATTCTACAGATAAGTATTTTGTTGTAAACACTTAACACTTTAATATTAGTGGATTATCTTTCCTGGACACACTACCCCCCAAACGTAGGTGGCTTATTGTCGAACTAGGTTACCAACTTTTGTGTGCAATTATCTTTTGCTTACTGTCAGTTTGGTTAGTTGTTACAATGTTTGTCTGTGCTTTCTATTTAACATCTGTATTTGAGTGACGAATCATCTCATAGCTTTTTCGTATATAATGTGTTAACTCAATTTATCATTCATTTAGAAGTTTTTTACCATTTAGCCAAAACATTATTTATTTGATCAAATGATGCTTAGTTAGGACTTTTTGTTCATTGGATTCATTTGAGCCATTAATCTAATCAATAGTGAGTTGGAATTTTTGTTGCTATTTGTGCATGGTGGCTGAAAAAATGTTGACTAATTTCCTAATGATATTGGTGAAAATTTCTGGTACTAAAGAAGTACATATATAGTTATTCCTATTGGACGTCCTTGAATGATATCTTGTTTTATTTCATATCATTCTTAAATATTTCTTTTATGATAAATAATGAATAGAGGTTGTGTAATTTCTTTATTTATATTACCCTACTATAAATGTTTCCATTGTGTCTTTTATTTACAATTTTTTTAAAAGGATTATTCATATATGTTAATTTTGTGTCGAATAAATCATCGATCAATTTTTTTTTACAAATAGAAGTATTGAAATTCAATCATGCCTAAATATAGAAGTCTAAACCACTACAAATTTGGCTTTTATTGATGGCAAAAAAAAATCAAGAAATACATATTTTGATGGCAAAAAACTATCAAGAAAGCCCATATCAAGAAAGTCCGCCCATCAAGATAGATTGTTTTCTTGATGGCCAAAAAACATCAACACACTCCCTTTCTTAATGGTCATGTCCATCAAGATAGGTTCTCTTGATGGTTTTTGGCCATCAAGTATTGGAGCTTGACCATCAAGAAATGTTCTTTTTCTTGATGGCCAAAAAACATCAAGACAATCCCTAGCTGGATGATTTTGACCATCAAGGTAGGGTTTATTGATGTTTTTTGGCCATCAAGTATTGTAGATTGACCATCAAGAAAGTGTTGTTTTCTTGATGGTCAAAAGACGTCAACACAAACCATATCTTGATGGTCATGTCCATCAAGATAGGTTATCTTGATGTTTTTTGGCCATCAAGTATTGGAGCTTGATCATTAAGAAAGAATGTTTTCTTGATGGCCAAAAACATCAAGACAATCAATATCTGGATGATTTTGGCCATCAAGAAAGGGATTGTGTTGGTGTTTTTTGACCATCAAGTATTGGAGATTGACCATCAAGAAGGATCGTTTTTATTGACGTTTTTTGGCCATCAAGATAAATGTAGTGTTTTTCTTGACGTTTTTTGGCCATCAACTATAACAATTTAATAAAACAAAAAAAAGGAAGAATCGGGTCATTGTGACCCCCCACAATCGACCTATAATCGACCACAAAACTGTTTTGTACCTGCAGTCTGCATATACTCCAAACAACCAAGATACTCCAAACATCATACCACAACATAATGAATCAAATAATTTTCATTAATCAACTAATAAAATACTTTTTTGTACAAAAAGTTAGTATCTTGAATAGAAACATGTAAAGCATGCTTTACCAAACTTGAACCTATCGAACCAAAAACTTCGTCCCTGAATCTAATATCAAACTGTGGAGTCACAACACTCAAATATAACGTCCTATAAAGTCATAATAGTCAACTCTCATTGTGTCTAATTCCAATTGACTATATTGTGTTTGTCTCGTCAACTGCAAGTAAACAAACCATATTAGATTGATGGCCAAAAACAATGCTATTAAGTGTAATAACTATAGTTAAACAATATGGTTTAAGCAAATGCATACCACGTCTGTAACTGTTGTGCTCCTCTAAGTTACTATGAAGTTACTATGTCATGTATAAACTTCATAGTATAATACCCACATTACGTGCTGTCTGGTTGTTTAGCACGCTATATATGTACACATATATTTCAGCCCATGATAGAATAAACCAAATTTTGTAATCTAAAATATAATATTATTACATCGAAATTGAAATGCTTACCTTAACGAATACCCACATAACAGGTCGGGATCGTGTACTTGCTCGAGCATAAAACATTCTCATGGCCCTAAACAAAACAAATGCACAAATATATTAGATTGTTAACATAATGAAAGTACATAATGTGAAATATTTTTAATTACTTACGTATTGACAATAGTTTTCACATCTTCACGAACACCAAGTCCTATGGAGTCAACTGAATACGCTGTATTACTCCGTAGATTGATGACAACTACCATCCAATGATATCTACATAAAAGAAGTAACTCAAAACATTTAGATAAATCAATGTTTATCAATAAAAAATTATTCAAATGATCATTTTTCTAAACTTACCCGGGATTATACGGACATATCAACAACTTATTCTTTGTTGAGGTCAACCTGTTGCATAAGAATGTAGAACATTGTTCATCGGTGCTTGAGTCACTTGAAATCTGCGCAGGATGAATAAATGCATAATCCTCTAATATACTTGGGTCGGCTGCTACCAAACATCTAAGATCATAATAAAAAAAAAAACTGTTAATATTAGAAATGTTACAATAAATCATTACTACTAATCAGATTAGTTAATTGTACATACGCAATATAACCCGTTATAATTGAGAGTGCCAATTCCTCCATCTGACATAATTGTTTTATGCTATCCTTCATCATATAGAAGTTGAAGTGGTACCCAAAAATCTGATCATCAATTGGGATATGCAAATATTCATCAACCATCTCCTCTTCCACGAATTTTAGCACAAATCGTATCGCTGCTGGCAACTTTGACACATCGACCTTTGATTTCTTTCCTTTTAAAGCAGCTAACTCTGGAGAATGCTTCTTACGTGACTTTCCAAAAAATGTCAAACATTAAAACGGAACTTGCAAATGAAATAACTCATATTTAAATGAAATAACTCATGTTTTCATAAATAAAATTTACCTTTTCTACTTTTTCTACAACTACCAAATGATTTGGCCATGGAACATACGATCTAATTGCATCAGAAACCTTATAAATACTTCCAACAACAGGTATGGGTAATGTGGAATTGGTGTCCTCCATAACTTCAATGAGAACCCGCACATCGTTCACCCCAAGTGTTACCCCATAAACTACTTCGTTAGACCATTTTCTTTTGAAAACAGTACCTGTTGCCACAATGTTATTAACACTTCCAACAACAAGACTACAAGGTCTCCCCTAAAATGTACATTCAAACTGTCAATCTATTATCAATGTCAAATAATCCATCAACACAATAACTTGTTAAGCATGTAAATATAATTTTTACCTGATCTATTTTTTCCTCATGTGTGGGCGATGATATGATTTGTTGATCATGTGCAACCAAACGTGTTTCCTCGACCTTCATTCGAGAATTTAACTCGTGCTTACGTTTAACCATTAAATTATATTGATCCAAAATCAGTACTTTCTCCTTTTTCCAAATTGTCTCTGGATCGTCATTCTTTGAAGTTTGTGTGGGTTCTGTTGGGATATGTTTATGAAAGTATAATGATGGTGTAACCAAGCCCTCTATACCTCTTACCCGTCCTCGGTGTTCAGGTGTTCCCAATGCTTGGGTCAATATATCATCTGAATAACCTTCATAGTTAACACAATCTTTGGACAGTTCATCTTGTAATTTTAATAGATAAACATTTTATTTTCAAACAATGTATTACATACACTCATAGAGAAGCAATCATTAGATTATTACTTACAATTTTCACTGCAACCTCTTCGACGTCTTTATTTAAAAATTCTCCATTTTTTCCTAGTTGAACATGTTTTCAAACAGTGGCTCGATCTGTTGTTGTAGACAACTTTCCTTGTTTTTTCTACAAGTATATATGAGTAAAATAAAGTTGGAAGAGCGCCACATAATAAATTATTGGTAAATAATAAATTGTTATCACATAAAACTTACCAACTCCTCACTTAAATTTACATAACCTTTACGTGATGTTCTATGATTGTATTTGTATTGTTTGCGCCGCTCTTTCTGCAAATTTCTACGTGCCTACAATACATTCCACATAATACAAGTTAAATTAAGCAACATATTTGATGATTCAAACATAAAATAATTAATAACACTAATCTGGAAGTCGTCTGATAGAGCTTGGTTAACAAAAATTTCCCAATCAGCTAGATCGATAGAAGGATACTCAGATGGAGGAAATTTCAAGCATTCTGACATGTCTGTATATGGGTCAACGTGCTTACTCCTTAGACAATTTTTGAAGTTTTGAAATGCAATCCCAGCTTTTATCAAAATATCCTTCTTAGATTTCGGGTTTATCACAAAAGACTTCTGAAAATTACAAAATAACATACATGTAAACATATCTAAATCCAAATACATCATATAATTTTATTAAATTAAACATTAAATACATATAAGTTACATGGATGCTCACGAAAATTTTTTCTTTCAGTTCTGATGGCACGTCTTTCCACGAAGCATATGAAATTGGTATGTGGTTCCTCACATAAGTCCCAATATAACTTACCATTTTAGTGGCATTTTTCCCAATCCATTGGCCTTGATCATTATACCCAATAACCCACCGATTTGCATCCGATCTAATCTGTCTTAGTTGAATCATAGTGGTAGGACCACGAATCGATCGGCGGGTAGACGATGTCTCCAAATCATGTGCTGTTTCTAATGAATGACCATCACTACCAGGTGAGACGTGGTCATCGCTGTTAGTGTCCATCTGTAAGTATCCTGCAATGAAAGCAAATGTTATTAGTGGACTAAAAGTAAGTGTAACTAATAAGCAAAACTAATCAATTAAGTTAATTAAAACACTCAAATTGTTAAGCAATGCAACACAACATGCTAACACATTATAATAAGTCATACCATCTATAATAGATTATCATTGACCATTCAAGTGCCATTACAGTCACTTCGAATATAGACCGAATCATCTTCATCCATGTCCTCAAATGCATTTGAAGCAACAACATTTTTAGAACTACTGTAATTTAAAGTTATGTCACCTAACACATCTTCGTTTATATGATTTTCGTAATCCCTATTTGGAGGTTGCAACACAACATGCCATCGAGTATCACTTGTGTCTTCGATGAAAAATACTTGCAGAATATAGGCCTCATTAAAATCTTATTGGGAAAATCTCAATGGAAAAAAATCATAGTGAAGAAAAAAGAGTACATTATAAATTAAAAATCTTGCTAAAAAAACCATGTGGGAAAAACCACAGTTAAAGGAAAAGAATGCAATAAGTTTACTCCCTCTCATGGAAACATCACTTAACATCTCATAGTTGTCGTATTCAAATGTTGTGTACTAACTTCTCAAATGTTGTTGTGGATAACAACTTGAGGTAATAAGTCTGTCAAGTCGTCTTTTAAAGAATTTTGTTGGATAATGATGTCAACATTTTCTTTAAGGTCATGAATGAAGGAGTTCATCTATGGAGTAATCTTTATATAATAACATTATTGGCTAGCCTCATAAATCGTCAGGATTTAAGTAATTGTTATAATTTGGTCTATCCGCTACTACAATATAAAAATTCTTCTTTATGTATAAGTGACCTAGTTAAGATCTAGCTCTGGGTTAGACAAATAACCCACATCTTCAAAACCAACAAGATCATAATTAGATTGGTTAGGAAGAAAATAAATCATTGTAAACTAATTTTTAAATAAAATATAATATATGTTCAACTTTACTGTAATATCTTTCTTGTGGAGGATTATTATATATGTGTAACAAAATTAATAAATAAAAAAAAACTACAACAAGCAGTGTAAAACTAGTAAAGATATAAATGCACTTATTTCTAAAAAAACTATGCTTCTTCATTATCATACTCTTAGATTGGATGATAAATTATCTTTTTCAGAACCACCATAGGAGTGTTCAATGATGTAACTAGTCCATATAAGACCTTTTAAGTATAAAATGGATGCAATCATACACTACAAGAAATTTTGCTTTTCTCGACAAAACTTTTCCTGATGCCTAAAAAACCTTTGGGAAAAGTTCCTTTTCTCGACGATTTATGAAGCGTTGGGAAAAAGTAGTTATGCCGACCACTCTTATTTTTTTTTTCAAAGTATAACTTTCCCAACAAATTTAGTTAGCGTCGGGAGAGAGTAGTTCTCCCGACACTGAGCTCTACTGTCTGGATGTAAAGAAGAGAATGGGCTTCAGGTGAGGGGTTTCAAAAAACCCTCTCTCGACGGTAATTAAAATACAGTCGGGAGAGGATTTTTTAAAACCCACATTTCTCCCCAATGCCCCAGCCCCTTTCTTCTTCTACCCTAGCCCTAATAGTCGCCCGCTCTTTCTTTTCGCCGTATACCATAGCCCCCACCCCCACCCCCACCGACCAGATCTGCCGCCCAACTCACGTAGCCCGCCGCCATTTACTTTGATGCTTACAAACATTGACGCTGGTGGACGACGACAGCACCTGCAACACTGCGGACACACGTCACCGCCTAACTTCAGCTCTCTCTATACTTTTAAAATATGTTAGTGTGTTTGATTCTTGTTGAAAAGTTGGATATCTAATTGTTTCTAGATCGTAATGGTTGATTGGGAGTAGTGGGATGTTGTGAGGGTTTTCTTTCGTGTTTGCCATTTTAGATCTTCCTTCATTTCTTCTTTTTGTGTTGTTTAGCTAATTTGGAAGTTGAATGATTATGGGTTTTCCGATCTTCTGAATGCATATGTGATTTTGATTGGAGTTAATGGCATTGGTGGTTAATGGTTAATGGATATTTTATATACGTTAATCAACATTAAAGGAGAACGCCTCGTGTAAAGCGATTTTGGGTTTTGGGATTTAGTTTTGGAATTTTGGAGCATTTTGAAGTATTGTGAAAGCAGATACTAAAGTTATTTTGCATTAGAGGACGAGTGTATCACTATTTTGCCCATGGAAAATAAGAGAGTTACCAGAAAGGTAATCAAAATCTTCTCTTCCTTTGTTGAATTTTTCTCTCTCTGAAATTTTCTGATTGGTTTTATTCCTGTCTTGTACAAATTAGAAAAATAAAAAGTGCGAGAGCGAGCAAGAGAGAAAGAACGAGAGCGAAAGCGAGAGTGAGAGAGATAAAAGTGCTTGTGAGTGAGGAAAGGAAGCGAGAGTGAGAGCGAAAGCAAGGGAGAAAGAGCAATAAGAGCGGAACTTCGACTCAACCAACTCTCTCGCTCTCGCTTTATTTTACTAAATTTAAGTTTAAGTTTCATATTGAATTTGAGATTAGTATGTGAATAAATGCATAGTTATGTTTAAGTTTTATATCATTGTTGATATTAGTGTATAGGTAAATGTATAATGTTTAAGTTTGTATTTTGTAGGTAGCTCGAAGGACTAGCTTCAAGATGAATCTCTTGGAAAAGCAAAGTTTAGGTTGTAAATTTGTATTTTGTAGATCTGTAATGTTATTTTGGTGTTAATGTTTTGTAGATACTATATAATGTTTAAGATAAAGATAATATGTAATGTTGAAGATAATCTTAAACGTCATTTTGGTGTTTATGTTTTAATTATGTAATTTTTAAGATACTCTATATTGTTATTTCAATGTCAATATTATGGAAGAAAATTAAGATGTTGAATTTAAACAGGTTTGATATTTAATAAATTTTAAACAGGTTCGATATTTAATAAATTATAAAAAAATTAATATGAAAAAAAACCTCTCCCAACGCCAAATTTAAAGGCAATGTTAAAAAAAAAATAACATTTATAACATTTGGTAGTACTTTTCGCGATGCCATGCTCAAATGTCGTAGGGAAAGATAACCTCTCCCAACGCCCAAATACATTTTAGCGTCGGGAGAAACGATTTCTCCCAACACCAACTTATGAGCGATTTCTCCCAAACACATTTAACTTCTCCGATGCTAAATGTGTTGGTTTGCATTGAGAGAAAGTATTTCTCCCGACGTTCAATACAATGGCGATGGGAGAAATGCTTTCTCCCAATGCCCAACCAAATTTTAGCGTCGGGAAAAGCACTTATCCTGACGCTACAATGTTTTTGGCTTGCTCCCAAACATTTATTTCTCCCGACGCCACCTTATGGGCATCGGGAGAAGCCATTTTTCCCAACACCATAAATCAATCTTTTGGCGTCGGAGAAGTCACTTCTCCCGACGCTACCTTATGGGTGTCGGGAGAAAACTGCTCGGAGTTTTCCATCGGAAATCATTTATTCCTGACGGAATGACTTTTTTGTGTTGGGAAAGCTTTTCCCGACAAGGTTATCTCGACAACAATTCCAACGGTAAGAAAATCGTCGGCAAAACTTTCCCGACGGTTTTTTGACTTTTCCTAAAGATTTTGGTCGTTGGGAAAGGGCAAATTTCTTATAGTGCCATTTGCTTTTATGCTTTATTTGCAAACTAACACAAAACTTTAATTTTCAAAACTTTAATCCAAATTTCTTTCTTAAGAAACTTTATTGCCTTTGTAATCTCTTCAAGAGTTTCCATTATATATTCAAATCATCAACGTATACATATATAATAAATCTTGACTATGATTTTTTTATAATATCATATGGACAAATAGGGTTATTTTATACCCTTATTTCAACAAATATTTAATAAGATGATTATATCATATTCGTCAGGAATACTCATATAAGAATCTCTGTGATAAATATAATTCTTTAATATTCTAATTATATTGAAAAAACAATAAGATGACTTGTCAGACTAAACTCGGATGTAACAACAATCAAAACAATCAGCAAGAGAGCAAGAGAAGGCAAACGAAAGTTGGTTACCTATTTCGGTGAAAAACACCTACATTTAGGGGGCAGTGTGCCTAAGAAAGATAATCCACTAATATTAAATAGTCAAGCAATTACAACATAGTACTTATTTGCAATACAACTACTACAATGGCTCACACAAAGCTTACCCCTCATGTCACCTAAGCTCCTCCTAGATAAGAGACTCCATCACACGTGTACTTAGACTCCCCTAAGTATGTTAATATTAGTGTTGAACGCTTCGACTACATTGTGTGAGACTCCCCTCCGCTTGATTATCTTCCTTGTAGCTAAGTGAGCTCCCTTCACTAATGAATCTTAGGTCCTCCTTAGGATGGAGAAATCCTTCTCGTAGATGAAGTCTTAGGCTCTCCCTAATATCGATAATTCATCCTCTTTAGTAATGTCTTAGGCTCCCCCTAAAACCGATTTAGTCTTTAGTGAGTTGAACTTGTCGATCGAGAAACTTGCACAACGGAATAAGTGAGCAGAATACATAACACAATATTGCACAAGTCAGCCACCACGAACAAAACTCTTGCTCACAATAAAACAAAATCGGCTACCCTAGATCTCTGCCATGAAGCTTATTTTATGTACTGATAACATAAAAAGAAAGTGAATTCCCAATAGAAAATAAATATGATGCACCTCAAATAAGGAAAGAATTTTCAAACAAATATCTCCCCTTTCATCGACATAGGATGCACCATAAAGGAAAAATATTGGACAATATACGACAACATAGAATTTCCAGATTAGGAAAGAAAGATATTCTGAAGAAAATACTGTCAAGTTAGATGTTAAAACAACACTTGTAACATCACCATAAACTACCTTAAAATAATAGAGAGTCGACCACCAAAACTCCAACTTATATGATTATAGTACCTTTAATCCTTTAAGAATTTTCATAAATTAAATATCATTAAGAAATTCATATAAATGTGGTATGACTACATCCTTAAGATGTATGTTAATTAAGATATTCATACATAGTCGGATAAATTAGATATCTCATGATATTGGATCCACCATTATAGAATATACTTTCTCATAATCAATACCAATGTTCTTCGTGAGAATAATTATGGAATCTATCTCGCATTGTATTGTGTGACCTTATTTTATTTATTTTTCTTACAAATACTCACTTGTATCCCAGATGTTCAACATTCTAATGTCTGAACTACTAGTCCTCACGATTGAAGAACAAATTGTTGGATTGTTTCTTTCCACATCAGTCAATCCTTTCTATATATGTCGACATGTTTCAATAGATCTAAGCACATAATACCTATTGTCATAAATAATATCATGAGCAACATTGTTTGTTGTCAACTTTTATAAATTTAGTTCCATTTTTTTAATGTCGTACGTAATTTATTGAGATCTCATTATTATCCTCATTTATTTTGATATTTTAATAAATATTCATACTTCAGACTTCTTTTATAATATCTATATTTTTTACTAAGTCATTTCGATTATTGACTAGTTTTTTTTCAAGAACCTTTATCCTTAGAAGCCATTTGTCTATCACGCTTCAGGCATGGAATAGACAACTTGTTGCATTGGGATATCAATTTTAGATGGTCTATTTGCAACCAGTATATATAACTTAGTCACTTTCTTGCAACTGTTAAAGCTCTTGTAAATACATATCTAGCATTTAATTTGCAATATTTTACAAAATGAATTATCTTTTGAACTTCTAGTTCAAAGTGATATGTATGATGATCAAAATGAGACATTACTTATGCATTTCATTAAATTTCTTTTTCTAACTTCTTTTGAATTCTTCCCCCTAATGTTAGAAAATTTGTTATATTAATAAAAATTAGCAAATTGTGCAGTAAATATATCACCCATAAGGGGTTCAAATATATTTAGTAACTGATATGAAATCAATTTCGACGTAGATTTATAACCTCTCTTGAAGACTCATTTTTAAATTGTATCATCATCTTAATTGTTGCTATGGAACAATAATTTGACTATTTACTACACATCTTGCATATGAAATATATATGGCTTCTGGCCATACGCTCATAAGTCAGTGGCTTGGAGCATACAAAATAACATGATTTCATACAAATTTACAAGTTTTTCTATTTGAACATAAGCTAAAGGATGTTCGACACTTATCTCAATCAATGTAAAATAATAATTATCAAATGTTTGGGATGTAAAATCACTAATACTATCAAAAAAAAAAATTCAATTTAAAAGTCATGAATTTGTGCTCTTATCTTAACTATTTGAGTAACTAACCTTGCATATGTAAGGTTTTGAAATGATAATAAAGATATATATGACCATCAACTTGATGTGTCAACAAAACCCATAAAATATTTAACGGGTTCACTTCGTGTATTAATAAATCTGGACATACAACCATGAATCCGTAGTAAAAATAGGAGAGATTCAATTTCAATTTTAGCTAGTGAGAGTTTGATGATTAATCTTCTAGTTCTTTAGTAGATGTCAATGTATATTTCTAATAATTATTTTCACTATTGACCCAAAATAACTCGTCATGTCAAATAAAGATATATTTGGATCAATGAACTTTAGCTCCATTGTTGCATATATTTCAATAACACGAATATGTGTGTAATAGAATTTAGAAATAAAGGAAAACAACTTTTCTATATACATTTCCGTAAGAGGCAATAGATATAATATATAAATGCCATATATCATTCTTATTATCATATCTCTAGATGATATTTATTACAACGTGTACCTTCCAAATTTACTAAATTTCTCTTTTAATTATAAGAAAATGAAGTATATCAATGGTAAATTTTGCTCCTTTAAGCAAAATAATATTCTTTTTCCAAAATCTTTAATCAAGTCTACGAGAACTTATATCATATTTGAATTTTTTGCTTCAAGCATTCCAAATTTTGGAAACATATTGTCTACTTTTTAAGTATAATATTCCTAGATACACTATATATGCAAAACATGATTATTAATTAATTCCCTGGGTAATTGTTTTAAGTAGCAAAATTGCTAAAAATATTTTCAAATATAACAAAATATCACAGATTATTGGTGATAGACATTGATTGACATCTATCAATGTCTATTAGTAATAGACCATAGTAGTCTATTAGTGATAGACAATAGTAGTTTATCAATGTCTATTGTCATCTATCACTGATAGGCATTAATATTTTGTTATATTTGAAAATGCCCCTAATTCCATTCTCTTTAGGAGATTTAAAAGAGATACAAATATCTCATATACAAGTGGGTCAAGAAGAATAATCATTTTTTCAGGAAATTCTAATAAACTTGTAAAATCCAAATAATACTATAATTAGGGGTTAAAAAGATAACTTATCTCTTCAAGAGATTCAAATAAATTTCCAAAGTTTGCTTCCACACATTGTTTTCTTTTTTATTGCTGAGGATTTTAATTTTCAAAAGTATTTTTAATGTATATGATAGATATAAGATTATTGTCTCTTTTGCATCACTTTTGAAAAATAAAGTTTTCCTTCAAAACATTATTGTGGTGTTTGAGGGACCGTAATGAGATGAGATTGTAATGTAATGTAATCCAAAATCAATGTTTGGATTGAGTGTTTTGGGCTCAATTTGCAATACAAAACTCATTCCATTCTGACAGTTTTCAACCCAACCCTATTTCCTACCGTTTCACGCTTCACGATCTCATTTTCGTTTCTTCCTCGAGTCCTTACTCATTCCAGTACTCCTCTGATTCCCAGTAATCTTATTACATTCCAGCTCCCCAAAAAGCCTCTATATGTGTGTGTGATTTTAATAGAATAACTACTTCTAATTTCTTTATTAACATGATTCCCACCATAATTATTAAATATTGCAATTCAAGAAATGATATTAAATTATTTGGTCCAAATTCATTATTATTATTATTTTATAGAAACATATATGGAACCTAAAAGTATATTTAGGAGTGATATTGAAAGTGTTAAAATGACTTTTGTCATTTTCAAAGTTCCTCTAAAATATGAAAATTTGACATGTTTGGATCTTTCAAAGTTTTGATTTGGAAAATAGGACCCTATAGAGAAAACAAGTATTTTTTGGACCCCTCACTTTTCACCAAGTATATGAAAAGACTCTTATGCCCTTAATTTTATTAACAAAGTTTTTAAGACTTTCTTTGTGCCTTTTCTCTTGCAAAACATTAGTAGATGTTATTGTTCGTGGAAGTATGATGATTTAGCTCTATGATGTGGATGTTTGAGTTTAATTATTAAACAAGGTTTCCTATATTTAGCCTAAGTATAAGCTTGATATAGGTTTCTTGATGAGTACCAAAGTCGAACACTGAGATTTTGACTAACGATGATTGATGTATGAGAAATGATTGATCTTTAGCTATATCAAATGTTAAAGGTTTATGATTCAAGTACATGAAACTGTAATAAATAGTAAAAGTAGATGAATGAAATGACACACAATAGTTTAGCACATGGAGAAGAAATATGAATGGAGACATAGGGTTGGGGAAACTATCATCAATCGTTTAAACTTTCTCTTAAATTTTAATCCACATTCTTAATCGCACTAGAATCTCAACCTTTCGGTGAAAGATGTGAACAACGAAGACAGAATGAAAATGAAGAAAGAGATGTGTCAAGCCAATAGTCGCAATCTCTTACTTCCGTCGACTGGTGGACCATGCTATGCTATGCACTAAAAAGTGGTTGGTTAGATGACGAGATGATCATAATTCTTTTTCAAGGCTTCTATCTCCAGCTATCTTCTCAAATGAACGAACGAAAATGAGTAACTCTTGTTTTAGATGGCCAACAGTCAAACATTCTTTTTGTCACCATTGTTGAGTATTTATAGCCCCAAAGTTGTACTTTTCATATGTCATATGTCATTGTTGGCCCTTTGGAGGCTATGCGTTAGCTTATCGTCATTCCTGAACGGTAGTTGGCTGATTGCAGTGCTGCTACCATGGTCAGTTCTAAATCAAGGCAGATAATCTTATCTCAGCTCAAACTACAATTGTCAAAGATCCCAAGACATGTGTTTGTGTAGTTCTTATGTTGCTTGACACATGTGTTCAATTCTTTATTCTTCTTGCAAAATTAGGCATTTAAGGCGGATTAAGACATAATATTATTCTTCTTAAGTCATTATACATGCTAGATGCAAAAAAAGATATTATTAGGAATTTCAGTTAAGATTGATGCATTATTCATTAAACATTCTCCATTATTCTAAGAAAATAGTTACAATAGTAACTTGTATTTCTATAAGTTATCAATAGCTCTCATATACCTTTCAATTTTTCCCTTCTTCCACTTTTAGGCTAGATTTCCTCAATTTCGGTTTTGTATCTCTTCAAGCTCCTTGGAAAGTTTTTTTTTTTTTTTTGACATGTTTGGTAGTATTTCACAAACTTTATTAGGATTTTGGAGTGACTTCTTCATTGTTATCATGAATCTATACAAATTTTCTTGTTTTTTTTTCTTTTTTTAATACACTTGGTTGATAAAATATTGAGTTTCAATCTTGAATGAGGTTGTTTGATTTTAAAAAATTGAATCTTTTATGAGTAAGGGATTATGAGCTACTAAACTGATTTGGGATTTATTATGTGTATATATATATTTTTTTTGTGAAAATGGTGTCTATTAAACTGATTGTGGGTTCTATACTCTAAAATTATGAAGCGGGGGTTGGGTATGCTTCACAGGGGATCCCGGCACACCAAGAAGGGATGAAAAGTTGTGTTTATATTATGAAAACTAGGGTGGGAAATGAACCCAGGGCTAGGGGCAAACTATTTTGGTTTTTCCCTTGGTCTCGTACTCGGCCAAACAGTGTTATCGAGTGAAATATCAAATGGAGCAGGGGTAACCTAGGACCCAGGCCCCACGATTTTGGATTTTGCCCCTGTCTCCTACTTGGTCGGGCGGTTAGTGGGTGAAATACCAGACTTGCATTCTCCTTTCCTTCCTTCATTTTTCCATGTTTTTAACCTTTCCAAATTAGATTTGATAATATTAAATTATATTTAAAAGTATAAAACTAAATAATAAATTAATTTTAAGTGATTATAGATGTGTTTTAGAGTATTTTGAACATGATAAAAGTGATTTTAACAATTTCAAAATCATTCATAAACAAATCACTGCTAACACACATGCACCGTGAGTGATTTTGATATTTTTAATTCTATTTTAAAACAATTTAAAAAAATCAAAGATAAAAATAAAACTTTGAAAATCTAAAATTATAATTGAAATATACTCCAAAATGAAAAGAAGTTGAAATAATCTTACATTTTCAAAGTTCATCCAAATCATTAATCCCACATTTGCCATGAAAGAAAAGAATACTAGGATTGTTTTGATGCTAAATTTTAATTAACCACCTAGAAATTAGAGGTTTAACTTTTCACCTCAATAAGTTGGTTTGCCATGTAATTCCAGCTCATAAAATTCCACGTCAGCACATTGTCCCATTCGAAATTTCTAGTTTTATTTTGATTCCATTCATTTTTTTGTGGGAGTATTCAGTTTCTGAAAATAATAATAAAGAGAAAAATTATATTCCAGCAAAAAAAAAAAAAAAAAAAACAAAAAAAAAAAAACAAAAAAAAAAAAACAAAAAAAAAAAAACAAAAAAAAAAAAACAAAAAAAAAAAAACAAAAAAAAAAAAACAAAAAAAAAAAAACAAAAAAAAAAAAACAAAAAAAAAAAAACAAAAAAAAAAAAACAAAAAAAAAAAAACAAAAAAAAAAAAACAAAAAAAAAAAAACAAAAAAAAAAAAACAAAAAAAAAAAAACAAAAAAAAAAAAACAAAAAAAAAAAAACAAAAAAAAAAAAACAAAAAAAAAAAAACAAAAAAAAAAAAACAAAAAAAAAAAAACAAAAAAAAAAAAACAAAAAAAAAAAAACAAAAAAAAAAAAACAAAAAAAAAAAAACAAAAAAAAAAAAACAAAAAAAAAAAAACAAAAAAAAAAAAACAAAAAAAAAAAAACAAAAAAAAAAAAACAAAAAAAAAAAAACAAAAAAAAAAAAACAAAAAAAAAAAAACAAAAAAAAAAAAACAAAAAAAAAAAAACAAAAAAAAAAAAACAAAAAAAAAAAAACAAAAAAAAAAAAAAAAAAAAAGAAAAAAGAAAAAAAACACAATACAGAAATAAAAGATCTTGGAGAAGTGACCAACCAGCAGAGAGATCTTCGTTCTTCCCTATTTGACAATCATTGTTCGTTCAGTCGAAATGATGGACTGAATTTTGACTCTCCCCTTCAATTCTCCTCTGAAGCTAAAACCCAATTCAGATTAAACCCTAAATTCTCTCTCTTCTCCATTTCCCAATTCCTCGGAAATATATTCGTAGTAATTTATTTCTATGGCTGATCCTTCCCAAAGCTTGGGTTCGGAGTCGGCGGCAATTGGGATTGACTCGACCCCCAAGGACGACCTCTGCATGGAGATCGACCCGCCTTTCCGCGAGAATTTAGCCACTGCTGACGACTGGAGGAAAGCCCTGAACAAGGTTGTTCCTGCCGTGGTTGTGTTGCGCACCACCGCCTGTCGGGCCTTCGACACTGAATCGGCTGGTGCGAGCTACGCTACTGGGTTCGTTGTTGATAAGCGCCGTGGGATTATCCTCACCAATCGACATGTTGTAAAGCCAGGTATTATTGGACTTTGATTTCTGATGCCTCCGTTTTCTTAGTTGTGCAATTGCTGAATGGAGCGGAAGTGTAATTCTTCTACCTCGATGTTGTTCAGCATCTGAAATTCGTTTGGTGGGATTTCCTTTGGGGTGTTGTAAATATAATTGATGTCCGTCTGGTAGTACAATTCAAATCGTTTCGTATTTGTTTAAGTGAAACCTGGTTAGTTTAATGAATAAAGTTTATTTTTTCCTTTTTAGATGAAAAATCCGGGAGAAAAATGAAAGAATATAAAAAAGCTAACAAAAACCGTAAACCAAAAGTGGGAGCCAAAACACAGGAACTAACGACCCAACAAGTTAAGAAAGAGCTCAAATCCATGAGAATAAGACGGAGGGGACAATTATGAAAGTTCTTAGAGACAGACACCTATAAAGAAACATTAAACTTGGCAAGAGCGTGCACCACTTCCCGAGATTTGACAACCCTCTAAAATCTAGCAAATATTCTATTAAAAAAGAGGAAAAAACTAGCATGCCAGAGGATACACCCTTTATCATGAAAGGGTGGATGGAAGAAAACCTTCTTGATCACCTGACAACAATCCTTGTTACAAGCCAAGCACACACCATATGTCTCCAAGAGGGAATTTCCAAATTGAGGGAGAAACCTATATTTTCAAAGGATATGATCCATATTTTCAGATGCCTACTTTTTTTTTTCCTATAAAAGGAAAAAAATAATCTTCAGACGCCTCCCTATGAAGAGTGCACCTTTGTGGCCTCAACAAGAGAATAATATATTGGAATGTGGTCCATAGTGTCAATGCTCCTAGGTCTTGCCTACGAGGGAAAAACCTCAACCTTCCTGGATTTTGCTAATATATTGTAAATGGGAAAGTTATAATAACATGAAGATGCTTAAGGATTTTAGTATCACAGATGGATTTTAATTTTAGAAGTGGTAGACTATGCATACCCTGAACCTCCCCTAGGCCAATGACTCATTTTTCACCATGCAGGAAAACAGATGCTCTTCAAGTAGCTAATTTGTTATTTAAAGAAATTGTGTCCTTCCATGGAATTCTTCAATCTTTTACAAGTGACTGAAGCACTCAATTATGTAATTATGATTTAGCTAACATCTTAACCAACTATAGAGGTCTGTAATCCGTGTTCAGCTTGCAGGGTATCTATTTCTTTCTTTTGTATATGTCATCCTATCATTGAAACTTTGATTGCTATACAAAAAATCTTTGTTTGGATGATAAATGATATCTAGATATTAGAGGAGGGGATGAAAGTTAAAGTCTTGTGCCAGAGAAGATTTCAAAAAGCCTTTTCAACTGACTCTGAGTGAATTAATGCTGTACTTTTTGAAAGGAGAAACAATTTGCCCCAAGAAAGAGCCAAGAAAGAAATCTGAGGATGGTGGTAGAGTATGCAAATTTCATATTTCTCCATGTCTTTGTGGTCCTTTGCTTAAAGATCTCTTCTTTGGGGCATTTGGTTGGAACGCAACAGAAGAATTTTTGAAGATAAAATCACCCTTTCAATGTTTTTTTGGGATTGTGTACAACTTTATGCTTCTTGGTGGTGTCACTGTTTCAATGATCTATTTGTAATTATCCTCTTGGATTGTAAGCCTTTATTTGTGACTAGAGCCTTTATTTGTGGGTAGCTCTCTTGGGTGGGGGTCTTCTCCTAGCCCTTAGGCGGTTTTATGTCATCTTTTGGTGGTAATACATCCCTCTTCTTCCTATAAAAAAAATTGTTCTATGTCCCTTATGGCTGCATGAATCTTGAAATTTGGCCATCTAGTGTTATTTTTATTTATTTATTATTTTTGCATTCTTTGGTTTCAGGACCTGTTGTAGCAGAGGCTATGTTTGTGAATAGGGAAGAAGTTCCTGTACGGCCTATATATAGAGATCCGGTCAGTCTTTTCATGATTTGATGTGCTTGCTACTCTACTCCCTATATATGGCTTTTTGCCAACCAATATGGTTTACTATTGAAGTCGCCGTGGTGGAATGGTGGAGAAAGGCTGTTGATTTTGTCAGGAAGTTTAGACTTTTGTTAAGAAAAGACCCTCCAATAGCTATTTGTCACAAGAAACTGTACAAATCTTTGCGTATGAATGCCAAGGGAAGTCAAAACCTTTGGATAATATTTTAAAAACCAAATTTTGTTGGATTTGGTATATTGACCAAGTTTTAAACTCAATGTTCATGAGTGTCCGGCACATGGTTATCAAACTCGAGTTTGCTTAAATAGTGTTGGGCTCATGTTCAACAAGTATTGAAGTGTTAAGGTATTTGATGGATATCAAATATAGACATGAACATGTTTCTTAATTGTCTGTGCTTCATAGCAATAAAGCATGCGTTTTCAACATTTTCTTCCGTCAATTTGGAAAAAAAGTGGCACTGCGCATGCCAACTTTTTTGTTTTTTTTTCTTCTTCTAGATGAAAAGCCAAACTTTTATTGAGATAAAAATGGGAGAATATAAAGCTATCCAAATAAAAAATAATAAAATATCAAGCCACAAAAAGGAGCTCCATCAGAGAAAGGGACTCCAATCAAGGAGAATAAAACTAATGAATGATTACAAAAAGCCTCATCTTAAAAAAAAAAAAAAAAAGAATAATTACAAAAAGACCGCATCATCGACCCCCAACTAGAAACATAAAGCCTAATGAGAGACCAAACATCACTAGGGCCTCTCAACTCCTCAAAAGGTTCTATTGTTCTTTTCCTCCTAAAGACCCCACAACAAGGCTCCTATTCCCTCAATGAGAAAAATGGAAACGGAACATCAAGATCATCTCGCTATGATCTTGTTGTCTAGCTAACTAAAATCCAAACACCTGATCTACAGTGATATTGAGAAACACTGATCCTAAGAAAATAAAGAAAATTCATTGGGAGCTTAGTTTTAGGGCTATCAATATAGCTGATTGATTACAACGAGAATGCCTTATATCACTTTATCTCTTTCTTGGTGCTTTATGTGTGAATCTAATGATTATGCATAGTCTGTTTGCTTATCGGTTTTGGATCATTATTTTGGTCTTTGACTTTCCCAAACAATACTTAACAATTCCTTGCTCCTATCGTTGTTGGTCATCTTTTCCATGCTATTAAAAAGGTTCTTTGGCTTGCCCTCAGGCATGCATTTTCTTGGACTCTCTTTGGGTGCTGCATTTTTTTGGACTCTCTTTGGGTGCTAGGAATGATCATCTCTTCAAGGAGGTCTCCTACAATTTTAATCATCTTATAGAACATGTAGAACTTCTTTCTGATGCAAGAATAAATAACCTTTTACCCATTGTAACCGTTCTTATTTAATCTTTGATTGGAGTCTTTATGTAATTCACTTGTAAGTTGTTGAACTTTTACTCCGCCATTTCATTTACCAATGAAATCGTTTCTCTCCAAAATAAAACCGTTCTAATGCAACACCAAATCCAAGCACTCCATTTGTCTCAAATCTTTTCTTTTTGAAGACCTTATTGAGAAGGTTCGAATCCAGATGATCATAAGCCTTCTCAAAGTCAATCTTAAAGAAGACCACCTCCTATTTTTGACCTCTATAATCCTCAATAGCCTTGTTAGCAATGAGAATCTGATCTAAGATTTTTCTCCCCTAAATGAAGATAGCCCGAGCCTTAAAGATAGTCGATATGAGCAGATTTTTCAGTCTGTTAGCCAACACTTTAGATATGATCTTATGCACACTTGTAATTAGACTAGTGAGCCTGAAATCCTAACCTTATTTGCGTTTCCTTTTTGGGAATGAGACAAACAAAAGTTCCATTTAGAAAACTGCCCAAGACAACCCTGTCGAATAACTCCTTGAAATCACACTCAAGATCATCCTTAATGCTCTCCGAATTATCCTAGAAAAAAGCCAAAGAAAAACCATAAGGACCAAGGGACTTGTTCCTATCACACTCAAAAACTGCATTCCTGATTTCTTCCAATGAAAAAAGGGAGTCCAACTCAGTTTGCTCATTCTAGGGCATAGAGGCCTGAGCAAAAAGGCAGAATCTCCTTCTCAACCTCCTTCTCCTCCCTATCTTGGTCCCCTCTATTGTTCTTCAAGGAACCAATGAAGTTCTTGCTTCCTCTACCATTCACCAATCTATGGAAGTAAGCAGAATTGCAGTCCTAGTTCTTAGCCCACCTTGCTTTAGCTTTTTGCCACCGACTGATATGTTCTATACTTACCAAATTCGCAACTTCCATTTTTAAAATAAGCCGCTCCTCCTTTAGAACATTTTCTAGCTAACCCTTCTCATCGAAACCATTGATAACATTAATTAGCTAAAAGACTAAAACCTCCTACTTCTTAATATGAGATCCTTAAACACCTTTCAATTCCAAGCCTTTAACTACCCTTTAATAGCCCTCAACTTTTTCGTGACATGATGTCCTTCCCTTTTTTAGGGCCTCCACATCCACCATGACTGAAAGAAAGACTTAAAGGATAGGTGATCCAACCACATATTCTCTGGTTCGAAGGGACAAGGACCTCAACTCTTCTTTTACCCCCAAAGACTTTTTACTAACTGATAGAATCAATCTAGTGTTTAGTTTCTAATATAATAACAACATTTTTTTTTTGAGGCGGATAACGACATTTTTTTTTTTTGAGGCGGATAACAACATTTGAGTTCTTCTTGGTAATGACTTGTTTGACAAGACTCCATTTAACCCTACCCCCAACCCTTTCACTTTCTAAGAAATCACTTTCATCACAAAATTGAAGACAATATAACAACATATCTTCTTTGGAAACCGCCTTCCTCCCTTTAGACTCTAACCCTGGAGAGGAAGGAGTCCTGGCAACTTCGCAACTAACAAGCACCATCCCTTATCTTACAACACTTGTGGAATAAAGATTGAAGACCTTTTCTCTCTCTCTATACAGACCCCTCACATTTGACAGATCTTGGAAGAAGATAACTGCTATGTCCAACCTCTATCTCCAAAAACCTAAAGGGTGTGTTTGGCAAAAGCAGTTGGGAAGTAGGAGTTGTGAACTCCACTCCTTATTTGGCCAAGGAGTTGGTGGGTTCCACCACTAAAAAACATCAATTTTATATCTTATCAGCTCCTTACACTGTGGGCTCCAGGTGTTCACAAACTCTCTAGACTTCATAACTCCTTACTCCTCGTTATTCCACTCCTTACTCCGAACATCCCCAAAGGGTTTTTTGCGTTAGATGCTGCCTTCAGACACTCCCTAATCCAAGCAACTGTTACTAGGTCCAACTCCAATCTCCCAGTTCCAAACCTTTAACCCTCACTTCTCTAACTACATCTTTCTCCCACACTAAACACCATACCGTTGATGTCCACCTTCTTCATTGCTTCTGTTTTCCTGTTACATTTATTTTTTTTTTTGGGGGGGTGGGGGGGGAAATGAAAACACAATGCATACCAACTTGGGTGAAGCATTTTTTTTCAGACATCATCTCAAGCATATATAACCAATTACAAGAAGGCACCAAGCAAAAAAAAAAAAAGAAAACCCCTCTTCGGTCCACTCCTCCAAATGGCCATTGGCACTTGTTTTGATAAGAAAGTTCTGACTCCCATTAATTTCATTTTATTCTTATGCTCTGTTTTAACACATTTGTGTCTACTCTGTTTATTTTATATGTTCTGAAGTATAGTTTTAAAAGTTTCATGGAAGGTTATATTCTGCAACATGAATGACTCCAGACATCAATATAATGATTTAACATACTTTTGACACTGTTTTGCAGTCTTATGGCTTTGTTTTTCTTTCAAAGGTGAGATGGAAGAGAACACTAATAGTTTGTTGCTCATCACTATCATTATTATTAGGTTCATGATTTTGGCTTCTTTCGTTATGATCCTGGTGCAATTCAATTTCTTAATTATGAGGAGATTCCCCTGGCTCCCGAGGCTGCTTGTGTTGGACTTGAAATCAGGGTTGTTGGTAATGACAGTGGGGAGAAGGTATGATCAGCATAGTTCAGCATTTAGCAAAAAAGAAAGATGAAGTGGGACTAAAACAAAACATTATTAATCATTTTTCGTTTTCCTTTTTCTTTTCCTTACTTTTCTTGCCTATGTTGCAGATAAAAGTCTAATCCTTCATTATTTATTATGAGATTTTGTAGGATTTTGAGCTTAAATGCCAAATAGAAGGCTTGTATTTTGTGACAGTGGACTTGTTAGATTACTTCACTCAAGTTGGCATGTCTCGTGCTCCTATCATGCCAAATACTAATTTATAGATTCAAACTCCAACAAGGCTAGAAGTTCATGGACAAATTTGTGATAGGATCCAATTATGTTAATACACACACAATTTTTTTTTTTTTGTAGCCCATGCATTCTTTCATTTTTTTTGCAATGAAAGTATGCTTTTGCATAAAAAATGTTGAAATATAGAAGATAACGACGTTACAATATAGTGCTAAGTATTTGAGATACTTCGAGCCTCCTCTCTCTAGAAGATAACTCAATTCCTAATCTAACTAAACAATTGCCTGCCTTCATTCCTCCCCCTTCACTTTATTTATAACTAACCTCCATTAACAACTCCTTAGCTAAACATTAATATACCCTTTAATACTTAATAATATTCTTACTCCCATCCTAACTGCATTACTATCATTATCCGCCCCAATAAGTTATACAATGAGGGTGTTCCAATCGTTTAGGATTAGAAGAAGGTTGTAATTATAAAAGAATTTAGGATAGTTTGAAATCTACCAAGAAACTTAACCTTAGCCTTGCAATACTTTGTAACATAAATGTATTTGGATCAGTGCTTTGATGGGATGTGTGGTAGAAATAGCAAATGGTGGATGACGACTGGTGATTTACAATGACAAACATCGAGTGATATTGGTGTACATAGCGTGAGCTAGGAAAAAAAAGGTTGGAACTGACAAGTGGATGAGTGGTGGAACTGGAATAGCCAAACCACCGCTTTTGTTGAATGCCATTTGTGCATTGATGGGAGATGGAAGAACTTTTAATAAATAAAGGAAAAGTCAGGACCAGTTCTAAGATTTGCATGGGGTCTAATGTTTGGGCTCTTTTGTAGGTACACATGATCTATAAATACCATAGGTCCATATGAGTTCTGCATAAAGTTTTGTTTGAACCATGCGCAAAAATTCACACCCTACCATGGTTTCAACGTGTAATTATATTCGACCATCCTTGTATGCCTGTATAACCACTATTGCAGTGTCTTGGTAAGTTCTTACTTGGAAATAAATAAATATCATGTTTGTCATGTTGTGTTAGTTTCCAGATGTTTGGCTGCACTTTTCACATCAGAAGATAGGTTCATATAAACTAAGTGCCATATTACCCAAAAAGAGAGTGGTAGATAGAGAAGGAAAGCGGCACGTCCATAAGTTTAGTTGAATCAATAAAACTGTTAAACTTCCTCATTCCTTTTGTGATTCTTTTGATGGGAAAATGTTCATGGCCCACCATAGAATATGAAAATCTTCACCAATGCACCACAACTCTGAACAATAAATAGAAAGGGAAGATAATTCTGGCCGTACAAATCTCCTTTCCTTATAATCATTAGGTCCATACACATTTGTAACCCAACAAATTTTCTTGCAAATCGTCATGCATATAATTTAACTGATAAAGAGTAGCCACCATTAAGAGTTTCCATAATCGAAATCTTACTCTCATCCCACTTGGTCAATATACCACCAGATTTACCATATGATTCAACAAACTATCATCCAATTTCTTTAGACCTCCACAAAGACTTGATGAAGGCTGCATCGAACTCATCTTAGATCCTTGGATTAGAACTAAATTCAGATTATGTTTCTTAACAAATCTTTTAAGGGCCAATCGTTTGGATACATCACTGAGTCCTCTTGTATTCCAAGAAACAATTTTCATATTGATCCTCTGTCAAACGGACACAAACGAGAGTAAATTGGTGGAGTTGAATTAGCCCAAGGGTAGTCCACAATCTTCAATTATGGACTTCAAATGTGTAGGGATATCCGACTGGTTCAATGGGCAGAAACATGAATTACCAACCTTCTTTCTTTTCAAATCTTCATCACATTGAAACAGGGTATTGAAATCTTCCCCGAATTTGTCAACTTGCACTGGCTCTTCTTGATTAACATCTTCCCCAAAGCAATCTGAATCCTCATTCTGACACTTGCTATTGAATCATTATTAGATTCAGACTCCTCCTTTTGTTGAGAAACAGAGAAATTGCACCGGGTATCTCTCAAAAATTGAATCTTAGAATTAGAGATTTGGAAGACAGAATGCTTAACTGCACTTGTCTTGAAGATGGATCTCTTCTTCCTGGAAAAGTGTTTTGGAAATGGCTTCAATAATCTTTTGAGTTTATGAGAAGCTGAGGGGCAATGAGGACTTCACCCAATGAAGTAGACCTGACCGCGTCCTTTGGAGTTTTACTGAAAATCTCTTGGCTGTTGCTCTGCAGACTACCATCTCTTTCCTTTGAATCAGATGTGCTTTTTCGAATGAAAGCCAATGATTTCATTGTTCCAATCAGCGATGAGTTGTCTAAGGTAGGTGAAATGCCAACATCTATGGGGCAACTAAACCGTTGGGCGTCTTCCAATGGAAATACAACGGTCTCATTCTTGTTGGCCTTTTCACGAGGAAATGAGTGGTGACTAATTAATTCATTAGGCACGTGAGTCAAGCGGCCAGCCGTTTCCTCTCTCCTTGCTGAAAAAGTCTCTTCGTTAACCTTCTTTGTGTTCACATCATTTTGACTTAACATCTTCTTC
This sequence comes from Citrullus colocynthis, assembly GCA_031780015.1. Taxonomy (NCBI): domain Eukaryota; kingdom Viridiplantae; phylum Streptophyta; class Magnoliopsida; order Cucurbitales; family Cucurbitaceae; genus Citrullus; species Citrullus colocynthis. The sequence continues at coordinate 153,235 of QLSR01000544.1, forward strand.
GGGTTTAGTGTGAACATTGTACCTGGGGACGTCATCTTACTCACTTCCGGTGGAACTTGCTCAGAACTCCGATCATCTTGATTCCTCTAGGAGTTGTTCATAACTAGAGCCGCAAAAGAATTCCTTCAAATATTCGACAATTCTGAGATATTTCAAGGAATTTCCAATCCGGATTTAATAAATTTAAACCAATCGAGTAGTTCATAACTAGATAGATATTTCCATTTGTTTGTGTTCTTTTGCCAATTGAGTCTTACTTAATAATTTTACAGGTTTCTATCTTAGCTGGTACCCTTGCTCGGCTGGATCGGGAGGCTCCTCACTATAAGAAGTATGTTATGCCCATTTAATTGTATATTTCATAAATTACTTTTTCCAGGCTGTTATATTCACTTCCAATGTTGACATCAAATCTGTGATCCTGGTATTATGCATCAGTATATTTTATTTTATGTCAAAGAATTTGTAGTAGATCAATCATTTTTATTTTCAATATTTTATAGGAATATAAAAATAAACATATGCTTACACCAAAAATATATTTACAATTTTGGACATTTTTTAATCTGATTTTTGTAAATTTTATAAATTTTTTTTTTCTATAAGGATGGGATTTTTAGAATTATTATTGGGAATTAAGTTTCAGGGTTCACTACTTGGTGCAATATTTATAAGTTTCTTAAGAAAATGACTATTTTGAAAAGGGACAGTAATTATAAGTTTATAACAACATGTATGTTAGTCTCGTTTAATTTGTTCAATGAAAAAAGTTACATTTCTTATTAGAAAAAAAGTGTGTAAGTTAATAGGCTTTTATATTTTTGCATTTTACGGCTATTGTGCACCAGATAATGTCTGGAATAATAGCACTAGGGTCTTCAATGGCAAACAAAAGGCCTTTGACCAATTTAGATTGATGTTGTTTTGTGTAACTACTTTGATGTATGAGTTTCCCCTTCCCTGACCCTTTGGCAAATTCTCCTTATGGGTCAACTGAAGATTTTGTTTCTTATAAGAAAGAAGTGAAGTCTGGAATAGAAGTGACCCTGTTCATTCTCCTCTATTGGTCGATTTTTCTGTTTGAAATCTGTAAGAAGCTTTTTCTCTTTTCCTTCTCCTTTTTTTTTTTTGGCTGATAAATGCTTTATTAGCATGATGCGATTTGAATTTTGGACCCATGTTTATGCTATTGTTATAGATTTCTATTTGTTGTCTGTGACCTCTAGCCTGCTATTTGTCGGATCTATTAAATATCTTTTTGTTCTAGTAGCATAACGATTGTTTTTGTGCTTGTTGCAGAGATGGATATAATGATTTCAACACATTCTACATGCAAGTGAGTGATCTAACTTTTTGTATGTCAATAAATCTTTTTTCTGTCTTTTACTAGCACCGATTAGAAATAAATGTATTGCATGCGAAAAATTTGAAGAAACAGGAGGGAGATTAGGTGTATGGCTGATCTTAATCTATTTAAGTTGTCAAAATAATAAAGTCCCATTCGTTTTGGGTCTCTTTTTCTTCTCGTGGTTATATTTTCTTAAAAAGGTTTTTTGGCCTATTGCAGTACAATCTTGTTACTTTTTCTTTTGGTTTGATGTTTCCCTCGGTTGGTCAAAACTTTTGGTGTTTCTTAGTGGTAGGCTTTTCGTTTTATTGGGCTTGTACTCATCATCAACTGTAATCATCTATTTTATTTTTTCTCATTCTTTTTAAAAGAAAACATAACTTTTCATTGTGATGAATTTTGTATTTTGGAGCATTAGTCTCTTTTCATTATAACAATGAAAAATATTTGTTTCCATTTCAAAAAAAAAAAAAAAAAAAAAAAAAAAAAAAAAAAAAAAAAAAAAAAAAAAANGTTGGTCAAAACTTTTGGTGTTTCTTAGTGGTAGGCTTTTCGTTTTATTGGGCTTGTACTCATCATCAACTGTAATCATCTATTTTATTTTTTCTCATTCTTTTTAAAAGAAAACATAACTTTTCATTGTGATGAATTTTGTATTTTGGAGCATTAGTCTCTTTTCATTATAACAATGAAAAATATTTGTTTCCATTTCAAAAAAAAAAAAAAAAAAAAAAAAAGAAACTTCCTGTTGTAAACTTCTTGTAATAATTCTCCAAGTTTCATAGTCCCCTCCCCAAAACACGAATTTTCATTGATAAATGAAAAATGAACTTCCAACCATAGAACAAAAACAACTCAATGAAGAACCAAAAGTACGAAAGACTCTCCAAGACCAACCCAAAGACAATAAAGGTAACAAAACTCGCTCAATAGAGCAAGAGCTTCTATGCAAGCAAAGGGGAAAGGCCAACTTCAACTTCATCCTCACAACCGCCAAATCACTTAAAAGTTATTTGACCATCTAGAAAATTCAAGGAAAGATCTTGTCTACAGAAACACACAATGTGCTATTGGAAATGGCTCCTCCATTGCTTTTTGGCTGGATACATGGTTTGCTGGACAAACTTTTAAATAGACTTTTTCCCAAGCTCTATCTGTTGACTGACTCTAAAAATGCTTCTATTGAAGAAGTTTGGAATGCATCAAATTGCTCATGGTCCCTAAACTACAGACGTCACCTCAAAGATGATGAGATTGTGGAATGGGCTGCCCTTACCCACAACTTCCAAATTTGAACCTTACTGATAGAAGGGATAATTGGACATTGAAGCTTGATCATGCCGGTTTCAGTACAAAATTATGATACTCCTCCCTCATGTCCTCTTCAGACTTATCATCAGCTGAATTATACAGAAAACTTTGGAGTTGCCCCTGTCCAAAAAGAGTGAAATTCCTCCTATAGGAAATCATGAATTCTTATCTTAACACTATGGACAGACTACAGAAACGTTGCCCATGGATCAAGCTATCCCCCTCATGGTGCTGCCTCTGCCAAACGAACAATGAAACTGTTCAACATGTTTTCTTTGATTGCCCTCTCTCTAGAAGGATATGGATGGAGATTTTTTCGGCTTTCAACTAGTCTGTCGCTTTTCCTAATGACACACAAAGTTGGCTCCGCTTACTGATCAGCTGGACTCCTTTCAAAGCAGATAAAAGTCATCCATGGCTTAGCATTGTTTGTGCTGTTTTGTGGAAGATATGGGAAGAAAGAAATGCTAGAATCTTCCAGGATAAGAGCAAGACTACAAAGGATATTATTGATACTATCATTCAAAATGCTTTTTTTGGTGCAAAGATTTACCAGCTTTCCACAAGCTTTTCTTTCCTCATTGCAAATTGGAAACACCTTTTATGTTCCCTCTAAATGGGTTCTTTTTGTATATCCTATGAATGGACTCCATATGTTCCCTTGGATAACTTTGGATATTTCATTCAAACAATGAAATTGTTTCTTATCATAAAAAAAAAAAAAAAATTTCAAGGAAATTGTGATGAAGAAGTTCTATTTCCAATACATGCATCTTTCTAAAAAGTTTCTTTCATTTGGTGCTTCAACCATTTGGTAATTCCAGCTCCAATATCTAATAAAATTTGGTGCTTGATGTGTTTTTGGATTAAGGTTGCTGCTGTTGGCCTTATGAATAAATTTTTTTCTTTAATCAGTCTTGTATTGTCTTATTGGTGTTGTGCCTATATCCTATGTACATGTCTATTTTCTGAGGGTGCGGACTTATTTGTTGTAAGTTTTAGAATGATTCATGCTTTGTTTAATCTCCCAAGGTATCTTTATTTTTCAGGCTGCATCTGGAACTAAAGGTGGCTCAAGTGGTTCGCCAGTAATTGATTGGCAAGGCAGGGCAGTGGCATTGAACGCTGGAAGCAAGTCGTCAAGTGCGTCAGCATTTTTCTTACCATTGGAAAGAGTATGTACTTTGTATATTGGTGGCACAGATGGTGTGCAGCTTTTCAGGTGTGGTTTTATTTCCTTGGGACTAAGGATACATTGAAATATTGTTTCTGATGCAGGTTGTTAGAGCGTTGACATTTCTTCAGAAGGGTAGGGATTGTTATGATCATAAATGGGAAGCAGTTTCCATTCCCCGTGGTACGCTTCAGGTTTGTTATCAAAATAATCCTTTCAAAATTTAAATACAAAAATTTTCATCCCCCTGCCTGCCTCTAATTTTGCTTGGAAGCTTTTTTAGCTTTCATCTCTCAAGATGCTAGTGGTTTTGATGGCTTGGTGGTGTTAGTTGCACGTGGCCAAGTATCAAGACGTTTTTCTGAAATATAAAATAAATGGAGATAAAATGCCTTTTAGATAGTTTATCAAGATGGGAAAGAATCTATTGAAGCTGTGAAAAAATATCCATCTGTCCATCATTTTCATAATATTTTCCACGACAAGGAGCCAACAATAATACAAATTAGGATTTCCACCCTGAGGTAAACCAAGATATTTTATAAGGAAGCTGATCAACCTCACCATTGATATTTTTAGCCAAAATATCCATTCGAGAGACCTCCAAATTGATCTTTGTGCTTTCAGACTTTGAAAATAATCGTCTTCACTAGATGATTCCAAATCTTTTCTTTTTCATAAGAAGCAAGAACTTGAAGTGATCACACACAAAAAAAAAAAAAAGAAATTCAAGTGGTTAAAAGAACAAGAAAACAAATAAACAACAAAATACATAAAAAAACAAAATAAAAAAGAAGACAAAAAAAAAAAAAAGAAATTCAAGTGGTTAAAAGAACAAGAAAACAAATAAACAACAAAATACATAAAAAAACAAAATAAAAAAGAAGACAAAAAAAAAAAAAAGAAGAAAAAGAAAAGAGGAAAAAAGCCAAGGGCTGGGGAAGAGATAGCACCCCCCTCCCCAAGTCCCAACAAGGAGCTAGACAAGAGCCTTCCATTAAATTCATGAGACAACTGTCATTATAATTTATGAAGAATTTCATGTGGTTTGAACACCAAGAATACTTATACTGTACAGTCTCCCTAAAATATCCTCATTAGCTAATAGATTTTTTCTTTCCATGAGAGTAGGGGTCATTGGTCGGTCGATGTTGGTTTTGGGCTCAAACTAGCGCCAACCACAGATGAGTCGGTTATTGACGGTTGGCCTTCTTCAGTTTGGAACTATTGTTGTTACTGGCCGACGGCAACAACGAACAGTTGGTTGTGCTCATTGGTTTGATGCGGCCGGTGAACTAAACCAAAAAAAAAAAAAGAATAATAAAAAACAAACGAGAAAAAAATAGAGAAGGAAAAAGAAATATGCAAAAAGAAATCAGTAATATTTACTAAGAAGCTCATAAACGAAGAAGATCCACTAAAAAGCAAGAAGAAATTAAGAAACAAAGAGCCAAGATGAGAAAAAAAAGTAGGAAAAAATAGGAGAAAAAAATGAAGAGACGGTAGTACCCTCAGTAGAAGATGGGGCGGGAAGGGAAAAGAAGACTAAAAGAGGAGAAGAAAACAGAAGATACAGCCATAGAGAGGAATGAATGAAATGAGAGAGAATAGGAAAATTGAGAAAGGAAAATGTGGGAAGATGGAAAAATTAAATGATGGAAAATGATGGAAAATTGGAAAAGGAAAAGAGTAGGAGAGAAATGGAAAAATTAAATGAAATTATTAAATAGGAGAGATTAGGAAAATTGGGAAAAGGAAAAAGATGGGAGAGAGAATAGAAAAATTAAAAGAAATTATTAAATAAGAGAATAGAAAAATTGGGGAAAGAAAAATGTGAGAGAGAGAATGTAAAAGATTAAATTACATCACTACTTTTTTTGGAATGTGAGTGGTTTTTAGAAAACCATGGGCAAATCTTTAATGAGGGGAGGCTACCAATGGCATTTTAGCGTCTTTTTAGGTATTTTTATTTATTTAATGTATTATATCTAATTTAAAAAATAATATAAAATATGAAGCCAAGTTTTGGTCGGTAGCGGTCGGTTTGGTGAAAAAGGCGATCGACGGTGGTTGGTTTTCAATTTTTTTTTTTTGAAAAAATCGACCCCGAAGGAAAACCCGGCTGTTTTCCCCCAATTTGACCGGTTTCGGTTGTGCTGCTTGATTTTTTGGCTAGCTCTGCTTACCCCTACATGTGAGCCAAAGGAGAGCTCTAGGCACCATTGAAATTCTAGTTTTTAGACCCTTCAAATATTTGATCATTTGATTGTGCTTGAATGGATTAACACAACGGGAAATCGGATGCGTTGGTTTCCTTTCTATCTCTCTCTCTCTCCCTATTAAAGTAAATTAGGATTTACTTCTTATTAGTTTTTTTTGAAACGGAAATGGAACTTTTCATTGATATAATGAAAAGAGTAAAAGCTCAATTATATAGAAACTGAATATCCCAAAAGGGAAATGTGGATCAGTAGGTGCATCTGGGCATCTCAACTAGGTTGACACCCTATAGCACACTCGTCATATCCTATCAGAAATACAGGAAATCAAGAGTATAATCATAACAATAAGCTTGGTTACATAAAGAAAATAGAGGCCTTCTTGAATAGAATAATCTTAAAAAAGCTTGGATTCTGAATTCCAAGAAGAAACTAAAAGACAGGCTAATTCCCATCTATTTGACCAACCTTTAGATGTATCATGAAAAATTCGCTTGTTACACTTGAACCAAATCTCAGAAACCAAAGCTTTAACAATGTTTGACCATAGAAGTTGAGCTCTAAAGGCAAAAGAGGGACCCACTAATAATTGCAAAATGTTTTCTCTTGCTGAATTCCCTAGAGCCCAATTCACATTGAAGCATTCATATAATTTCCACCAACAATTTCTTGGAAAAGAACAATCAAATAACAAGTGCTGAATATCTTCATCATTAGCTAAACAAAGGGGGTAGATTGATGGTGATAAACATTTACTCTGAAGCATATGTTGCAATGTGGAAGAGCAATTTGCGGAACCATAGAGCAGAATCGATGTCAAAATATTGGGGCTCTTTGATTTCCAAAGAGCTTTATAACACATATTATCGATTGAAGAAGCAATCAAATATTTTGACAAAGATTTCTCTTAGTACCTTCTAGAATTATCCAAGGACCACAATCTCGAACCTTGAATTGAAGAAATTCTGCTACTTTCGATTGTACTAAGTAACTGTTGAACTTCACAAATTTCCTCTTCCTTGAGTTACCTGTGAAGTAGTAGATTCTAAGATCCAGTAGTCAAGTCGTAATGTTTGTTGACACTGCCCTTTGGAGATGAAGCAATTCTGAAGAGTTTTGGGAAATGATCTTTTAGAGGGATTTCAGTACTCCATGTATCTATCCCGAAGAAAATCTGCCTTCCATTTCTGAGCTTGAATTTTGCAAGGGAACCTTCTGATTGTAGAAGGTAGATCGTCAATGGTTGCTTCAAGAACCATGCTTTTAATCTTTTGAGAATCTTTCGGGTTAAGAATTCCAGGTTCTTTTTGAATGCCTCTGTTCGTGCCAACAAAGGGAGGGACTGTTCGACTTCCTTCGCAAGGATGGTTATTAATGCCAGCCTCTCTCCCTTTTAGCTTAATATCTGTGTTCATATTGAACTTGTTAGGAGAGTTGTTGGTATGTTCTGCTTGTTGCTACTGATCTTTCGATGCCGGCTGAAAGCTCCGACCTTTTCCTGGTGAACTCTGCAACTGAGTTCTTCCTTGGACTACCGATGATCTAGTTACTGAAGGACTTTTTGCAAAGTTTATTGAGTTTCCAGCATTCTCAAGAAAGACCCACTCTAGGCTTAAGAAGGATCTTTCTATTTCTTCATCTTTCATAACTTGATTTAAACGGACTAAATCAATTGGGTTGGAAAAGTCTTTAATGAATATATCGCCCTTGACAAACTTCGGAGGATCCAAAATTTCTATATCACCATAATTCAAAAAAATGCTACCTCGGCTCTCACCAGTAATTTCTATATTAGCAGACATGAAACCACATAAATTCTTTTTGACTTGAATTTTGGCTTTCGCTATGTTGAGAAGATTCAATGTTTTGTTTGAAATTGATTTCGGCCCTCTAAAATACAACCTATAGCTTCAAACGTTTTTTTGCATCAATAATCCAATAGAAGGTTCTTAATTGAGATCCAACCTCCATAACCTTTCACTAAACTTGGACGGCTGTGTGTGAATTTGTTCCATCTTTCAAACTTTAGATGAAAATTACCATTTTCATACCATTTATTTGGATGGATAATTAAATCTTCCAGGTTCCCTTGATCTTGATCTACTTTAATTCAGGCTTTCTCCGCGAACAGGGGATTGATAATAACATCAGAATTGAAATAAGACTTTAGTGTGCTTGCAATCTCAGTTCAATCATTGAACTCAAAAAGCCTTAATACTATCCAAAGTTTACTGAAATCTCAGTCCAATCATTGAACTCAAAAAGCCTTGATACTATCCAAAGATTACTGAAATTTTCTTTGAGTACTTCATCTTTTTTTTCACCCAAAACTGTTGCCTGCTCTATTTTACAAGTGCTTGAATAGGGGAGGCCTTCCTTTCATTGTAAGTTTCTGTGTCCATGCTCTGTTTTTTTACTGGTAAAATAGAGTAGTTTATTGCTCTCTCTTTCTTTAGAACATCAACATAGATAGTCCTTTTCTGTGAATCGTCACGTAAATCCGTCATGAGTCTTTGTTTGGAAGTCTTTTCTAGATCTTGTTGCAACTTCAATAATTCTCTGAGCATATCAGCAAAAGATTGCCACCCCTGAGTCGAGTCTCCTGTTGGGACGTGGACGAAACATCTACCCCCTGAAGAGGGCCATATACCCATCTCATTAGCCAACCATATGATGTGAATAGTTTAGACAACTTTGTTGCGCCATACCCATTGCTACTCTTTCTTTCATAAAAACTTGATAATGAGCTCTTGGATAATTTCGATATATTTTCATAAACCAGCTAACTTGCGTCTTTGAAAGGACTATCTTTTTTTTCTGGCTTCCACGTCTTCAATAAAGAATTTCCTAGATTTAAACCATATACAAAAATGAGCTTCGTTCACTAAACAACTTTTTACTTCCATGGCTTTCTCTGTCGGACCTTTGAACATAGTAAGAGGCTGGATGAGACGATGAACGACAGTGTTGTTCAGATGAGCAAAAATCAGCGGATGACGTTATTGATCGGAGGGACGGCAAGAAAGAAGATGAGTGGGGGGAGAGGAGAGAGGAGAGAGCATAATTATCGTTAACATTGAGCATATGATTAGAAAAATAAATGGTGATAGTGGATCACCTTGTCTAATCCCTTTTGAAGCTTGACTTATGACCTCTTGGTCTTCCATTAGTAAACATGGAAAATTTGGGGTTTTGAATGCATCCGTTGATCCATTCAATCCATTTTGGATGGAAGCCCAAAAGATTGAGGACCGATCTAAAAAACTCCAAACAAACTAATCAAAAGCCTTCTCAAAAGGTCTAGCCTTAAAATCCACCCCTTCTTCTTTGAAGATGTAGTCTAGAGAAACATGAAATCTAACTAAGGACTACATCCAAAGGGAGAAAAGTTCAAAACAAGCCTCTACATTGAAATAATGAAATGAGATTAACGCTCAAATTACAAATAGAGAAATAATAGTACAAAGAACTAAAGATAGCATGACCAGATACAAGAGATAAGCTATCATCAACGGAGGAAAAAGGAATACAAAAGAAGTTACTTAGACCCAACAGTACAATTTAAATACATCTTTAAAAAAAAAAAACTCTCCAGCTTAGGGGCATGTCTTGGAAGGAGAAATCGGCAAAGGATTGAAATCAGCGAAAGCTCTCAGTTGGACTGAGGACTCCATTCAATATCAGCAACATTGTTTTTTGATGCCTACCCAGAGAACATTGAAGTTGTTTCTTGTTTGGTGTGTTGGTGAGAAGAATGAGCTAAATAATACTCCCCAGTACTCACTAATCCTTTGACCTCTGTTTCTGTTTCCATTACCATATTGTATGTCTCATTTCATAATCTTAATAAAGAGGCTCGTTTCTTTTTCAAAAAAAAGAAATAATACTCCCCAATACATAATTCATGCATCTGCAATCCTTCACCGAGAATGGGCCACATCATACTGTATGCCTGATTTTAATTGAAAAGTATGATGACTTCTTAGTTCTTTTAAGTATTGTCTGCTTTGGCTATGATTTTATTGTGGGGTGAATAACTTGACACTCACTGGGATTTAGGTGTGGCTTTATTATATGAATAGCTGCTATGCAGGTGCAAGGCATTACTTTTACATTATGTTTTCAACTTCACATCTTGAAATTATCATCATCATCATCTTCCTGTTTTTCTTTTTTGAATATAGGCAACCTTTCTACACAAAGGATTTGATGAGATACGCAGGCTTGGCCTCCGAAGTGAAACAGAGCAGGTTTAATTCATGCGCAAACTACTCTCTTTCTTTTCCAGAATTATTTTCAAAACAAATTAAAGCTTTTCCATTGTTTGTATGACTCTTTGTTTAGATGGTTCGCCTGGCTTCTCCACCCGGTGAAACTGGAATGCTAGTTGTAGACTCTGTGGTAATAATATTTATTTTGTTTTGTGATTTCAAGTTACAATTAGACTTATATTATAATGATATTTGAATGAATTTGGGGGTTTTTAGTTTCCCCCTTTGCCTTGTTTCATTTGATACCCTTTTTTCACCCTGAAAGGGAGAGTAACATATTTCTTTTCATGAATCAATGAAAATTTTGTTTCATTTCAGAAAAGGAGAAAAAAGGAAGAGTGCTCCCTTGTGTATTCATTCTTTAGGCAATAGTTTTTCTTTCAGAAGAATAGGCTTTATATTAACCTACCATTTATTTTGTCAATGTTGCAGGTGCCAGGTGGCCCTGCCCATAAACTTTTGGAGCCAGGTGATGTGCTTGTTCGCATGAATGGAGAAGTAAGGAGAATCTTTATTTGGGAATTATTCATTCCTTTGTTCTATACCTATGTTGTTTTTAGTTTTAACGACCAACATTTTGTTTGTGGTGAGGACAAGAATGTGACTACGTTGGTTTCATTTTCTTCAGCCCTCATGATCAGGAAAATGAGAAATATTAATCCTATAATGAGATGGGATATAATTTCAGTAAGCTGTAATTCTCTGCAAAAGGTCCCTTTCCATACATTGGCGCTGGTTTTCAACATGTATAAAGTGGGGAATGGATGCAACACTTCCTTTTCTGAATGACATTTGGCTAAAAGATAGCTCTTTTGCTCATATTTGCCCTAAACAATAGACGTACAAAATTTATCACAAAAGAGATGACTAAAATAACATAGGGGGAGGGAGATGAGAAGTCCCCTCTCAAAGAAAAACGAATGAGCACTACCTTTCAATCTTGAAGGATTACAACTAGGCTATAGTTTCGAAAGAATTCCTTGTGTCTAGGCACAATAAACAAGAAGTATGTTGTATATGTTTTATCATTTCCTTATGCTTTTGTCACCCAGTTGGGTTTTTTTTTTTTGTTTTTTGTATTTTTTGTTTTTTCGTGCTTTTAAGCATTAGTCGCTTTTTATTATATCAATATTTCTGTTTTTCTTAGGAAAAAAAAAAAAAAACATAAAAAAGCATTAAAAGAAAAACAAAATTGTTCTTCCAATTATTCTGTTTTAGTTTGGCTAGATTCCTTGTTCAGTCTACCCATATAAATTATCTTTTATAATGATTTTTTTATTGAAAAATGGTACAGGTAATTACTCAATTTCTGAAAATGGAGACTTTACTCGATGACAGCGTGAAACAGACAATTGATTTGCAAGTTGAAAGGGGTGGGACGTCGTTCACAGTACACCTAGTGGTGAGATGTTATCATTTCAGAATGTGGAACCTATCCTTGTCTAATTCTGAAGGCCTCATTTGCAAAACATCTTTGTTCATGAAGCATATCACTTGGGAAATTAAGAACAAATTTCCCTGGGACAAATGCTGTTTGTAGAAACGTTTGCCAATCAGTCAGGTTCACCCAAAGAGCTTTCTGGTTGGATACTTAATGTTTTTAACATATTTTCAAGATCCTCCGAGTGCTTTTACTAATTAGGAACACTTCTCAAATGATGTTTATTTTTTATTTTTTGAAAAACCAAAGAAAAACAAAGGTAGACAGTACTATTGTGATAGTGATACAAAGAAAAGAAAACTCCAAAAAAGAAAAACTCTTAAAAACCTAACAAACTCTTTGTAAAGAAAACTCCAAAAAAGCAAAACTCTTAAAAACCTAAGCACCTGATAAGTAACTTCTCAATAGATGAGATAATTTTAGTATTTATAAACTGATTTACATCAGATGTTCGACCACATCTTTACTTGCTTTTGGAGGGAGCACTTAATTAGTATTTTCTCTTAGAAGTCTTTATACGAACATTTGAAAACACTTCTAAAAATAATTCCAACAGGGTATATAAATGGTGTAGCAGTGCCCAATACTATATGTCTTCTTTTGCTATGCCAATGAAGGTAATCTCGGAAATAGAGAAGATTATGAGGAATTTTTTCTGGGAAGAGGTCAATGGCAGCAAGATTAATCCCATGGTAAAGTGGGAATTGGTCTCAAAACATCGACTGAATGGGGGCCTTGGCTTTGAAGAATTAAAAAACAGGAACTTGGCTTCGTTGGCAAAATGGAGTTGGAGATTTATTTTTGAGGAGGAAGCATTATGCTGCAAAGTGGTAAAGAGTATTCACGGTAATTGTTCTCATAATTGTTATACTTGGGGTAAATTTGGAAGAAGTCTTCGAAATCCTTGGATCAACATCTTGTAAGGCCCCTAATTATACATACTTATAAATGTAGGGGTAGAAAGGGGAACGAGAATGTGGGAGAGAATATTCAATGATGGTGTGAAAAGTTTGTTAGGATGAATTGTTGGTTAGGTGTGGGGACCTCCAGCGGGAAAAGTGGTTTAAGAGAGGTTTTGCCGAAGAGAGGAAGGGGGGATTTATTTTGGGTAGTCAACCTTTGCTTGTATAGGAGAGGATTTCCAGCCCTCTTGAATGTGCTGAGGTGTTATTTCTTTTCCTTGTATGCTGATGACCTGGTGTCAATTTTCCCTTGAAGTATATAAATAAAATCCTTTGAGCTGTGCTCTATTCTTGGGAAATTGCTTGTTGGGATTTCTTTCTGTTTCAGGTGGAAGGATTCCTAACACATCTCTCGAGCTTGGTTACAAGTAGACTATCTTCCCTTCCTTTAAACTTGGCAATGGCAACAGGATTTCACTTTGACATGATGATTGGCTGAATACATCTTTGAGTTCTCTTATCCCGAGTTTACTCAGAATTGCTTCCAATCCCAAAGGTTTGGTCCTTGATCATTGGGATTTAGTTACTCTATCATGGTCAATCTCCTTTAGAAGATTTTTGAAGGAAGATAAAATGTTGGAGTTACAACGGTTATTGGCATCTTTAGAGGGGCAAAGGGTGGTTGATAGACAAGATTCAGGAAGCTGCAAATTAGATTCTTTAGTTTCATTTTCAGTTAATTCTCTTTTTAAACATTTGGTTGGATATCCTGCCATAGATAACAAGATGTATAAAGCTTTGTGGAATCAAGCTGTCCAAGGAGAGCCAACATCATTATTTGGGTTATGGTTTTTGGGGTGCTTAATTGTTCAAATACTCTTCAAAGGAAGCTCCCGAGTCACTTGCTTTTGCCTTCAATTTTGCCTCTTTTTTCGGCAGCTAATGAAGACTCTCAACATCTTTTCTTTGTATGTATTTATACCATAGAATGTTGGAGGAAGCTTTTCTCATTGCTTAATCTTTAACGGGTTTTGAGTAATGACTTCAAATCCAATGTCATCCAGCTTTTAGTGGGCCCTTCCATAATATCTTAGTCTCAAATTTTGTGGGGTAATGTAGTTAAAGCTATTCTTTCTTAAATATGGTTTGGAAAGAATCCTCGCAATTTTTCATGATAAGCCATTTCCTTGGTTTGGTCATTATGAGATTACTCGAGTTAAAGCTTCTACCTAGTGCTCTCTTTCCAAATATTTTGTAGATTACTCAATTCAAGTCGTTTAAACTATAATGCATTTATATCTTCTTCTATTAGTTAAATCTTTGATTAGTCTTGTATTACTCTTTTTGTACTGGCAAAAGTTTTAGTTTTATATTTTGTTTTTTTTGTGTACTTTGAGCATTAGACTCATTTCAATAATTCAATGAAAAATCTTATTTCATTTTTTTTTTGTTTAAAAAGGTGTAGCAGTACTTGTGAGTGATTAGTTTAATTTATGAAATAGGAGTCTCCAATGATAAAATTCGTTGCATCAAACATAGGTTAGATTGTCTTTTAGCGCATGAATAATTGAAAATTAATTATTAAGGAGTATGATGTAGTTGCATTACCTCAAGGACGGAGACCAAAATACGTTAAAAGCAAAGTTTCCTTGTTGCTTCTTATTGAAGAGGTCAATCGAGACAAATCTTGTTGAAGCTTTATTGTTTCCCGGAGTTGAATTTTGACAATGATTGCTATGCTGAACATAACCTCAAAGAGGTTCATTATGGTCACTAGAACTAGCAATATCTTAACATGCCAAACGAGGTTCATTATGGTCATTTGAGATGCAGCTTTGCCTTCTGAAGAAAGTGGATGACCAGCTCTTGGGGTCTTTGAGAGGTTTTAATTTGAAGAAGAAAGCTAGATATCTTTGCATGTTTGCTTCGAGAGCTTTCCTTTCGAACCTGGAACGAAATAGAAGGATTTTTTAAAGATAAATCTAGTTCCTTTGATTATGCTTTAGGACTTTGTACAGGTTAATCTACCTCTTGGTGGCGCCATAGTTATAACAATTTCTTTTGTAACGTTCTTTAACCCTTGATTCTTTTGGATTGGAAGGCTGTTTGTATGTAGTGTCTGTTGCTCCTTTGCTTTTTTGAATATATTCTGTCTCTTGTAAATAGAAAATAGTAGTTTCTTGTTAAAAAATCTTATGTAATATCACTCAGTCTTCTTGCTTCTTCTGTTTGGTAGATGAATTAAAGATAGCAAACATTATATGTAAAAAATTGGCTGAAAACTAGTTCCATGGAAGTGTGGAATGGACCTGGATAAGCGACTGAACTGATTCTCTTACATGACTGTTTTATTTGTGAATCTTCACCTTTACATACTTCATCCATTTGTGTTCTTTGGGATTATGTTGCTAAAATATTTCCACTTTGTCTTTTCTCAATGTGGTATTTGACTTGATTTGCTTGTGATGTGAACTTCAGGTACAGGATCTACATTCCATAACTCCTGACTACTTTTTAGAAGTAGGCGGTGCAGTGATACATCCTCTCTCATACCAGCAGGTGGGTGGAGACTGCAGTTTTTGTATATTCCAAAAAGTGTCTATTCACATTCTAATGTTGATTCTCCATTGATCCCATGGACTATTATGTTTCTTTTTTTTAACTTTTATTTATTTTTTAATTATTTTAAAATAAAAATTAAAATATTGTTAAAAAAAAAACAAGGTAAATGCAAAAACTAGCCCTAAAATATAGTGGTAGTTGCAATTATATCCTTAAACTTTCAATAGTAACAATTGAGTCCCTAAACTTCTAGAAGTGTTAAAATGGGCTCTCAAACTTACAATAATGGTTAAAATTGAACCCATGAATAATAAAAATTGACCCCTCAAACTTATATAATTATTAAAATTTATGCAATTATGTAAGTTTGAGGGTCCAAATTTAACATTTGAATAAGGTTGAGGGCTCAATTTTTAAATCTGAAAGTTTAAGGGTATAATTGCAACTACCATCATACTTTAGGGGTGATTTTTGCAATTTGCCCAAAAAGCAACATGACAAGGTTTCTCAGAAAGTAATCAACTGCCCCCTCATTTCCTTGTAGAAGTTTTGGCTTGGTAATTGTTTTCATACTTAATGTGGGAGCTTTATTGTGCTCCATTTTTTTAATCAAATTTGTGCCAAGTAAACATCTGCAGACACTTGTCCTGTGCAAAATCCATGTTTAGCTAGCTTCATAGGTCACTCTTTACCGTTTTTAATTACCACTACTTTTTCCCTTGGTTTTTAATTACCACTACTTTTTCCCTTGGTGTATAGCGTTTAATGATTATGCCTCTTAAATAGCACCATAACGTATTTAAAAACAAGCATTTTCAACGATTTGATTGTTTTGAGGCAGCTCATTTTGAAGGTCTCTCTTTGATGTTCTTATACAAGCCTTTTGGAGGGCTTTCTCTGCTTGTATTTTCTTTACCGTGTTCCTTTTTCTTTTCTTTTCTTTTCTTTTCTTTTCTTTGCAGAGCTTGTATCTTTTCAACATTGATCTTTTTAATTTCTTTTTTTTTTTTTTTAAAAAAACAGCACCATAGCTTACTTTAGCTTTTCATGAATGCAGGCCAGAAACTTTCGTTTTAAATGCGGTCTTGTCTATGTTACAGAACCGGGGTATGTTTACAGTGATCTTATATTGGTTGTTATGTTATTTTTAGTAGAATGCTTTCTCATAGCCTTGTACTGTTTAGACTATTATTCATAGTTTATCCTTGACATCTTCATGACCATACCACATTTCTTTCAATTATGAACTTTTAGGTTCTTCTAGGCCTGAAATAGGGATGTTTTTATTGACTTACAAGTTAAGCGATAGGAGCTTTTGGACAATATGGTCTTAGAGAGGGGGATTACTTGAGGTGAGGAAGGAGGAGAGACTAGAGTTAAAGGCTGAATTTGCAGAGAACCATCATGGGTTGGCCTAATGGTAAAAAAAGACATAGTTTCAATAAATGACTAAGAGGTCAAGGGTTCAATCCATGACAGCTACCTATCTAGGAATTAATTTCCTACGAGTTTCCTTGGCACCCAAATGTTGTAGGGTTAGGCGGGTTGTCCCATGAGTTTAGTCGAGGTGTGCATAAGCTGGCCCAGACACTCGCGGATATAAAGAAAAAGGTTGAAATTGCGGAGATTGTCCGAAAGAAGAATGTTAGTTGGAGACAAAAAGCAAAGACTAAGTGGGCTAGTGAGGATAATGGTAACTCAACCCATTTGAATAGAGTCACTAGCGGAAGAAGAAACAAGAACTTCATCAGCTTCATTGAGAAAAGGATCTAGGGCTATTAACATAGAACCAAGAGATTGTTCTCCTGACTGTTTGGTAAGCTAGTTGGACCTCATTGGTGTCCTATTTCCCTTGAGGACTGAACCAGGCTAACTGGACTAGTGAGGATGATGGTAACTCAACCTATTTGAATAGTTGCTAGTAGAAGAAGAAACAAGAACTTCATCAGCTCCATTGAAAAGAAGACCTAGGGCTATTAACAGAGAACCAAGAGATTGAGGTCAAGGTTCTTTGCTACTTCTCTTGTCTGTTCGGTCTGTAGTTGGACTTCATCTATTCATGGAGGGGTGGATTGGTGTCCTATCTCCCTTGAGGACTGAACCATGCTGGAAGTGTCTTTTTCCATGAAGTTAAAATGCTGATTTTTGAATTGAATAGAAACCCCGCCTTGGGTCCTCATGGTTTTTCTTCGGCCTTTTTCCAAGACAATTGGGAGTGTATTAGGAGGACTTGTAGAAAGTCTTTAGTGAGTTCTACGAAAGTGGCATTCTTTGTAATTCTTTAAATGATACCTGTGTTTGCCTAATCTCAAAGAAGGATAAGGCCACCAAAGTTAAGGACTTTAGACTCATTGGTCTTATTACCAGTGTGCATAAGATTATCTTAAAGGAGTTGGCTGATGGACTTTAAAAAAGTTCTCCCATCTAGGATCTCTAGTAATTAAGGGACATTTTTAGCGGATAGACAAATCTTAGATCAAACCCTTATTGCGAATGAGGCTATTGCAGATGATAGAGTAGAGCTCAAAAGCAAGAGGGGACCATTTTCAGGATTGATTTTGAGAAAGCCTATGACCATGATAGCCTCAATAAATGGCTAAGAGGTCATGGGTTAAATTCATGGTAGCCACCTATCTAGGATTTAATACCCTACGAGTTTCCTTGACATCAAAAAATTGTAGGGTCAAGCGGGTTGTCTCGAGAAAAAGAAAGTCTATGATCATGTGGATTAACGCTTTGATGAGTTGGGAGGTGGCCTCTATGCCCTTTGACTTGAGGGATTTAGGCATTGGTGATTTAGGATGAGCACCACAACCTTATTAGCTAAATGCCTTGGGCAATTCTATTATGAAGTTGATACCTTATGGCACAACATTATTGGTATTAAGTACGACCCCATCCCTTTGAGTGGACTGGTGAGAGATTGAAAGACACTTCTGGAAACTCGTGGAAAACAATTGTGACGAAGCTTGGCTCAATGCCTCCTCATGGTGCACACTTTATAGTTCTTTGTATTGGGTGTGATTTTTACATTTTGCATTTGAGCTTCTGGTTTTGGTTTTTTGGAGTGTTTCCTTATTTTTAGTTTACTTGTTTATGTTGTATGGATATGATGATGGTGTCAAGGGGGTGTTAACCTAGTTGAGATGTCTGGGTGCACTTACTGATCCAAAGGTTACATTGCTTCTTTGTAACTGTCTTTTGTAATTTGAGCATTAGTCTCATTTCATTAATTCAATGAAGAGACTTTTTTTTTTCCTTTTTTTTTTTTTTGAAAAAGCAATTGTGATGAAGCTTCCTTTTTTTCCCTCTCATTTTATCTATAATGTGGTGGGGGTCGGTGGGATACTTATTTTTGGGAGGATAAGGTGGTTGGGGGATAAACCACTATGCTCCTTATACCTTCACTTATGTAATTTATCCTCATTCAAAACCCATTCAGTAGCTTTGATTCTTGGTAAGGCAGATTTTTTGCTCTTTCCTTCATTTTTGGTGCTTGTTGACCAATAGGAAAATGTCAGATGCTAAAAAGCACAAATACGACACAACACGGCGATGTGTCAATTTCTAAAAACTATGACAAAAAAAAAAAAAAAAAAAACAAAGAAATAGGGGATAAGCACAACGAAATGCCAAGTTCCATTTCCTTCAAAGATTCAAGTTCAACACAAAGAAACAAGGGATGAGATTCTTTCCACAGCCAATAGATTGGGTCCGATTTTCTGCATCTGAAAGCAACACACTAGAGAGCTTTTATGTTTACAGATTAAAGTTGCTCGCCTTGGATTATCGGCCACTTGATTTTATTTTGGTCTTGTCATTTTAGCCTTAGTGTTGTTGTTGCTGTTCAATTTGGACTTTTCTTGTAGATAGGGTTACAACTCAAGTTTTGAGTTGTATTCATTTTTTGCTCTTTTGGTTTGCTTTGACCGTTAAATAACTTGCTTGGATATGATGAGGGTGCTGGGGGTTACTTAGTTGAGATCCTGGATGCATCCTCTGATCCTTAGGTTCCTTTTGTTCATTTATCTCTATATTGTACTTTGAGCATTAGTCTCTTTTCACTGATTCAATGAATGCAGCTTGTTTTCGTTTCCAACAAAAAAAAAAAAAAGAAAAAGAAAAGAAAATACCTTGAAACAAAAACGTGATGGACACTTCTTTTTTTCCAAATATATGTAAAATTTACATAAAATACTAAATGTGCTCAACTAAAAAAGCATTAAATGTCAAGTTATTGACAATTGTAGGATATGAAATGTTTAGGCGTTTTCTTCCATTTTTTGTGTTTATGTTTGTTTATCTCTAGTTAAAGAAAATGAGCTTTTTCTTCAATGAGAAGTTGGTTCCTTTTTCCCAAAAAAAAAAAAAAAAAAAAAAAAAAAAAAAAAAAAAAAAAAAAAAAAAAAAA